>CM053626.1:155722865-155742791 GCA_028646595.1 Phalanger gymnotis | reverse complement strand
CTCGTTGATGAGCATGTGCATTATACTCACGTTCTGGGATAGTGAGGGCCATGTGAGCATCTACATGAAAAACTGACAAATTAGTAGCCAAAGACATGTCTCATATACCTTCCCATAATTCTTTGCCCCAAACTTGTTTATCATGAATTTCCCAATTCTGATTTTTCCACATCCATGTATGCTACTGCCCATTAGCTACTGCCCACGAATCTGAATATATGACACTGTCCTCCTTTCTCTGTTTTAATAGCTTGATATACAGCCATAAATTCAATGTATTGACTACTTCCACCTATCCCAGTACTTTCCAAAGTCCTCCTAGTACATGGGTTGTAGGCTACTGCTTTCCAATGTCCTTTATGGCCCAAATATTTTCTTTCCCATCAGTAAACCATGTATGTTTCTTCTGTACTTCAGTCAGTGCATCATATCCATCATTCCATTTCACCAAGGATTGTACCACCTTGGTTCAGAGCATTTGTCATTTACGTCAATGTTGATGCTTGTTATCAATTCATGTGCAGCAGAAACTCCGTTTTTGCCTGTTTTCAATCTATTCTGAATTTAATTATGCTAGCCTCTTGCACATGTCCAATTCTGTGAGATGCTGGGGCATTACCCAAGTCATAATTGGGATTCCAGGCCTCAATATCACTTCATGGCCCAGACTCAGTTGTTCAGTCTCTACCAAAGCCCAATATGCAGCTAACAACTGCTTTTCAAAAGGTGCATATTATAATCCAGATGAAGGTAATTTCCTTGTCCAAAATCCAAAGGGTACATTTCGACTTTGTTGTTTCTGCCATAAACTCCAATTCCCATAGTCATCTTATACAATCACTTATAATTCCACCAGTCCAATTTGCATGGGCCATAAATCCAGAGCCAATTGTATAGCAGCTTTAACTTCTTCAAAAGCTTTACTCTGTTCAAGTCTCTAATCAAATTCATATTTTTTCCTGGTAACTTTACATAATGGTTTCAAAATCTGTCCAAGATGTGGAATATGGTACCTCCAATATCCAAATCATCCTATGAGCTTTTGTGCCTCTTTCTTATTGGTGGGGATAGGAAAATCTCGAATCTTTTGTGAAGCTTGCGGGAGAATTTCTCACAGTCTTTTATTCCATCGTATACTGCAGAATTTTACAGTTTGAGCTGGTCCTTAAATCTTTGCAGGGTTAATTTCCCATCCTTTGCTTTTCATATGCTTAATTAAAAGTATCAAACTCTTCTCCACTTCTTTTTCATTTTCTCCCTGTATCAAAATATCATCAAGCTATACACCAGGTAACTTCAATTCATCCAAATGTTCAGCCGCAATCATATGACAACTAATTGGGCTATGCAGATATCCTTGTGGCAATTGGGTAAAAGTATATTGTCAGCCTTGCTATGTAAAAGCCAACTGGTCCCATTGATTGGAGTCTATTGGGATCATAAAGAAAACATTGGCCAAATCAATAACTGCAAACCAAGTCGCATCATAGTTCCGGATCCTTTCTATTAAGGTAACAGTTTCTGGAACAGCAGCATACAAGGGTGGAGTCACTTTATTCAGTTGTCTATAATCCACTGTCATTTTCCACATTCCATCTGACTTTCATACTGATCATACAGAATTATTCCATTGACTGGTTGCAGGGACTAACACTCCTGCTTCAATGTATTCCTTTATAGTATTGACAATTTCATTTTGCTAACCTGGCACATGATGCTGCTCCAAAGTAATTACTTTAGAAGGTTCAGGTAAAGTGATTGGGCTCATCTTTACTTTACTCACTAAAACTGTATTAATTCCTATCTTCCTTATTGCAAATTGGTATCTCCCCTCAGGCAAATGCAGAGTCATGCCTTGCAATATATCTATTCCAATGATGTATTCAGGAATGGGTACAATGACCATGGTATATTCTTTCTTAGGCAATTGTCCAATTTTCATCATCAGTTTGATTTGTTTGGCTGATATTTCAGCCTCTCCTAGTCCTGTGATGGTAATAGGAGTTCCATGCTTAGATTTGTCAGGGTTTCCATAAATCAAGCTGGCCTCTGCCCTAGTGTTTATCACTGCCCTAGTTATAGTATTTGATCTATTCTTCCAATATATAGTCAGATTAATATGGGACCTGTAATACCATCTGTGTGTTTCTTTAATCAGAACTGGGGCTTGGCCTATTCCTTAGTCTCCTTGAAGGTGTAACTCACTTGGATACAAGGATTCAAGATCTTTAGGATTTTAGGGGCAGTTCTTACTTCTCTATTCTGTTTGCTGTTAAGCCCCTTATCTCAGTACATTTTGTGTAGCTCATCAATTGGAATACCATCTATTCTTCTAAAATCTACCCCTGCTTTCAACAGAGTAGTAAACACTTCTCTTCCTGTCACTCAATTCTAATGCTGAATCTACTGGCTATTTACCCTTCTCTCCTGAGGAAATTTATTTCTTCCCTAGTCTCCTAAGTCACTTAACTGTGAAATCTTATCCAGCACCTCTGAAAGAGAGTTCCCTACTTCTGCAATCAGCAAAGTCAGAATTACATGTTTATAAGTGGGGGAGAGACTCCCAAGGGAGTTTCGTAATAAACTTTGGTATTCCTTATCATAATAGCAGTCTTCATTATCTCCTCCTTTAACTTTCTCATACAGCCCCTAATTGAATACCAGTGTCTATCTGAAGTAAGCCACATAGTATCAGCAGGATATTCCCTTTTACAACTGGCCAAAGCCAAAGCCAACAAATTGGTTGTTTGGTTACCTCCCTGCAAATTATAATCCCTAAAACCTTGCTTTACAAAAGAATTCTGACTAATTAATCTCATACAATCCACAGAATCTACAGACACTCCTGCTGCTCCTTCATCACTGATTCTCACCATCCAAGATATTAATGATTCTCCCATTCTCTGGGTGAACATAGTCAAGATACCTGTGATTTCCTGTGTTTTTAAAACTTCCAAAACCTGCCTGAACACAGTATTATCATCCTATGTTTCTTGCCTCCTTCGCTGTATGGGGCGCACTTCTGTTTGAGAGTGTAACAATGTTTCAGTCTTTATGTGAGAAGCATCATGCAATAAAATATCATCAGCTTCTGACATTGTATCCTCCTAATTCCCCTGTTACCATGGTAACCAGACTGGCTGGTAGACATGACCTGGGCTGAACTCAGGTGCCCTCTTGACCTCCTTGGCTCCCTCTGCCTTCTAGCTGAATTTACAGCAAAGTTAGTAGATTCCTGTTGTTCTACCATCTGAGGTTCTCCATCTTGCTGTGGCATAGAAGAAACACTCTCACTTGCATTAGCAGACCTTTCAGCAACTGTCTGGGTCTGAGTTCTCTCTCATAATAATCTATCCCTGTTTTCACATGCAATATGATAGGCTGTGAGTAAAACCCAGCCTTGTGTAGAGATCTCTGTTGGCCCTTCTGTTCCTGGCTCAACAGTAACTTCTCTGAGGCATGGCTCCAAATCTCTAGGTCCTCCACTATCTAGCCTGTGTTTCCAGTCTTCACAGAGACCAGTGCCTTTATACCATTCCCTTGCTAGGGAGCAATAAGTTATATCCTTCCATCCTGGAATAACCATTTCTTCCTCTGAAGCCCTTCTACCTCAAAATAGAGCTCTTATACCTTGTGATTCCATCCTCGCCACCAAATAATGTATCAGTAAGGCAGTAATAACAATGTAGATGATAATTATCAGAATGCCTATGTAGTTCTGTATCACAAAATACATGAGACTCTCCGAGTAGAAGGAGTAAACCATTTATTCAGACACCAGAGAACCATATCCCAGAAGCCATTTATCCAATCTATCAGAGCAGTAAAACATTCAGTACACAATATCACAATGTGGAGCCTTGCCATCACAAAACCACTCTGACTCCCTGCTGGGGTCTTCCCCAGATACGAGCTCACAGTGCCGCTAAGTCAGCCTGTTCAGCTTTAACTATCATGATGGCAGCCATTAGCACCCATTAGCAGCTGTAACTGCTCTCTCTCTCTCTCTCTCTCTCTCTCTCCCCCTCTTTCTTTCTTGTGACATAACTTCCTTTTCCTTTCAAGAAATCCTACCACATGTCACTTAGGCTTCCTGTGACATAAGCAGGTTACATGGCTTATTAATGGGTGGGAAAGATCTTCAAATCTAAATTGCTGCTGCACTTCCCTGGCTGCCTTCAAGCCCCAGCTAAAAATCATACCTTCTACAGGAAGCCTGTTCCAATCCCTTTTAATTCCAATGCCTACTTTCTGATGATAATTTCCAACTTATTCTGTTTAAAGTTTGTGTTTTATGATTCTGGAATAAGGGTGTCGGTCCTGGGAGAACATCACCCTATTGACCCTCGCTTTCTACAACTGGGCTCACAGTGTCATGTTCCCCTAGCATAGGTGTGGCTACCAACTGATCAAGTTCTAGTCCAGGTACCCAGTTTATGTCTAAGGAGAAGCCCGTGGGCCAGCCAGATACATTGGGGAAAACAACTCCTTAGTGAGTTTGGATGCTGAGAATAACCTGTAAAACAATGGATCAATGCAAAACTTTATTGTAAGCAATGGGGAAGGTGGGGAAAGAGAGAAAAAGAAAGGGGACCCAATATGCAACTCAGTATACATACTAATACAGAGTATAACTCACATAAGGGTGGTGCTGTTGGGGGGTATATAGACACAGGTCCATTCATTCGGAAGGGGGTACCCTAGCAGAAAAGGGTGCTCCTGCTTGAATGGAGGATGTGCTCCAAAGTACCCTTCTACAAGTTCTTATACTTTGATTTTGGGTGGCCCCCCTGGGGTTGGCCAATTTGTATATCAGGCGAAGGGCAAAACATTATTTTGGAGATTTGTTGTCAGGGAGAAAAACAAGCTAGTGATAGATAAAATGTTATTTGGGGGACACAACTGAACTAAACCTTGAAAAATATTATTGTCAATGTATTTCCATGAGTATATTCTATAAGCTATAGCCCTCCCTTAAGGGGAAACTCTTATAGTGGTCTTTGAGATCACTCATGACTAGTACAGTAGCAAGATCCATCAGGGACAGTGGTAAGTAGGCCTTATAGAGGCAGCAACAAGAAAGGAGAGGGTCTTAACCTAACTTGTGCTAACCTAATGACCTGTCTAGTGGTCTGGAAGGTCCTATGGAGCAAGTAGCACTTATCATAAACAAGATAAAGAGTATCAGTCTCAAGAGCACTCCAAGTCCAAATTCCCCTATTACCAGGGAGGCACCTGGAGAACAGACTGTTCAAATAGGCCAAAGGATATGGAATGAATCTGACTTAGGAAATAACTGAACTTGTTGGCCATGATCTTCATCCAGTCTGTATGTTCATAGACCTTATGGGAGAGATCTGTCCGCATGCAACAGGATCAGTTAAGTACAGACTCCCATGTGGTCTGCAAGCAGACAGTCTAGGACCAAGCAGTTGTTCATAACCATGGCCCCAAGGGTTCCCTGACCTTCAGCTAAGGTGTCAAGTCCTTTGGCATTGTCCATGATCTGTTCCTTCTTATGTCTGGTGAGCACCTCTTGCATATGTCTCAAACATCCATGCATGTCTTTTTTTGGCCATCCCCAGGACTTCAGTGAGCAGGAGGGCTCTAACTCTAGTTAGGATGCCCTACTCCCCTTTGTGCCTGGACAAGGACCAGGGGGTTGAGGGGCAAGTTATGTGGCCTAAATTGAGTTATCTAAGGTGAGGCCAATGTCCATGGTAACAAGCGTACAGGTTGAAATTGCCCAAGGAGCACAGTGTGGAGACAAGGTGTGGCTGTAGATAGAGGCAGAAGTGCACAGATCTGCCAAGTGCCCAAAAGGTGCTGGATTTGGTTCTTGTTGATCCAGATGTCCTTGTGTGAGGTGATACTCCATGGTTGAGTCTCTGGGGAATGTGTCTTTATGGCCAGTCAGCTTGTGTCCAAGCAAGTATAATTCACATTTCCCAGGGGTCTTGCCCGGTAGATGATGCACCTCTGAGTCTGATTGGGGGCAGGTAATAGGCCTTGGAATGCTGACTGAAAACTGAATGATGTCTTATCTGTTACCAGGGCAGGTTTGTGGAGGTATTTCCTTGACCTCTCTAGATTCTGGGTCACTTGCGGAGATTCTCTAGGTAATATTACTAAAACATGCTAATTATAAAACTGTGTATAATTTAGTAAAACCTGACAAAATCTATTCAGATTGGCCTTCCAGTAATTAGTTCATGTGGCAAAAAAAAAAAAAATGTTTCAGAACTTAAAGAGTTAACCGCATGAACAACAGAATTACAGGAAGAACATTAAAGTAGGCTAATAATAAGGTACCTTACACTTGCATTCCATTGTGGTAGTTCAGAGGAGCTGGAGCATTGCAACAAGATTCATTGGAATTCTTGCCCTGGTTATTCTTTTATAGGCTTCAGGCTGTGCTACAAGCTGGATCTGATACCCCACTGCATTCCTGAGATACAAGCCACGCAGCTGCTGCTTCCTTTTGCACCTGCTTATTGCTTAATTCACAGGGTAGGGCTCAGGATGTACCTAACACCGGAATGCCACTCCTAAATGTAGGTCCCTTTCTCATTTTGTCCAGAGCCTGTACTCTGTAACCGAGCTGAAATTTGTCATTTGTTTCTGCAGCCTTATATAAGTTTAAGCCCTTGGTGCTGGATCTGGGACCACTTCTTGCCCTATACATCATGTTCCTGGCCAGACCCTCCCATGGTTGCAGTATCCACAGACCTCTTTTTCTTTTGTTCTACACTAATCTGGGCTAGAAAAATGAGTGTGATTTTTCTTGGATTTCCCTATCAAGATTCAGTCTGATAAATTTTCTACATATGTTTGGAAAAGTTGAGCAGGGCAGGGGGATTCTGGGGTACTTTTTCCTGCTCTTCCACCATCTTAGTTTTGCCTTGCTTCATTTTATCTTTACTGAGGTTTATGATAAGCACAACTAGACATTTTCTTCTATGTTACATCATGTTCAGTCGTTTCAGTCATATCCTACTCTTCATGACCCCATTTGGAGTTTTTTGGTAAAGGTACTGGAGTGGTTCGCTATTACCTTCTCCAGAACATTTTACAATTTAGGAAACTGAAGCAAACAAGGTTAAGTGATTTGCCCAGTGTCACATAGCAAGTATGTGTATGAGGCTGGATTTGAACTCATATCTTCTTGACTGAAGACCTGAAGTCCTATCCACTGCAACACTTAGCTGTTCATGTTTCATCATAGCTTAATATAATCCTATCACATATTTCTGACTTTTGTCAGACTAGTCCACAGATTTACTCTTGAGTTTCTTCTGAAGTATGTTCCAATTGGATCCAAGTAATTTATCAGCAATTTCCCATTTAGTTCAATGTTTGTTTTTGTTTTCAATAATTACCTGGTCTTAATTTTAAAAAAAAAATAATTATACTTGATTTATTTTAACATCCAATTTAAAATTTTTTTTGAATTCATAATTCTCTCCCTCTCTCCAGTACCTCCCTCACCTATTGAGAGAAGACAAGCAATACAATATCAGTTATACATGTGAAGTCATGCATAACATACTTCCATATTAGCCTTTTTGCAAAAAACAGTCAAGAAAATTATCAAAAATTATGCTTCAAATTGCACTCAGAGTTGATCAGTTCTCTCTCTGAATGCAGATAGCATTTTAGTTTGTGAGTGCTTGAGAATTGGCTTGGATCATCATATTGATAAGAATAGCTAAGTCTTTCACAATTGATCATCGTTGTAATATTGCTATTACTGTGTACAGTGTTCTCCTGATTCTGCTCACTTCGCTTCACATCAGTTCATATAAGTCTTTCCAGGTTTTTCTGAAATCATTCCCTTAATCATTTCTTATAGCCCGGTAGTATTCCATCACAATAATATATAACAACTTGTTCGGCCATTCCCTAATTCTTGGGCATCTCTTCAGTCTCCAGTTCTTTACCACCACAAAAAGGGCTGCTATAAATATTTTTTCTACATTTAAGTCCTTTTCTTTTTTCTTTTATCTCTTTGGGATGCAGAGGTAGTTGTGATATTGCTGGGTCAAGGGACACACATAGTTTTGTAGCCCTTGGGGCATAGTTCTAGATTGTTCTTCATAATGATTGAACCAGTTCACAGTTCTACCAACAATGCATTAATGTCCCTATTTTTCCATATCCCCTCTAGCATTTATTGTTTTTCTTTTCTGTCATCTTAGCCAATCAAATAGGTGTGAGGTGGTATCTCAGAATTCTTTTAATTTGCATTTTTCTAATCAATAATAATTTAGTGCATTTTTATGTGACCATGGATAGCTCTGATTCTTCTTCTGAAAACTGCTTTTCATATTCTTTGACTATTTTTCAATTGGGGAATGGCTCTTATTTTTATAAATTGTACTCAGTTCCCTACATATTTGAAAAGTAAAGCTTTTTTCAGAGCAATTTGCTGCAAATTTTTTATCCCAATTTCCTATTTTCTAATTTTTGCTGCATTGATTTTGTTTGTGCAAAATCTTTTTAATTCCATGTAATCATAATAATCTGTTTTACTTCCTGTGATCCTCTCTATCTCTTGTTGGTCTTAAACTCTTCTCTTATCCATACATCTGATAGGTAAATTTTTCTATGCTTCCCTAATTTCATTATGATATCATCTTTTATGTCAAAATCATGTATGTATTTCAACTTTATCTTGGCATTGAGAAATTGGTCTGTGCTTGTTTTTGCCAAAATATTTTCCAATTTTCCCAGCAATTTTGATCAGATAATAAGAAGCTTGGATCTTTGGTTTTATCAAACACTAGAATACCATGGCCAATTACCTAATCTGTTCTGCTGTTCTACCACTCTGTTTCTTAGCCAATACCAAATTGTTTTGATGATTGCTACTTTGTAATATAGTTTGAAATCTTGTACTGCTAAACAACCTTCCTTCTCATTTTTTTTTCATTGATTCCCTTGATCAGGGGTGGGGAAGTGTTTCATATTGGAAGGCCACAGTAATATTTAGCTGTAATCAAATAAGGCTGCATTTAAGAAATTCAATTTGATATACTTAAAACGTACATTATTTTGTAAAATCTAACTACCGTGTACTTAATGATTTCAAAAAAATAAAAACTATTTGTTAATTTTAAAGTTAACTAACTTTTTAATGACTTTGTTGTGTCTGCTTTTTGTTGGAAAGCATTTGAATATTTGGTTGCAGCAGGGAAGTTCACAGTTTCAGTCGATTCTCTAGATGGGTATCAGTCATTTGTGAATTAAGAGCATCTCAATTTGGGTTAGGTAGGAGAATATAGATTCATGGCAATAAGTGGTTGAAAAGCAAGAAAGTATTTTTCAATCTGAAGGCATGAGTATTCTACTACATTTTTCCATATTTCACCTGGACCTTAGCACCAAACAATGACTTTAAAATGTCATCTCAATCAGTTCCAAGTGTAGTTCTTTAGCTGCCTTGGTGATATCAACTAGGTGAGGCCAAAATGTTCTTTGGAGTGTGATGTCATGATTCTCAAAGTCAATGAACTTTTCATTGTATTCTCCAATTAACAGGTCTATAACAGCTGCATATTATTCAAATGATTTGCATATATCATCCTACTCAACAATGACCTTTGCTAACTGGGTAAATATTCATCTGAAACTTCCTTTTGAAGAAGTATTTTGTAAAAAGATAACTTTTTTTCAAGATTCTTGGATGTTTTGTTTTTGTTTTTGTTTTTGTTTTTGTTTTTTGCCACACATCACAGACAGACTTAGTTTTACCTTGCAAAGAAATATTCAAATAGTTTTTATTTGACATGATATCTCACAGAAATGCAGCATTCCTATAGAAATCTTCTTTTAATAATTCACATTGCTGATTCTGTTCTTCATAACATTTAACTATCTCTTCTTGGAGAGATAAAGTTTTGTCTAACACCTGTCCCTGCAATAGCCAACATAGAATGATACGGCAAATCCACGACTCATTGTCGAACTTTCGCGTGTTACAGAACTGACAATGCCATGTTGCGTTTGCGCGAATATAGTTAACAATACTTATAACTTGTTGCAGTATCACTTAAAAGAGTAACTTTAGCACAGAGATTTTGCTGATGCAAGATACAATGAAAAGAAATGAGAGCATCTGGCTCTGTTAATACTTTTTCTATCTGTGCAATAAACCCTTCATATTTTCCTGTCATGGAAGGTTCACTGAGTGTACATACGCTCACTAAATTTACCAGATTTAGTCCAATTTCACAACATTTATCTGGAAAGTTGTTGAAGATATCTATTCCCTGTATTCTGTTCACAAGAGTGCCCAAAGCAAGTAACTCTTCATAGCAAAGAAAACCTTCTGTTATGACCCAAATGAAGAATAAAACCTGTGCTGAGTCAGTAGTATCAGTTGATTCGTCCAAAGCAGTTGAATAATATGTATTTTCCTATTGAAGTATTGCATGTAGTTGTTCTGTTAAGCTGAAGGCTATTCATGCTGCCAATCAGTTATGGTTCTCCTTGAAAGAGGCTGTTGTTTGTACTTTGAAATGTTATCGGGGTCTAAGCATCCTACAACTTCAACAATGCATTCTTTCACAATTTCTACATCACTGAATGGCATCCTTTTTTATAAGTTGCTTCAGTGACATTTCTGGGTCTTACTGCTACTTGAAAGAATTGTCTTTGATTTTGTTTTTCATCTTTTAATTTCTGCAATGCAACCTTTTGCACCTCTCTTTCTAGTTTAAAATATTTGTGATCCTTATGAGTATTATAATGCTGATGAGCATTGAATTCCTTTAATGTTGATATTGAAGTATCACAAAGCCAAGAAAATCATCTAATCTTTAGCAGAAACAAGATGATATTGCAATTCCCAATCCTCATTAAAAGTCTGTTTTCTTCTTTCAGCATTCTCTTGGTCCTCTTTGACATGATTGGGTGTTTAGCAGATAGAATCAAAAAATGCTGTCGAGTTGTGCAACTATTCACAAATTCCACTTCAGACAAAAACACACTGCACTGTTGTCAAAAGCTGATAACAGACTGGTGTTCTCAACCCCCATAAACTCTTACCAACCAGCCTCGTGGGGTAGTTGCACCAGTCAAGTGGAGGAAGTTAAAACTAGATAATGAGCATTGCAGCCATCAATTAAGCCCTTGTGGCTTACTAATGTTCTAATTCTGCTGGTTAGTCTAGGAGGATTATTTCGTTGAAACTTATTTTATTCTTCGGTATTTAAAATATGTTCATTTTAGAAAATAAAATAAAAACATAAAAGATAAACAAAAAAGTATTAATAAAAATGAAAGGATTTGTTCTGTAAAATTTGAATTCAGTCAAAAGGCCACAGGTTGTCTACCCTTGCCCTTGATGTTCTTGACCTTTTGTTCTTCCAGATAAATTTTTTATTTTTTTGTTATTTTTTATTATTTTTTCTAGTTCTAGAAAATAATTCTTTGGTAGTTCGATTGGTAATGCCACTAAATAAGTAAATTGATTTAGGTAGAATTGTCAGTCTTACTATGTTGATCCGGCCTACCCATGAGCAATAATATATCTTCAACTGCTTAGATCTGTCTTTATTTACATGAAAAGTGACTTATAATTATATTCATATAATCTGTGGCTTTTTCTTAGCAGGTAGACCCCCAAGTATTTTATGTTGTCTAGAGTTATTTTAAATGGAATTTCTTTCACTGTCTATCTCTTCTTGCTGTGTTTTGTTGATAATATGTAGAAATGCTGATGATTTGTGTGGGCTTATTTTATGTACTGGTATTTTGCAGAAGTTGTTCATTGTTTCAACTAGTTTTTTAGTTGATATGCTTAAGTATACCATCATATCATCTACAAAGAGAGATAGATAATTTTGTTTCCTTATTGACTGTTCTTATTCCTTCAATTTCCTTTTCTCATCCTATTGCTATAGCCAGCGTTTCTAGCACAGTATTTAATAATAATGGTGATCCCTGATCCTATTAGGAAGTCTTCTAGTTTATCCTCATTATGGATAAATGGTTTTCAATAGATAGTACTAATCGTTTTATGAAAGGTGCCATTTATTCCTGTGTTTTCTAGTGTTTTTGATAGGAATGGGTATTGAATTTTGTCAAAAGCTTTTCTGCATCTGTTAATATAATCCTGTGATTTTTGTCATTTTTCCGATTAATATATTCAGTTATGCTGATAGTTTTTCTAATATTGAACTAGTCCTGCATTTCTGGTAAAACCTTACCTGGGTATAGTGAATGATCCTTGTGATATATTGCTATAATCTCCTTGCTAGTATTTTATTTAAAAATTTGCATCAATATTCATTAGGGAAATTGGCCTATAATTTTCTTTCTCTGTTTTTGCTCTCCCTAGTTTAGGGATCAAAACCATATTTGTGTCATAGAAGGAATTTGATAGGATTCTTTCTTTACCTATTTTTTCATATAGTTTATATAGTGTTTGAATTGATTAAATGTTAGTATCTAAACATAATATTCTAATTGATTAAACGTTAAATGTTTGGTAGAATTTACTTGTAAATCCATCTGGCCCTGTAAATTTGGGGCAGGGGGAGGGAGCTCATTTACAGCTTGATCAATTTCCTTGTCTAAGACAGGGTTATTTAAGTATTTTATTTCTCTGCTAATCTGAGCAATTGTATTTTTGTAAATGTTCATCCATTTCCCTTAGGTTGTCAGTCATATTGGCATATAATCTGGCAACGTAGCTCCTAATAGTTGCTTTGATTTCATTTTCATTGATGGTGAATTCATCCTTTTCATTTTTGATTCTTTTTTTTAATAAAATTAACCAATGGTTTATCTCTTTTATTGGGTTTTCCCCCATAAAACCAGATCCTAGTTTTATTTACAAGTTCCATGGTTTGTTTTTGTTTTTTTACATTCAGTTTTATTACTCTCTCCTTCAATTTTTTAAAATGTCTATTTTGGTGTTTAATTGGAGATTTTAAATTTTTTTCTTCTAGTTTTTTTTGTTAGTTACATGCCCAATTCTTTGATCTACTCTTTCTCTTTATTATTGAGGTAAACATTTAGAGATAAAAATTTTCCCCTAAGTACAATCCACAGATTTTCTATGTTGTCTTATTCTTGTCATTATCTTTAATGAAATCATTGATTATTTCTATGATTTGTTCTTTGGCCCACTCATTCTTTGGGGTTAGATTATTTATTTTCCAATTAATTTTATTCACTATTTCCAAAAACCTTTACTGAATGTAATTTTTATTGTATTATGTTCAGAAAATGGTACATTTTATTAGTTTAGCATCATCATAATTTTTATTTCTGCTTTTCTTCATTTGTTTATGAAGTTTTGCATGCTAATACATGGTCAGTTTTTGTGAAGGTGCCATGTACAACTGAGAAAAGGTATACTCCTTTCTATTCCCATTCAATTTTCTCTTCAGGTCTATCATATCTAACTTTTCTAAAATTCTATTCATTGATTTAACTTCTTTATTATTCATTTTATGGTTAGATTTATCTAGTTCTGAAAGGGAAAAGTTGAAGTCCCCCCATCGGTAAAATTGTTCTATTTCCTTTTCCATTTAACTTTTCCTCTAAGAATCTGGATGCTCCGCCATTTGATGCGTATATGTTTAGTATTTATATTACTTCATTTTCTATAGTACTTTTTAACAAAATTGGTTTTTCTTATTATCTCTTTTAATTAGGCCTCTTTTTGCTTTTACTTTGTCTGAAATCATGATTACAACCCCTGCCTTTTTTTAACCTCATCTGAAGCATAATAGATTCTGCTCCAGCCCCTTACTTTGGCACTGTGTTTGTGTCTTTCTCTTACAAGTTTTTTTCTAAAATCATACTGTTAGATTCTGCTTTTTTATCCATTCTTCTATCTGCTTCTGTCTTCATCCCATTCAGATTCACAATTTTGATTAACTGTGTATTTCCCTCTGTTCTGTTTTCTTCTGTTTCTCTCTCTCTCTCTCTCTCTCCCTCCCTCTCTCTCTCTCTCTCTCTCTCTCTCTCTCTCTCTCTCTCTCTCATCTATTTTCTCTCTGAATGGTGCCTCTCTTAAACCACTTTTCCCTTCCCAATACCTCTAAGTGACACAGTGACACAGAGCCAAAAATGACACACTACATAGAAGGCCTTAGAATGTCTTTGAAAAGCTGTAGTGTGTGTGTGTGTGTCTGTGTGTTCTTCCCTCTTTGAAACAGTTCAGACGAAAGTTCAGTTCAAGTGTTGCTCCCTCCATCCCATTTTCCCCACCACTGTAAAAATTCTTCCTTTTTCAACTCTTTTATGTGAGATAATTTTCTCCATTCTTCCTCTTTGTCTCCCCTTGTTCCAGTGCATCCCTCTTCTTCACCCCTCTATTTTTTTAGATCATTCCAACTTAATCAATTCACACTTATACCCTCTTTCTGTGTAGACACCTTCAGACTGCTCTAATAATGATTTAGTTCTTAAGAGTTACATCTTCTTCCAATACAGGAATGTAAACAATTTAACCCTTATGTTTACCTTTTTTGCTTCTCTTGAGTCTTATTTTTGAGTGTCGAGTTTTCTATTCATCTCTGATCTTTTCCTTTTAAGTTCCTTTCCTTGAAAGTTCTCTATTTCATTAAATATCCATCTCCCCCATGAAGTTCATTCAGTTTTTTGGGGGGTAGGTTATTCTTGGTTGTAGTTCTAGCTCCTTTGTCATCAGAAATATATTTTACCGCTCTTTAACATGGTAACTGCTAAATCTTGTGTGGTCCTGACCTTAGCTCCAAAGTATTTGAATGGTCCCTTTCTGGTTGCTTTGAGTATTCTCTCCTTAAATACCTGGGAGCTCTGGAATTTGGTTATGATATTCCTGAGAGTTTTCATTTTGTGATCTCTTTCAGGAGATGATCAGTGGATTCTTTCAATTTCCAATCTTTTTCTTTTATCCAAGAAAAGATAATATGATTTTGTGATACTTCCATTTTCTAAAATTTAATAATTTTAAATAGATTCCTTTACTTTTTACTCTTCTTCTAGAATGCTGCCTAAATCTGATTGATTTAAAGCTTTTCTTTGTAGTATCATTTTATACTTGGATATTTTAGAGCTATTTGGGACACTCCTGTGAAATTGGAAGTCCTTCAGACAATACCATTCTAGAGAACCTGTATTTAAGTTTTCTATTTAGAAGCCTGTGTTTGTCCTCTGGAGTCTTCTACTTTTAGCATATAATTGGTACCCAGGGTAACCAGGGACTTATCAAGCTTCTCTCTTTTTCTCAGTAAATGCCTAAAGGTCTTGTGAAACAATGCATCAAGAATCTAAGATTTTTGAAAATTATCTTATAAAATCTATCTCTCTGTGTCAATGCCTGCTTTTCATCTGCTTACTCATGTAGAAAGATGTATCTCTAGAGTTTATGTCTATATGCTTGCCCCTTCTTCCCACCTGTATTGTAAGATTGGAATAATATTTGCGATAATCTTTGGAAAAATGAGTAGGAATAAATTTATGACTAAAATTGGAAGTCCTTTCTTGGAATTGAATCTAGAGCTTACAGTTTGATGACAAGGAACTAACTGAAATTAGTGGACTAAAACACCACAAGTTTTCTTGGACAGATCCCAATTTTTTAAAAATATGAGACTAAAGAGGAAAATTATGAGATGACTATCCTAATGTGTCAAGAAGATTTCTTTGTCTGTGGTTCTAAACCAGTTTTGTCCCCTGCAATGCCAGGTAGCTGTAGCTTCAGTGGTAAATACTATATTTCTAATGAGCCTATCTATATCACATCACAAAATGAGATGAAAGGCCTTGGAGCATTGAAAATAGGTATGTACTCCATAAATAGGTATGTACTCCACTTCTTTTCTCCAGGCTAAACATCCCCAATTTCTTTAGCCAATTACCTTAGAGCATTCCTTCATCATCCTGATCACCCTGCTGTAGATACCTCTAACTCATCAGAGTGCTTTCTAAAATGTGGTACCCAGAACTGACCAGTTGTTGTTCAGTTGTTCCGTCATGTCCAACTCTTCATGACCTCACGGACTATACTGTCCATGGGATTCTCTTTCCATCTCCTTGTTTCAACAATCCGGCTAGCTAGCTGCTAGCAACAACAACCAGCTCACAGAGCTCTGCAAGCCCAGTTTCTTTTGATCTGCTTTACTAAAGAAAGCAACGTTAAGTGGTTAACAATCTAGTATTTAATTCAGTATACAAATATCATTCACTTAGTTCAGGGGGAAAAGCCAGCACCCTGAACTTCAGAGCAAATACAAATAAATTACAAACATCAACAGACCTTGTCTGATTGAAATCTCAATGCATAGTTACCAGAGTTTAACAAAGTCCAAACATCCAGGTTTACAAGCTGGAGGGCTCTTAACTACAAGTGGCCGGAGTCTCCACATTAGTGCACCACCAAGAGTGAGAGCCCTAAGCAAATAGCTCTGTCTTCCCTTTTTATGCACTCTTTAGCTGTCATCAGATGTCATCTGAGCCACCAGAACTTAAGCTCTTACTATTGGCTCTGGAGTTAGCAACTCCCCTGAGGACCTACATGACCTAAAATTGTCACAAAAATGTGACTTAAACCCACGTGGTCTAAAAGCCTCTGATGTCACAAACATGTTACTCCAACCCATGTAAACTAGGCTTTCTCTTGAGGCAAGGAGGTCATCAAGGACTCCTAATTTAATCAAGGAAACAAAGGCCAAATTCTTCAAGGGCACTTGGTTGAATAAGTGCTGAGAGCCCATCTTGATTCCCAGTATACTCCTCCAGTGGATAAAGGCAGAGATTAAGTGACTTGCCCAGAGTGGTTGTTGTTTGTCCTTCTTTTCAAAGAGCACTGTGACATCAGTGAGGTATGCCATGACATGCAAATGAATAGAATTTAAGTATGGAAGGCCTGTGCAAAATTACTAGCCTTACTTTCTCCTCTGGAGCCATCTGGGTCCAGTGGCCAGATATAGATCAAGAAAGCTGGAGATGGCCTAGGGTGCAGGGGGGGACCTTGGCCTTTTTAAGCTAAAGTCTTTAACAGTTATCAGTTTGACAGAGGCAATGACCATTAAGTGATTAAGGCATAATAAGAATTGAGGCAGAAAATGGCCTCTTTACCTAGTCAAAAATTAAAATAAATAAATGTTTTCTAAAAATCATTTTGGAGGGGAAGACCCTCAGGGTTTCTGGCCAAAACAGACACAGTTGCTATTTACATTCATTCTGAGCCAATCTGGGCCCAAACAATGACCAAGTAGGGTTTGGCCTGGAATCTGTTGTTAGCCAATCAATGAGAGGCAGAAGTCACACAGCTACTAAGTGTCTAAGACTGGATTTGAATTCAGGTGTTTCTGACTTCAAGTCCAGAGTTCTGTCCACTCACCAGAACTAAAGATAATATCCCAAGTATAGTCCGAACAAAAAAAAGCAAAATGAGAGTATCATCTCCCATATTCTAGACATTATGACTCCCTTCATGCAGCTTAAGTTTATATGACCTTTCTTGGCTGCTACATCACTGCTATTCAGGGCAGCTAGATGGCTTAGTGGATAAGAATGCTGAGCCTGGAGTAAGGAAGACCTGAGTTAAAATCTGGCCTTAGATACTTACTAACTGTGTTGACCCTGGGGAAATCACTTTATCCTATTTGTCTCAGTTTCCTCATCTGTAAAATGAACTGGAGAAGGAAGTGACAAGCCACTCTATTATCTTTGCCAAGAAAACTCCAAAATAGGGTCATGACAAGCCAGACATGACTGAAATGATTGAACAACAAAAACAAAAATGTCACTGCCATATTTCCCCATTGAACTTAAACTTCATCAAAATCTCCTGATTTTTATTCTTTCACATGAATTACATCGTCTAGAGAAACCTCTCACAGAGTATGTTTGTGATTTGTGAAACCAAATAAAGGTCTTTACTTTTATCTCTACTAAATTTCATCTTTTTCTATTCAAGCTACACATGTTTGGATCCTGACTTTCTCTTCCAGGATGTTAACCATTCCTTTCAATTCCTTGTCATATGCAAATTTAATGATCACGAATTCTTTGGTTCCATGAAGATTAATAATAAAAATGCTAGAAGTACAGGGCCAAGAACAATTCCTGGGACATTTTAATAAAGACTTTCCTCCAATTTGCTAATAAACTATTAATAATTTATCTTTTGGTCTAATCATTCAATCAGTGTCAAACCCATATAACTGTACCATCTCTAATTCAGTCTCAAGAATATCATGAAAGACTTTGTCAAATGCTTTGTTGAGCTCTAAATGTACTATGCCTACATCATTCTCCTGATCTACTAGACTGGTAACTTTATTTTTTAAAAATGAGGAAATGTCTGGCATGTCCTGATTTGAATGAAGCCTTGCTGATTCTTAGTAACTGCTTTTCTTTGCCTTTCTATTCATAAACCATCCACATTCTAGAATGTTGACAGAATAAAATCTAAGCTCCCTGCTCATTTGTAAGCTCTACTCTTATCCCTTTTTTGAAAACTGAGACATTTGTCTTTTTTCCAGTACTATGCTGTCTCTCCTTGTCACCATAATTTTTCAAAGATCACTTACTGAGCAGTTACATCTGTGTATTGTTTTAATTTCCTGAGATATAGTAGTTCTGAGTCTGGCCACTAGAATTTATTGAAGATAGCTAGTTAGTCTTCTCTTTTCTACTTATTTTTTTGTTTCAACTTCTTTTAACCACTTTTACTTTATCCTTAATGGTTATTCTCTTTTGCAGAGAAATCATAAACCTAACAAGACTTGAATAGTTCATTCTTTACTCTGTCTTCCATTATTGGCCCATCTACTCTGCTGCCCTCTTCTTTAACCTTCCATTTCCCCCCAACATAGCTGCTGATTCCAGAGAGCTAAAACCGATGCTTTGGGAACAAGTTCAGCTTGAATCTAGCTGACCATTATGGAACCCATTGACATTCTAAAACCACATATATATGTATTTGTGTACGTGTGTGTATATATATATATATATATATATATATATATATATATATATAATTGTGTACGTGTGTATATATATATATATGTATATGTGTGTGTGTGTGTGTGTACACATGATCAGCCAAAATCAGATAAAAGGAACAGGGATTTAATACTTTTTTAAGATTATTTTTGTCAAACATAGAACTCATTTTTTTCCTCTAGCATTCATCGAAAGCCTTTATAAGCTTATTCTCCTCTTTAATATCCTTGATATTATTCATCATATGTCAGTATTTTCATTATTTACTTTCCCTTCCCTTGCTTCCATCTTCTCTATGTCTGTTTTAAATTAGTTCATTATTGAGTTTCCTATGCATCTACATTGGTTTCTTTAAACTGATTCCCTTTTTCTTCATCAGTAGAATCATATGAGTTTTTATTATCAGAACTTTATTCTTGAGAGTTGTCCATCTCTCTTGGGTCTAATTCCCTGGTATTATTTTAATTTAGGCCATTGGCTCTTACCTATCCTCTCTATGACCTCTTTTCTCATAAATCTAGTGTGTGCCTCATTATGCCAAGCTCCTTTTCTATAATAAATTCTAAGAGAGAGTGATAGTTTTTTCCTATGGATTTCGTCATTTCTACTTTAACAACCAATTTAGCCTTTGCAGTCAGAATGAGATCCAGCATGACTACTTTCCATGTCACTTCTTTCACTTTTTGAAGGATCATTAATATAAGACAAAAATCTATTGAGGTTTGAGTGAAGGGCTCCAACAAACATCAGCATAGCTGAAGTCCCTAATTATCCCTCTGTGCCAGGTTTGGGAATATTTTTAGAAACGTCAATTTCTATCTTTTTGTCCATCAAAATATTTCTTTTGTTCCTCTCTACATCTGTTATTAAAGTAATATTTTCCAGAGTCTGAGACTGAATCTGGGTGTGTTTTCGATGCCTGGCCATATTCCCCTCCAACTTAATTAACCTTTGAATTTTTCAACGGGGTGT
>CM053626.1:155711447-155722765 GCA_028646595.1 Phalanger gymnotis | reverse complement strand
GCTTGGGTGGATGCGGCTGCCTTCTTAGCTATGCTCCTCCTACCCCAAAAGCCCCTGCCGCGGATGGCTTAAATCTTCAGCAAGCTCTTTTCTCCTGCTCTGATCCGCCACTTAATTCCTCCCACCCTGTGGGCCTGGGGCCAGAAGCCACTGCAGCCTAGTTCTTAAGCTGCCCCACCTCCGGTGCCCCAGGGGCAAATGGCCGGAACTGCAAACTCAGTCACACAGCTTTTCCCACTAACCTTCTCTGCTGTCTTTGCTTTTTGTGGATTGTGAGGTCTGGTACATGCCACAGCTCGGTATTTTCGGGATGCCAGGGCACTTTCCGCTCGTCTCCTGGTCTGGTAGGTCCGCGTCTGGTCTGTTCGCACCGTGCGCGCTGCGTTCAGCTCCGCTCCCCTAGGCTGGGGGCTGGGAGGTCCGTGTGGGACCGACCTTGCCCACAGACCATCCAGGCTGTCCTGTGGTGGAGCCCTGCTTCCCTCTGCCACTTTGTGGGTTCTGCAGCTCTAAAATTGGTTCAGAGCCATTGTTTTATAGGTTTTTGGAGGAATTTGGTGGGGAGCTCACGCCAGTCACTGCTTCCCAGCCACCATCTTGGCTCCGCCCGTCTTCTTTGTTTTCTATAAATCAAAATACTATTTTAAGGCCTTTGCACACTGTGAATGATAACAAGTCACTCAGAAGACTAGACATGCAATGACTTCAATCAAAAATGTTTAGGTCACTCTCTTCCATGGTTTAACCAGGAAAATACATTTTGAAAGATAAGAAAGTTAATGTCAAATAATATCTTTGTGATCCCCAAGAGAAGCTAATACATAAAACATCCCTGGATAAAATACATAAAACTTTATCTCTGATGATGAGTTGGCCACAAGGCAAAGGAAGGAACACCACATTAGTCTTTTCATAATTCTAATTTCAATTGTCTCTTTATTGAATAATAAGATTATAAATTTAGATCTGGAACATACCTTAGTGATGACCTAATACAACTGTATCATTTTACCAAGGAAAATTAGAGCCAGGGAAATTAAGGGAGTTGCCCAAGATGACAATGTAATAAGTAATAATACACTAATCCATAAGAGAAGACATTACCTCTAATGCTTCCCATTTCTTTGACTTTGGGAAAGTCACTTAATTCTCATGGCCCTCAGTTTCATCTGCTATAAAATTATTTCTGAGGTACCTTTCAGAATTATAGTGTAACAGATCTCAATCCTGCCCCCAACGGCTTGAAGGCCAAGTATATTATATTTAACCTTTTCCCAAGGTTCTCTAGCACCCTTCAGAGGATTTAGGGTATCTAAGTTTTCTGCCAGTGGATCAAGACCCCACTGATGATGTTCCCTCAGTGTAGGGGTAGTCCTTGGCATTGCAGTTCCATTCAGCTCCTAACAGTCATATTAGCTTCTACAAAGAAATATTTACTTCAAAGGTATAATCACAAATCTTCCAGTACACAAGGCATAATTCCCCTCCAAGCCCACTCTGGTAAAGGTAACTATATCTACACTAATATATTCCTGGAAAGGAATTATCAATCAATTGATCCATGGATCCACTTATTCTTAGTACTTCCCTGACCAAAGCAAACTTCTCTGACTACCACTTCGCTATCTCTATATGTTCTTCCCCATTGGAATATAATCTTCTACAGTCCCAAGGTTGTCTTGCTTTTTTGTATTTCTAATCTAGCATTTAGTACAGTGCCTGACGTACATATGGAGCTTATTCAATGTTTTCCCACTGAACCAGGGAGGGACACACACTGATATATCACATATCCATTTGGGTATCTGAGTGCGCAGAGGATGCTGTAGCAGGTAGAGGTTTCTCATTCCTAGTCATGCACTGGATTTCTCTTGCCTGCCAGTATTTATTGCTCCTGATTTCCTTTGGGGAGAATCCTCTTCCATTTCAGAAGCAATAGCTTTTAGAGCTCATGGGAGTGAGATGAAGGCTTCAAATGCTCTGTTTCATTGTCAGTGTCAGACTCATGATCTCTCTAGAAAGCTTAGATAATGTTAGTGCAAAGGTGCTAACATAACATTTAATTTAACATCTCACATTCAATACTCACTGGAAAACTCCCAGATGAATTTCCACAAGGCAATATTGACCTTATTTAACATGTTTCCACTTATAAATTTCATAAGCTGCAGTCCCCTAGAAAGCATTATGAAGACTGAACTTCTGCTCTCATAGCATTTCCTAGAGAATGTATGTGTTTTGATCTCATCATGCCATTCCCCTTCCTATCTCTCTTTTTTTCTTAGTCTTAGATCTATCTCAGAACTGATTTCATGTTATTGTATTTTCTACTTACAGCCATCATCTTCTCTCATGTATCTTTCTAATAAAAGAATTAATCAAAGTCTGCATTACACTTAGAACAAAGTTGACATATTTCAAAAAATTGCTTTACATTTTACCTCCATCTTCCTTTAAAATATTACAAGCCCATCCCCAAAACTTGCTTCCCTACTGTCACCCCATGTTCCCAACAGAACAGTGGGAAAATGTTAATTCTTTTTATTCTTAACTACTAAACTAAAATTCTTAACTACTAACTAAAATAATGTTAATATAAGTAAATCATGATATGTTAAGCTCTCATGTTCTGAAAGTCTAATTGGTTTGTTTAATATCTATGTACTGATTTAAGATAAATAAAGTATGGTTTTTGTTGTTCGGTCATTGAGTCTTGTCTAATTTTCTGTGACCTCTTAGGCCAGAGCATGTCAAGCCCTTTGATCTTCCACTATCTCCCAAAGTCTGTCCAAGCTCATGGCTGTTGCTTCCATTACTCTCTGTCCATCTCATCCTCTGCCATCCCCTTCTACTTTTGCCATCATTCTTTTCCAATATCAGGATCTTTTCCAATGACCTGTATTCTCATTATGTGGCAAAGTATTTAAGGTTCAGTTTTATTATTTGTCCTTCCATAGAATAGACTGTATTAATTTCCTCAAGTATCAACTGATTTGATCTCCTTGCTGTCCAAGTGACTCTCAAAAGTCTTCTGCAGCACTGCAGTTCAAAGGCATCAATCCTGAGGTGCTCAGCTTTCCTTATAATCCAACTCTCATGGCCATTGATTACCACTGGAAAAACCATAGCTTTGACTATATGGACCTTTATTGTCAAGGTGATGTCTCTTTTTTTTTTAGTATGCTGTCCAGATTTGTCATAGTTTTCCTTCTAAGGAGCAAGTATCTTCTAATTTCACGGCTGTAGACTGTCTACAGTGATCTTTGAACCCAAGAATATAAAATTTGACAATGCTTCCACTTTATCTTTCTCTTTTTGCTAGGAAGTGATGGGACTAGTTGCCATGATTTTAGGGTTTTACCTGGGGTTTTTTACATTCAATTTCAAGTCAGTTTTTACAATCTCCTCTTTCACCCTCAGCAAGAGGCTTCTTAATTCCTCTTCACTTTCTGCCATCAGAGTGTTATCATCTGCATATCTGAGATTGTTGATATTTCTCCCGGCAACCTTATTTCCAGCTTTAGGTTCCTCCAGCCTGGCATTTTGCACATTGTACTGTCTACATACACTAAATAAATAAGGTGATAATATATAGCCTTGTCATACTCCTTTCCTTAGGTCCTATGGCAATTATTGTTTGTATAATTAGTTTTGCATTGAATCATAGTAGGTCTTGTAAAAGCTCTTCTAATGTTGCCTTCAACTATTATTTGAATCTTTTATTGTCATGCAATGTTTCATGTTTTCATTGTCCCCCCAATCAGATTTGCTTTCCAAGTAGAGCTCTGTCTTAAATGTACTGATGTTAACATAGCAGTGAGACATAGTAGGAATTCCTTAATTACTTGTTGATCCATTCTAATTAATATCTACTTATCTATGAAATGTATAGGTGGGAAATTCTGTACTCTCCATACTTCTGGTGGCACAAATCACCTTAAAAGATTATAGCAAGAAACAATTAAGCAGTGTTGCTGATAGATGAGCATAATAAAGGTGGAGACTGCAGCTTTTGTGAGTATAGAACAATGGCCTTGTCTCATTAGCTTACTTTTTCTCCAGGTAAAAAGTCAATTCTTCAAAAAGCACTTATTAAGCACTTCTTTGTAGCAGGTATTATGCTAAACTCTGGTAAGGCAAAGAAAGTCATTCCCAAACCATTAGAGATCTCGGGAACATCTAACCCAAAGTTATAAGGCTATTATGTAAACATCCTGGGGGCAGTCTTTCTGGCTTTACTGAATATGGTGGCTATGACCAAAGTTTTCAAGCTGTTCTTACCAGGGAGAAGTTCTAGCTCCTATACTCTTATCGCAGGAGTTCTCAAATTTTTTGGTCTTAGGACCACCTTATACTCTTGAAATTGCCAAAGGCCCAGAAACTTTTATTTGAATCAGTTATATCTATAAGGTTTTAAAAATATTTATCATTTAAGATAGCAATTACATACCTATTACATGTTAATATTCATTTTATTTTTTAAGTTATATTTTCAAAAATAAAAAGAATTAGTAAGAAGAATGACATAATTACACACACATGCACACACACACACACACACACACACACACACACACACACACACAACTCACACAGACATATTTGGCCAATATCTGTAGACAGCTCATATTTGCTTTTGCTTTCAATCTGCTGTGATGAGGTTTTTTGGTCGAAATACATGAAGAAAATTTCATCCATATACAAGGATGTAGTTGGAAAGAGGATATTTTTAGTATGCAATTTACTTCTCTTATGGAAACTGTTTGGACTTTGCAGACCCCTGAAAGGTTCTCTTGGACCACATGTTGAGAACCTCTGAACTGTCAGAATGGAGTTGACTAGATTGGGTAAAAACCTTTATTTATGAATAATTCTCTAAACTAGGGCAAGATATTCCCAAGTGGGTCATTGGATTACAGTGCAAATGAATCTGAGTGAAAACAAAAGATAAATTAAAGATAAAATGTCATTTTATCCCACCTAGCAAGCCCTGAACATCTGCTTTGCTTATGCATATTGGTCAGGAGCAATGACTAATTGCTTTCCTCCTGTATCTTGGCTAGTGAAAATTTTAGTAGGGTTACATATATTTATAGACTGATTTCATACCACTCCCATAAATACACTCTAATATCCAGACAAATTGTCTTACCCACTAGTTCTCATATTTGATAGCATGTTTCCTATGGCTGTGACTTTAGGGGTTGCCTTCAAAATTCCCTTACCTAGGCCTCTCAGAAGCCAAAGGTGAATTGCTAAATTGTTCTCTTATATGAGGTACTCTGATCTTCCCAGTTAGAAATATCTCCTTTACCCTCCCCCCACTAAAATTTCTATGTAAAATCCTGTCGACCTGAAAGTTTGGTTAAAGGAGGCAAATAGAACTAGGTGATATATAAATTCATATAGTTTATTCTCTTGAAGCTGGCAGATACATACATGTATGAAGCCAGACAAAGTCTGACTGCCTGAACAAAGAAAATATTAACTAGAACAAATCTCTTCACTAACAGATATCTGTATTGCTTACTAACTCCTAAGGTAAAAATGAAATCTTTGAACATAAGGTCTGTTGTTGCTAAATTGGTTCAAAGATGTAATTTCAATATATGTTACAGGTACATTCTGGCAATTTTCATAAGTGATAGCCAAGTAATCTCAGATAAATCCCTCTCTTTACTATAAGTAAACTTGTAAGTCTCCCACTTTAACTGTGAATGGTTCTAGTTTCTCAGACCTCATTACTTTAGCAATTTACAACATGCTGTCAGCAGGACTGATAAGATCTTATGACCCTGCCTGAATAAAAAGTCCCAAAAACTTCACAGATAAGGAGAACTTAAGATATCTTTGCTACTTTTTTCCCCAACAGTAAATTATTATCCATTTTAAAACAAAATATTCCCAATTAAATATTTAACAGTTCTCAAATATTTTGACCACATTCTTTTACAACTAAATTCACATCTAACAGCATCCAGATTTAAAGAGAAATTACTTTTCTAACAGTATTTCTGATAGAAGGATTTCTAAAATTTCACAATATAAGAAATTTGGAAGCCTAAGAACTAACATAAACAATATCATAGATTCAGAAACACCTAATACAAAATTTTTTATTAGTCAAATAATATCAATTCATTTGAAAGCATTTCCAAATCCTTTTAAATAGAAAGTCACCATCTAGCAATTTGGCCTTTTACAACAATTACATTTAAACCCAGTATAGACTAATTACACTAAATATAAATAATAATAGCTAACATTTATGCAGTAGTTATTGTTGTCAGGAACTGTGCTAACCACTTTACACTTTATTTCATTTGATCTTCAAAAAAACCCTATGAGGAAGGTGCTATATTATCCCATTTTACAAACAAGGAAAACTGACTCAAACACATACAGCTAATAAATTTCTGGGACCGGATTTCAACCCAGGTTTTCCTTGTCCATATAGTTTACCAGCAGATTACCCTATTGCCAAAAAGCAATGTATTTTACATTAAGTTCTGATTTACCACAATTATCCTAATAGGATCATGCTTCTCAATGTAAATCAAATTACAATATAATTTAGTTTCAGTACAAACTTCAACCAAATCAAATCAAATCTGGGTTTACAATTACTCCTGATAACATCCAAAATCTCATATTTTCCTAAGGGCCATAAACTTCTAGCACCTCAAATTTTAGAGCCCATTACTTTCAGTTATCTTACTTTCAAAGACTCATTTTTGCAATCTCGCATTCTATCCCACTCATTTTGAAGCCCACAGAGCTCTTGAGATTGGGACATGCCCTTCAAATGTTCCTTCAAGGACAGAACATTAGTGTACAATACTCAAATAATTTCATGCTGCAAATTTATTTCTAAGAGTTTTCATTTGGCAAAGGTTACAACTTGATAGAATATTTGTCTATCTGAGATTGTTAAGAAGCTTTTCACTAAGAAGTTCTTCTTTTATAATGTCATAAATTTCTACAAATCAGGAAAAAGGTTTGTACCTTTTTCTTGTCTGTTTTTATCTCTAATCTCCAACTTGGCAACAGTTGTGAAGGCAAAAAAAAAGACAGAATTTCCTAATTTTCTTTTTTATTTCCCATAGGAAGTCTAATCAAAAAGGTCAATTAGAGTAAATTCCTGTTTAACCTTACTGCCAGCTGTGAGAGCTGGCTTGAGGTTCCGTTAGTCTTCTCCACAGTTGTTATGGCTAACAAGGTATTCCCCTTTTCAAAGTTCTCCAAGGTAAAAAGCCTTGTGGGCACTAGAGAACTTTTGAAGTAGAAGCCCCCATCAAAACCCAATGAGCCCAATCAATTCCTTTGGTTTTCTAACCTAACCCTTTTAAGTGAATAATGGCCTCAAGTTTACAGAATAAGTCCTTCCCACCCATTGACAAAGATTCCAATAGCAGCTTTAAAAGGGTTAAAATGCATGTCTCGCTTTTCCCTGCAGTTTTAATACTCAGAAGCTCTTTTTTTTTGGGGGGGGGGGGCGGGAGGGTATGGACTTTGTTGTACATGAGAAATCTGGTTTGTACAGACATGATATTGAAGGGCAGTTTTAGTTTTAAAGTTCAGCCCAACAACACCACAGATCCATTTGCCTAGGCTCTAATGTTTCAAGTCAGGTTTTTAGCATGAGCAGTTGATAAAAATCAAAGGTCTCATACTCATATGGCCAAATTTTCTTCCTATAATTATCTACATACTGAGTCCAGTCTAAATCACTCAAGATTACTCCTGCTCAAGGTTTGGATATTCCTGGTCAAATGGGCACTTTTTCTTTTTTCCCAAGGTTTAACAACTTGCTTAAGTAGTAGGAATGGGCAAGAGACTTGCTCCTCCCAATCCTATAACAATACCAGCATTCCTCTTCTTTGTCATTCTGTCCCTTGGTGACACTGCTACTGCTGGAGAATGAGCAGATACTCATCCCTCTCTCTTCTGTGCATGGCATGCACAAATGAAAAAGAATCATCTTGGATTTTTTTCAGGACCTATTTCTCCTTATCCTGAATTTGAGGAGTATAATTCTCTGATCACTTCACTGCTGACTAACTGCTGGGGACAAAAGTCCAAGTGCCAGATGAAATAAGCTCTCTCTCAATGATAGTCACAGCACAGGTGAAGTGTCCATCCCAGCTGGCTCAACAAAATTGTTAAAAAGAAATCTTTGTTGGAGCTTTACCCTCATTAATGAAGCAAACTCAGGATGAGAAAGTTAAAAAGAGTTTATTCAACACGCCAAGGCAGTAAGCATTGGGTGGGTCAGCTTTGATTAGAGTTATATTCTGCCTTTTATAGATAGGAGAAAGCAACTTTTATATGTTTTGAGTGCTGCACACAATCATGAGGAGATGGGATTAGGAAACATGTCTACCCCACCATCTTATGTCATCTAACTGAACTCAAAATTTTAAACAAGGTTTCAAAATGGAGTCACCCAGACTGACTCAGCCCTAATAACTGACTACACAATAGAATGATCAGGCCTTTTTTGGGTCTAAGCTGCATTATCTTCGATCTTGTAAATGAGCAATGTGTTTTTCAAAGACCCCAGGAATAGATGGCCAGTGCTGCATCAGGCTGGTTTAAGAGAACAAGTCTGAACTCATGTGCTTTGTCCAGGTGGAATTTACAGAGGGAAATATGATCCAGGACACTCTCTGACTGCAGTCCAGCTGGTCCAGTCTGTAGGCTTCTGAGTCCTACTCTGGGGTCAGAGCACAAAAACTGAAGGGTCTAGGTATACTTAGATGAACCATACTCCCTGTTCCCATCTCCCTTTCCCTGGCACACAATTTGAGACTCTAGGATTTTCTGGATCCTGGAAGGACTCTTCAGACCACACTTCCAATGAAATTTTTCTAGCTAGCCCCTTTCCCTAGTGCCTACAGAGGCTGGTTATCAATTTTGTGCAGTTCTGTGCTGGCACAATGCAACTACTGTCATCTCTCCTTGGATTCCTTGGTCATTTTTCAGGCCAATCCTCTATGGTATTTTTTATTTGAGTATTTGTGAGAGCTCTAGGTTTTTTAAAAAAAATTGTTTTCACTCACTGGACCATCTTGAGGAAAGTCTTTTTCAACATATCCATCTTAATCACCTACTATGTGAAGGTCCACAGAGCCATTGTGCTGACCTCATCATTGTTTGCCTGTGAAACCTGGACAGCATATCAGCGCCATGCCAGGAAACTGAATTGCTTCCATTTGAATTGTCTTAAGAAGATTTGGGAGATCACCAGGGATGATAAGGTATCAGACACTGAAGTCCTCTCTTGAATTAAACTGCCAAGCATTCAAATTCCACTTCAGAGAGTGTAACTCCAAAGGCCCAGGCACGTTGTTCAAATGCCAAACATGCTTGCCAAAAAGACTATTTTATGGAGAACTCACACAGGGCAAGCATTCACATGATAGTCAGAAGAAGTGATATAAGAACACTCTCAAGGTCTCTCTTAATAACTTTAGGGGCAGCTAGGTGGTGAAGTGAGTAGAGCACTGGCCCTGGAGTCAGGAGGACCTGACTTGACACACTTACTAGCTGTGTGACCTTGGGCAAGTCACTTAACCCTAATTGCCCTGCTTTCCCCCCTCAAAAACAAAACTTGGGGGTGGAGCCAAGATGGCAGCTGGAAAACAGGGACTTGCTTAAGCTCTCTCCCGAAACCCTCCAAACACCTGAAAAATGGCCCTGAATAAATTCTAGAGCTACAGAACCCACAAAATAACAGAGGGAAACAAGTCTCCAGCCCAAGATGGCCTGGATGGTCACTGGGAAGGGTCTATCTCACTGTGCCGGTAGCTGAGTGCAGCCCAGCTTGGGCCTCTCTGGGACAGACGAGACCAGGAGTCAGGCAGAGCAGGCCTTAGGGCCATGAGTCACTGAGCCGTATCAGTTGCCAGACTTCTCAACCCACAAATGCCAAAGACCATGGAGCAGGTCAGTAGGAAAACTTCTGGATATGAATGAGAGAAGTACACAGTCCAGCCACAGCCCCAGGGGGTGGTGGAGGTGGGTACAGCAGCAGAACCAAGACGCTCCTTTGACTGCTTCCAGAGCTCCAGCTGTGGCTGCTTCCAGCCTAAGGTTCACAAGGTGGGACGAATCAAGAAGTGGATCAGAGCAGGAGTGCAGGGATTGCTTTGCTGGAGCAGAGATAGGGTAATCTTGCTTTGCCTTGTTTCGATCTAGGTTGTGGTCCTGGTTGGTGGTTCTTTCGGGAGGAAGAGGGCTGGTGTGGCAGACCTTGTGGTGACTATGGAGTAGAAGAAACTCTGAAAACAGCAGCACAATGCCTCTAAAGGTTGGGACAAAGTACTCTCTACTCTAAAAGTAGTCACACCCTAACAAAAAACTCAAGGGTCAAGTAGTTGTCTTGGGAACATGAGCAGGCAGTGTAAAAGTACTCGGACTCAGACTCAGACTCTAGAATCTTGCTTTGGTGACAAAGAAGATCAAAACATACAGCCAGAAGAAGTCAACAAAGTAAAAAAGCCTACATCAAAAGGCTCCAGGAAAAATATGAATTTGTCTCAGGTCATGGAAGAGCTCACAAAGGACTTGGAAAATCAAATAAGAGAACTAGAGGAAAAATTAGGAAGAGAAATGAGAGTGATGTAAGATAATTATGAAAAACAAGTCAATGACTTGCTATAGGAGACCCAAAAAAATACTGAAGAAAATAACACCTTAAAAATAGACTAGCCCAAAGGGCAAAAGAAGTCCAAAAAGCCAATGAGAAGAAGAATGCATTAAAAGGCAGAATTAGACAAACGGAAAAGGAGGTCCAAAAGACCACTGAAGAAAATACCACCTTAAAAATTAGACTGGAGTGGGGGGCGGAGCCAAGATGGCGACTGGAAAGCAGTAACTGGCATGAGCTCCCCACCAAGTCCCTCCAAAAACCTATAAAAAAATGGCTCTGAACCAATTCTAGAACTGCAGAACCCACAAAGTGGCAGAGAGAAGCAGGGCTCCAGCCCAGGACAGCCTGGATGGTCTCGGGGTAAGGTCTGTCCCGCACAGAACTCCCAGCTCCCAGCTGAGGGGAGCGGAGCTGAGCTAAGCAGAGCCCAGCGCACGCGGCACGGCACGGTGTGGCGTGGCAGACCGCGGACCGATGAGACCAGGAGTAGAGCCGAGAGTGCCCTAGCATGCTGAATTACTGAGCTGTGGCATGTACCAGACCTCACAACCCACAAAAAGCAAAGACAGCAGAGAAGGTTAGTGGGAAAAGCTGTGGGATGAGATGGAGTTTGCGGTTTGGCTATCCACCCCTGGGGCAATGGAGGCGGGGCAGCTTTAGAAAT
>CM053626.1:155688205-155710947 GCA_028646595.1 Phalanger gymnotis | reverse complement strand
TAATCATATGCTTTCTGTTAGTTTTGTTATTAATATGATCAGTTATGCTGATAGTTTTCCTAATATTGGACCAGCCATATATTCCTGGAATAAATCTCATCTTGTCATAGTGTATGATCTTTGTGATATGTTGCTGTAATCTCCTTCCTAGTATTTTATTTAAATTTTTTGCATCAATATTCATCAGGGACATTGATCTATAGTTTTCTTTCTCTTTTTTTTGCTCTTCCTGGTTCAGGTGTTAGCACTTTATTTGTGTCATAAAAGGAATTTGGTAGGACTCCTTCTTTGCCTGTTTTTCCACATAGTTTATATAGTATTAGAATTAATTGTTCTTTAAATGTTTGGTAGACTTCACTTGTGAATCTGTCTAGTCCTGGGGACTTTTTCTTAGGGAGCTCGTTGATGGCTGGCTCATTGAATTTCTTTTCTCAAAACAGATTTATGTAGATATTCTATTTGCTCTTCCGTTAATCTGGGCAATTTATATTTTTGTAAATATTCATCCATTTCACTTAAATTGTTAGATTTATTGGCATATAGTTGGGAAAAATAACTCTTCATAATTGCTTTAATTTCATCTTTATTGGTGGCAAATTCACTCTTTTCATTTTTGATACTGGTAATTTGGTTTTTTTCTTTTTTTAAATCAAATTAACCAATGGATTATCTATTTTATTGGGTTTTTCATAAAACCAGCTTCTGATCTGATACATTAGTTCAGTGGTTTTCATACTTTCAGTTTTGTTCATCTTTCCTTTAATTTTCAACATTTCCAATTTGATATTTAATTGGGGATTTTTAAATTTGTTCTCTTTCTAGATTTTTTTTAGTTGCATGTCCAGTCATTGATTTGCTCTTTCTCTGTTTTATTGATGTAAGTGTTTAGAGATATAAAATTTCCCCTAAGTACTGCTTTGGCTGCATCTCATAAATTTTGGCATGCTATCCCATTGTTATCATTCCTTTTAATGAAATTATTGATTTTTTTTCTGTGATTTGTTCTTTGACTCACCCATTCTTTAGGATTAGATTATTTCATTTCCAATTAATTTTTGTGTTTCCACAGACACATATTGAATATAATTTTTATTTCATTTTGATCTGAAAATGGTGCATTTAGTATTTGTGCTTTCTACATTTGGTTGTGAGGTTTTTATGCCTTAATACATCATTGGTTTTTGTGTAGGTATCAAGTACTGGTGAGAAAAAGGTATATTCCTTTCTACTCCTATTCATTTTTCTCCAGACATCTATCATATCTAACTTTTCAAAAAAAATTTATTCACCTCTTTAACTTCTTTCTTGTTTATTTTTTTTTTGTTAGATTTATCTAGTTCTGAGACGGGAAAGTTTAGATCCCCCACTAGTATAGTTTTACAGTCTATTTCCCTCTGTAACTCATTTAACTTTTTCTTTAAGAATTTGGATGCAAATTTGAAACTACTCCCAAAGAGCTATAAAACTAAGCATACCTTTTGATCCAGCATTACCACTACTAGGTCTGTATCCAAAAGAGATTTTTTTAAAAAGAATAAAAAGACCTACTTCTACAAAAATATTTATAGTAGCTCATTTATGGTGACTAAGAATTAGACATTGAGGGGATGCTCATCAATTGGGGAATGGCTAAACAAGTTGTAGTATATGATTGTAATGGATACTATGACAAGAAATAAAAAGAAGGATGATTTCAGAAAAACCTGGAAAGACATACAGAAATTGATACAAAGTGAAGTGAGCAGACCCAGGAATACATTGTACACAAAACTGTAAATGACTTAGCTATTCTTAGCAATACAATGATCTAAGGCAATCAGTCCCAAAAGAATCATGATGAAAAATGTTATCTGCCTCCAGAGAAAGAACTGATGTTTTATGAATGTAGACTGAAGCATACTATTTTTTACTTTTATTCTCTTTTTTTGAGTCTTCTTGCAAAAATGGCTAACAATGTAATGTTTTGCATGATTCATGTATAACCTATATCAGATTGCTAACTGTTGCAGGGAATGGAGAGAAGAGGGAAGGAGGAATAGAATTTGAAATTCAAAACTTAAAAAATATTTAAAAGTTTTTATATGTAATTGGCGGGAAATAAAGTATTAAGCAAAAAAAAAAAAACCAATTTGGATGCTATGCCATTTGGTACATAGATGTTTAATATTGATATTACTTCATTGTCTGTGGTACCTTTTAGCAAAATGATGTTTCCCTACTTATTATATTAAATTAAATCTATTTTTCTTTTTGCTTTGTCTGAGATCATTCATGATTGCTACCCCTGCTTTTTTTTTAACTTCAGCTGAAGCATAACAGATTCAGCTCTAGTCCCTTGCCTTTACTCTGTGTGTGTGTGTGTGTGTGTGTGTGTGTGTGTGTGTGTGTATGTGTATGTCTGCTTCAAGTGTTTTTTTCTTGTAAACAGCGTTTCATAGGATTTTGGTTTTTAGTACATTATGGTCTCTGCTTCCATTTTATGGGTGAGTTCAACCCATTTACATTCATAGTTACAATTATTAAGTACATATTTCACTCCATCCTACTTTCCCCCTCATTTATTCTTCTCTGTTTCTCTCTCTCTTTCCTTTCACCCTGTCCTTCCTCAAAAGTACTTTGCTTCTTCCCACCTTTTCTTCCAATATGCCTTCCCTTTTATCATCCCCCCACCCTCTTTTATGCCCTTCCCTTTCTACTTCCTGTAAGGTAGATAGATTTCTATGCACAACTGAGTGTATATGTCATTCCCTCTTTGAACCAATTCCAATGAGAGTAACACTCAAACATTGTCCACTACCCCCAATCTTCCCCTCTACTATAAAATTTCTTTTGTGTCTCTTTATATGTGAGATGATACCCCATTCTGCCTCCCCCTTCTCCATTCTCCTAGTGTATCCCTCTTTCTCACCCCTTAATTTTATTTTTGTGGATATCATCCCTTCACAATCAACTCACACCTATGCCCTCTGTCTATGTATACTCTCTCTGACTGCCTTAATAATGATAAAGTTCTTAGGAGTTACAAGTATCATCTTTCTGTATAGGAATGTAAACAGTTCAACTTTACTGAATCCCTTATTATTTCTCTTTCCTGTTTACATTATTATGTTCTCTCTAGTCTTGTATTTGAAAGTCACGTTTTCTATTCAGTTCTGGTCTTTTCATCAGGGATGCTTAAAAGTCCTCAATTTCACTAAATTTCCATTTTTTTCTCCTGAAGGATTATACTCAGTATTGCTCTGTAGGTGATTCTTGGTTGTAATCCTAGCTCCTTTGCCCTCAAGAATGTCATATTCCAAGCCTACCAGTCATTTAATGTTGAAGCTGCTAAATTTTGTATGATCCTGACTGTGGTTCACAGTATTTGAATTGTTTCTTTCTGGATGTTTGCAATACTTTATCCTTGAGGTGACATCTCTACTATTTGGTTATAATATTCCTGGGAGTTTTTCCTTTTGGATTTCTTTCAGGAAGCAATTGATAGATTCTTTAAACTTCTATTTTACCCTCTGGTTCTATGATAACAGGACAGTTTTCCTTCTTCACTTTTTGAACTATGATATCTAGTATCTTTTTTTAATCATGGCTTCATGTAGTCCAGTAATTTTAAAATTATCTCTCTTAGATCTATTTTCCAGATCAATTGTTTTTCTAATAAGATATTTCACATTTTCTTCTATTTTTTTCATTCTTTGTATTTTGTTTTATGGTTTCTTGATGTCTCATGGAGTACTTAACTTTTTCTTGCCCAGTTGAAATTTTTAAGAAATTATTTTCTTCAGCGAGCATTTGTATCTCTTTTCCCATTTGACCAATTCTGCTTTTTAAGGAATTCTCTTCAGTGAATTTTTGGGCCTCTTTTACCATTTTACCTGTTCTGTTCTTTAAGGTATTATTTTCTTCAGTATTTTTTGTGCCTCCTTTACTAACTTGCTGGCTTTTTTCAAGATTTTCTTGCATCACTCTCATTTCTCATCCTAATTTTTCCTCTCCTTGAGTTTTAAACTGCTTTTTTAGCTCTTCCAGAGCCTGAGACCAATTTACATCTTTCTTTGAGGCTTTCCATGTAACTGCTTTGATTTTGTTATCTTCTGAGTATATTTTGATTTCCCTGTCACCATAGCAACTTTCTGTGGTATGGATCTTTTTTGTTGTTTGCTCATTTGTCCAACCTATTTCTTGACTTTTAACTTTATGTTAAAATTGGGCTCTGCTTCCAGAGGATGGGGGGATTGGAGACATGTCCCAGACTTCATGTGTTATTAGAGTTAGTTCTGGGGATCTGTAAGTTTTCAGTTCTTCCAAGGTGTTATGGTCTAAGGAGAGTTGTGGCACTGCTCTCCTGACCAGTGCCTTGGTCTGTGAGCAAGCGGAAGCACTCTTTCTCTCCTTGGAACTGCAACCAGAGTTTCTACTCCTGCTAGTGCTCCTCCTTGCCCTAGGACTGCTGCCCAAAACCGTGTATGAGCAACACAGCAGAATCCTACTCCCAGTGTTAGCAAAATGTCCCGTGTAATCTCCTCCTGACCAGTTGTCTGACCCCCTTACTATCAAGAGCTCCCAAAGCCATGGCTACTGATATATATTTATATATAGATGTAGACATATATGTATACACATAGACATATAACTTTATATCTATATAGATATGTACTGATGGATCAGCTCTATATGTTGTCATTAATTGCATACCATTTCCAGTCAGTAGTCAGTCTTCATATACCTGGTTTTTTCTATGTGGATGGTCAGGCCAAACCCAAGTTCCTTTAGGCAGAGGTTCTTATCATGGTATCCTGTGGACAGATTTCAGGGAGTCTCTGAACTTCTATAGAAAAAAAATCACATCTTTATTTTCACTGACTTCTAACTGAAAGTTAGCATTTCCTTATTATATAGTTATTAATGAAAGCAATAAACATTTCTGTTTTGTTACTGTTTAAAGACTTGATTTCCCTGTCCAACCCATACTAGAAGTACAGGGGCTACTCCTACTACCTACTTGTTATTGGCATGGAAGCATTGATCTGCATTTGTGACAAGGTCTGGTTTACCCCACTTTAGACAAACTGGTGGTCCCTCACTCTCAGAGTATCAACACACTAAATGTCAAACTTAGTGTAGACACCCAATTGGCATACTCCACTGTAGCTCAGAATTCCTGACCTTGAAACCTGTGCATCTCAGCCAGTATCTCAGTTAGCTGGGATTATAGGCTTGAACCATGGCAGCTAGCAATAGAATAATAATTCTGAGAAGAGCTTAATTGGCTTCACCAGACTAACAGGATTATGATATTTATTAAAGAAACACGATTTTAGAGAAAAGAAGAACATGCAGATCAAAAATGTGTAGATCAGAAACTGAAAGAAGTCTTTCCCTATCACACCACACAGACTGTCAGACTTCTTTTCCGGGAAAGTTTATAAGAAGAATGTTATTCTGGAAGTTTGGAAAGTAAAGGGCGAGTTATAGTGACTGTCAGCCAAACTTTGTACACTCAGGGTGGGGGTAGACAGGTAATGATTTTGGGGAAATAGACCCCTTTGTACCTGGCATATCTGCTCTAAATCTGTTTTTAGAACCATAAAACTTACTGACACTCTCTGACCCTTAGATTGTGAGCTATAATACATCCAAGAAATCTACAGAGTGGAAAAGAGAATTAAAAAGGAATTGAGAATCTAAAGGAGGAGAGGGAGAATTAAGGAGGGAATTGGAGAGGAACCTCTAAAGCAAGTTAGGAGCTAGAAAGGAGGTTGGTTAAGTATCTTTTGGATACCAATTCACTCTTTTCCCCCTTTCATTCTGTAATGTTAAGGAACCACCTCTGTTAGTCTTGTAAGGAAGAGAGTTGTCTTCTTTATTACACTCATAGAAGAGCCAAATTCATATCTCTTGGGAGTGACTCAAGTTGGCAACGATCTCTCTGTTCACCTTGACTTCTCTGCTAGGTATGACATTGTTAACCAACTCCCCTTCTTAAAATTCTCTCCTGCTTTAGCTTCCAAACACTGCTTCTCAACCTCTCTCCAAGTATATCTTCTTTGTTTATTTCAAATGGTCCTCTGTGACCATCTCTCTCCAAAATAATATATATTTGTCAAGGCCCAGTCCTTAACCTTCTGGTCTTTTCTCTTTATACTATATCCTGCATATACTATGTGCTGGGAAAGTTCACGTAGTCTCACAGCTCTACCTATCACCGCCATAGTGACAACTCCCAAATCTACATCTCCATACTAAGCTTCTTAGCCGAACTCCAGTTCCAAGTGCCCACTAAATCTCAAATACAATTATACAAAATTATATTCAGCTTAACCCAGCTTACAGAGTACTATGTTGTGCTCTATAAAATGAAGGAATGGAAGTGATTTATCTTTAAGGTCTATTTTAGCATTGAGTCTAGGTTTCCATATTTCCCAAATTTTCTCTCTGTCTCTGTTGTCACCACGCTTCCAGACAGCAGGCTTAAGATCTCTTGAATCATCTTTGAAACTTCATTGCTTCTAATTATTTACCAAGTCCTACTAATTTCACTTTCAGGATATCTGAAAGCAATTTGTTCTTTGTTTTATTCCTATAGCCACAACACTATTCTAAGGCCTTCCTAGCTCTGCAATAAAAATTATGCCTTGCATTTATATAGTACTTTAAAGTTTGCAAAGTGCTTTACATATGTCAATTCATTTGATCTTCATTACATTTTAGTGATGAGGAAATTGAGGCAAGAAAGGACAAGTGACTTGCCCAGGGACACATTTAGTAAGTGTTTGAGGCCGAATTTGAACTTAGGTTTTTTCTGACTGCCAGGCCTCCCCTCTATCTACTGCACTGCCTACCTGCCCACCACCTTTCTGGTCTCATGAGTAAGTAATCATGTAATCTTCAAGTTGAACTAGTCGTATCTTTCAATATAGGAATCCTTTCCTATCACATTCCTTAGAAATCTAGCTTATATTAAAATAGTGAAAGACAAGCCAAGATGGCAAGTCAAAAGAAATAATATAGACCAACTTCCCCCACAACTACTTCAAAAAAAAATCTAAGACCACAAGACTAAGGAGTGATCTAGGAAAAATCATAGCGGGGCATGTCTCCGTTCCAAGATGACAAACTTGATCCATAAGCAAGTGACTAGCGCAGGAAATGTGAAACAATGTTGGCCTAGGATTGTGAGCTCAGCCTGGGCCTGGGTCAGCAGTTTGGAATCTCCCAGAAGTGTTAGGGTAGTGGACTCAGCCTCTGACCTCCAAAGAGGCAGAAGTACAGGGTTGCCTAGAACAGACTTCAGAGACTAGGCCACCAGCACAGAGTGCTGGTATCCAAAGTGCATGGCAAGCTCAGTGTTAGCCCCAGGATAGTAGCATAGGGGTGTCACAGAAGGGCTTGATTTAAGACTCAGCCCCCACTACTCTGATCAGAGCCAGGCTAACAGTGCATGATCACCAAGAGTAGACTGTAAAACTCATATCTGGGTCTAGAATAGGGCTGGATCACTAGCACACTCAAAGAAATTGAGGATTTAGTCCCATATCTTGTGCCCAGAATAGGGATAGATTAGTAGCACAAGCTCTCTGAACCTTTCATCTAGCTGACAGAATGTGGGGCCAACTAGTGTTTTCTGGAGCACCACCTAGGGGAAGTCTTTAGCTCTGTTGCTTCAACATAAACTATATTCTGGAGCCTGGAAAACCCAGAGGGTAGTGATCAAATCGTACCCTTGATTTGACCCCACAGATCCCACTGAAAGTCTCCCTGGCTCAAGCTTCCCATATGATCATTGAAGGACACAGCACTCAACCAAAGAATGTAGGGGTAAGACCCTAAATAAGAAAGGCTAGGATTGTGCAAAGCCACAAAAGTCCTTCCACAAGTCCTGCCTTTAGGACTAGAGTCCTAACACAAAGTCTCAACTTGTAGCCCAACAAGTAAGGCTAAAAGAATGACTAAACTAAATAAGATAGAAAGTTATTATGATAGACAATACACAAAGAGGGTTAATGATACAAATAAAATAAGGAAATAAGAATTTATTAAGCACTTACTATGTATCAGACATTGTGCTGGATGCTAGAGAAAAAAATTACAAGTTCATGCCCTCAATAAGTTTACCTCCCAATCCGGGGAGGAGACAACTCACAAAAGGGAACTAAAAAGTAGGGTGGAGGTGAAAGTACCTAGAATAGGGGCATAGTTTTGGAGGCCAGAGGAAGACAGGAACAGGGCAAAGTAGAGAATGAAGGCAGGCCAGCTCCAGTCTATCCACAAAATAAAGGCTCTTGGAAGAACTCACCAATAGAAGAGGAGCAGGCCTTGTGGAGGGATATTCCATGTGAGTAGGTCCTTGGGTCAGTAGATTTTTTGCAGAGTGAGGAGGCTCTAGACAGTGAGGAAAATTCCAGGATAAGCCAGAAGTAAAGGGGGCATGAAAGTCAGGAAAAGGGCCAGCAGGGGAAGAGGAAATGAGTGAGATAAAGGAAAGAATTGGAAAAGAAACATTGGGAGGAAAGGCTTGGAGAACTAACAGCTTGGTACAAGAGATATAAAAACAAACCTAAATAACTGACTCCCTGAACATTAGAATGAACCAAACAAAAGTTAATGACTCCATAAGAGAACAAGAACTATTAAAACAAAGTCCAAAGCTCAAAAAAAATTGAAGAAAAGTAAGTTATCTCTTATCAAAAAATAGCTGACCCAAGAAATGGATCAAGGAGAACTAATTTAGGCATCATTAATTGTTAATCATTAATTTAAGCATCATTTAAGCATCACCTGAAAGACAGACCCAAGAAAGGAAGCTTTCATATCATGAAAGAAAACTGTCCAGACATATTAGAACCAAAGGACAAAGGAGAAACAGAGAAAAATCCACTAATCATCTCCTGAAAGAAACCCCAAAATGGAACCTCCCAGGACTGTTGTAGGTCAAATCCTGGTCAGAGTTGTTGTTGTTGTTTGTCCTTGGTTCTTGAAGAGGACCATGACATCAGGGAGGTGATACCATGACATGCAAGTGAATTGGATTTAAGTGAGGGAGGGTGCAAAGTCACCAACCTTACTTTCTCCTCCAGAGCCATCTGGATCTGGTGGCAAGACAGAGATCAGGACAACTGGAGATGGTCCTGAACACAGTGGTAGACCTTGACCTTTTTAAAGACCCTAAGGTCTTTAACAGGTCTCAGTTTGACTGAGGCAACACTCATTCAGTGATTAAGGCTAGGTAAGAAAAGAGGCAGAGAATGACATCTATTACCTAGTCCAAAAAAAAAAAAAACAACGTGGGAGGGGAAAACCCTCAGGATTTCTGGCCAAAACAGAAACAACTGCTATTTACATTAACTCTGAACTAATCAGGGTCTAAACAGTGACCAAGTAAGGCTTGGCCTGGGAGCCAGAGTGATTTGGGCTTAAGGCCAGGTCCCTTAAGAAAAAAATCTAGCCTGTAAACCCCAAAAGAAAATTATAATGAAAGCAGTCAGAAAGAAAGAGCTCAAGCACAGTTAGGATCACACAAAATTTAATAGCTTCCACTTTAAAGAGTTGGAGAATAAGGAATATGATCTTCCAAAAATACTTACTTGTCAAAACTAAGTATTGGGGGCAGGGGGGAGGGAGTAATGGATCTTTAATGAAACAGAGGACTTCCAAGCATTTTCAGTTATGCGACTGAAGCTGAATAGAAACTTTGCCTAAGGAAAGACCTCCACACACAACCAGAAATAGATTCAGACACTGAGGAACCATAGTCAGGATCACATAAGATTTAATGGCTGCTACTATAGGTAGAGCACCTGATCCTGGAATCAGAAAGACTTGAGTTCAAATCCAGCCTTGGACGCCACCTATGTGACCCTAGGCAAGTCACTTAACCTCTGTTTGCCTCTGGAGATGGAAATAGAAAACTAACCTTTATTTGCCTGGGGAGATGGAAATGGCAAACCACTCCAATATCCTTGCCAAGAAAACTTGATGGACAGTGTTGGTGTGATATGGTCTACAGAGTCAAGAAGAGTCAGACACAACTGAACAACTATAAAAGGGCAGAGAACATGGAATGTAACATTTTAAAAGGCAAATAAATAAATGCATGTTTCCAACCAACAGTGTCTTATGTATGATTCTACAGGGGATTAAAAATGGACCTTTATTAAAATAGAGGCTTTCCAGAAGTTCCTGATTAAAAAGATCAGGGCCAAGTAGAAACTTGAAATACAAAAATCAGAATAAAGAGAAACTTTAAAAAATAAGCATCAGTAAGTGGTTCAGAAGGAACTTTATATTTAAGATGTTTCTAATGGGAAGCAGGTGGGATGGTCATGATAAGAGTCATATCATATAAGGGGTCTGGAAGGATTTTGGTTATTTTAAAAGAAGAAAAGAAGAAGAAGTATGAAATGACACACTAGAGAAGAAAAAGAATGAATGAGAAGAAATATCTTGCATCATAAGAAGTTAAAAGTAAAAGTCTACACAAAGAAGGAAGATGTAGAGCAGACATCACTAGAATCTTGTTTTCATCTGATGTACTCCAAGGAGAGTAGAAAATGCACACACAGAATATAAAACACACGCACGCACGCACGCACACATGCATGCAGAGTTTGGTATAGAAATATTCAATTTAACAGGGAAATGAAAGGAAACAAACAGATTGAGGGAGGAATAAGTGGGAGGTTAGATTTATGGAAAGAATAAGTCATTAGCCAAATAAATACTAAACTCAAAATTTAAATTTGAATCATAAAAAGGAGTCTAAAATGGAAGAAAAAAAAAGCTAAGAACCTGTGATTGATGTCTAAGTGGAATAGAAGAGGGGCAAGGGAGTCAAAGTTGACTGCATCAAGCATAGAGCATTGGTGCTGAGCACACTCTTGTTTCTCTACCCACTTTTCCATTAAGAGTAGCCAGGAAAAAAGAGAAGAAAAAAGGATAAGATAATAAAATAGAGTAAAATAAGCATTTAACAATCATAATTGTGAATGTGAATGGAATAAACTCACTCATAAAAGAGAGTAGAAAGATTGATTAAAAGTAAGAATCCAATAATATGTGTTTACAAGAAACATAATTGATACATAAAGGTTAATATAGTTAGAATAAGGGGGTGGACCAAAATCCCTTTTGCTTCACCTGAACTCAGAAAAAGCAAGAGAAATAATCATGATCTCAGAAAAAGTAATAGGAAAAATAGACTTGATGAAAAGAGAAAAACAGGAAACTTGATTTTGCTGGAAGGTCCTGTAGACAATGAATTAATTTCAAGTTTTAGCATATATAAACCAAAATGGCATAGCATCTAAATACTTAATGGAAAATCTAAATGAAGTACAGTGAGAAATAGATAATAACAATTACTATAATAGTGAAGGACCTCAATATATCCCTTTCAGACTAGACAACTCTAACAAAAAATAAGCAACAAAGAAGTTAAAGACCTAAATAGAATTTTAGAAAAGTTAGATTTGATAGGTCTCTAGTGATTATTGAATTGGAGTAGAAAGGAGTACAGAAAAATCTCAGCTATGCCTTGCACCTTTACAAAAAGTGTATTAGGGCATTATAAAGTAAAAAATTAAGAAAAAACAAATAGTACTCAATTATTACTCTCAATGCAACAAAATCCTATTCAGTTAAAAAGTAATTGGAAACTAATAATCTCAAAGAATTGTTGTGTCAAAAATAAATAATAAAACATAGATAATTTTATTAGCAATAATCACAACAATGAGACAGCATACCAAAACTTTTTTCACACAGTCAAGGCAATCCTTAGGGGTAATTTTATGTCTCTAAACATCATCATCACTAAAAGAGAGAAAGAATATATCAATTAAGTGAGTATGGAACAAAAAAAACCCCTAGAAAACTAACATTTTTTTTAAAAAAAATCCCAATTAAATACCAAAATGTAAGTTGTAAAATTCAAAGAAGAGGATAACAAAATTGAAAGAAAAAATGAATTAATAACTAAAACTAGTAGCTTTTTAAAGTAAAAATAAGACAAACCATTAATTAGATTTTTTTAAAAAGGAAGTCTAGTAGCAAAAATTAAAACCCTATTTACCAAAAATGAAGGAGAAAAAAATGATATTATTGGAAATTATTTTGCCCAACTATATGATAATAAATTTACAACTTGGATGAATATTTACAGAAATATAAAACACAGGCTAATAGGAGAAGAAATAAATAATTTAAACAGACTAATTTGGGGGGGGGGAGAAAGAAATTGAAAAAACAAAACAAATGATCTACCAAAGAAAAAATCCTGGGATTAGATTGAATCTTTTTAAACAATCAAAGAACAATTCATACAAACTTCAAAACTATGGAAACAATGGATCCTGCTAAATTCCTTCTTTTATACAAATACGGCCTTGATACTTAAAAAAGATGCAAAACAGAAAGAAAACTATAGACCACTACTTCTAATGAACATTGCATGCAAATAAATGAATAAAATATTATCCAAGAGAATGTAGCAAAATATCATAAAGATTGTACACTATGACCAGTTTAGGTTTATAGTAGGAATGTTTATGCATGGTTTAGCATGAGGAAACTAGACAAAAATGATCATGTAGTTATGAAAAAACAGTAATCATATGTGATTCGTATATTAATAATTACAGGAAAAAGCTTTTGACAAAAAATGACTATATCTGTTAAAAACACTAGAAAACTTTGAAGTACATGGATTTTTCCTTAACACTATAATACATATCTAAAAGAAAGATACAGCTTTACGTTAATTGGTTGCCCTTCCAATAAGATCAAGGTTAACATAAAGATGTTCATTATCATCACCTCTCTTTGTTAGAGTGCTAGAATACTAGCTATAATAATGAAACTAGGAAAATGAAATTAATGGACTAAGCATAGAAAAATAAGAAAATCATGGCTTTTGCAGATGATATGAAGTGGCATTTAGAGAACTGTAGAAAGCAAACTAAAAGTAATTTGAAACAATGACTTCAGAAAAGTTGCAGAATACATTAAAAATCCACATAAATCATAAGCTACAAAATATTTTATCAACAAAACTGAGCAAGAAAAGATAGAGAAAATATACTCAAAATAACTAGAGAATATATAAAATGCTTTGGAGTCTACCTATATAAATTCACATATAGGAACTATATGTTCCTGTGTAACTATGTCCTATATAACTATAAAATACTTTATGGAAATAAAGATAGACCTAAATAATTGGAGAAATTTAAATTGTTCATTGTAAGGCTGAGTTGATAATGTTAAAATGAAAAACTACCTAAATTAGTTTACTTATTCAATGCCATGTCAATTAAACTACTACATGTTTAGTTTGTAGAGATAGAAAAAAAATTCCTCTTGGAGGAAAAATGGTCAAGGACCTCAATGGAAATAATGGAAAAGAAAGGAGGTGGATGGGGAGCAGGACCTAGCAGTGCCAGAACTCAAAGCTCCCTACTAGAAAATTATCAAAAGCATTTGGGACTGACTAAGACACAGAAACGTTGATCAGTAGAACAGAACAAACCAAGTAGCCTAGTATTTATTTGATAAACCCAAAGACTTATGTCATTGGTATAAGAAGTCACTGTTTGACTATAACTGCTGGGAAATCTGGGAAGCAGTCTGACAAAAACTAAGTATAGGCTAAACATCTGTAACATACCAAGATGAGAACCACATGGATATATGACTTTATATATGATCTAAAATTTCACATCATCAGCAACTAGAGGAACAAAGAAGAAAATATCTTTCAAAACCATGGGTAAGACAACAGTTCACAGTCAAAGTATAAATAGGGTCCCAGAAGGCAAAATTAATCATTTCGATTACATAAAATTAAAACGTTTTTGTACAAATAAAACCAATGCCATTAAAATTAGAAAGGAAACAGCGGGGAAAAATTCTTTGCAGCAAGTTTTGCTGATAAGAATCTCATTTCTAAGATGTATAAGGAACTAATTCAGACTTATTTGAACAATAGCTATTCCCCAATAGAAATTGGGGGATGTGACATCAAAGGAAATGAACTGGCAGTTTTCAAAGGAAGAAATCAAACATTCAAAAACCATTTGAAAAATTCTCCAAATCACTAATAATTAGAGAAATGTAAATTAAAGCAACTCCAGAGTTCTACCTCATACTCATCAGATTGGCAAAATCGACTAAAAAGAAAAATGACAAATATTGGAGGGGCTGCAGAAAAACAGGTACATTAATACATTGTTGGTAGAACTGTGAATTGATATAGCCATTCTGGAAAACAATCAGAAAATATGTCCCCAGAATTACTAAACTGTACATATCCTTTAACTCTGATACTCCTGCTTGGCCTTAACCCCAAAGAGGTCAAAGAAAGGGGAAAAAGACCCATTTGTACCAAAATATTTGTAGCACTGTTTGTGGTGACAAAGACCTGAAAACTACCTAACAATTGGGGAATGGCTGAACAAATTATGTAATATGAATGTAATGGAATATTATTTTGCCATAAGAAATTTCAAAATGAATTTTCCAGGAAACCTGAGAACTGATGAAGTAGGAAGTAAACAGGTCAAGGAAAACAGTTAACGATACTGTGAAAGTAAACAATTTTGAAAACTTTAATTCACATCAGAGTAATGACTAACCATGATTCCAGAGGATCAATGATGATGCATGCTATCACCCTCCCCCACCCCTGACAAAGAAGTGATATTTTTTTAACATGGCCAATGTGGAATTTTTTTCTTGATTAATGCATATTTTTACCTAGTTTTGTTTATGATTTTTGGAGGACATTTTTCAATTGGGAACAGTATTTCTGTCCATTGAAAAAAAAATTAAATTTTTAAAAACTGAACTAATGGTTTTATAGATGCCTGGGAGTACCAGTGCCTAGGTGCAGTGTTTTGCCAGACCATATGTGCTATAGGCTGAATATGTGGGACTTGGTGTAGGTCTTTTTGACTCTGAGGCCATGATTCCTCACATTGGAAAAGCTGGTATTATGTAATTTTTAAAGAGATAAAAGGAAAAGTCCTTGGAATTATTTATGAGATGCAAACATAAAAATGGGTGTAGAAGGCTAATAAATAACTGAAGTTCTCATTTGTCCATTAAGAATGATGTAAAAATTGCTTGATCTTTTATCAGCTGTAGTTCTACTGTCCCCACTAGTACCACCGTCCCCTATTCTTACCTCTTTTAGCAAATGTTTAGCCTACTTGGATAGATGTAATAAAGGGATATGAGAGCTTTCTACATGTATTTGAAGTATTGTCATGTTGATGAGAGATTAGTCTTGTGCTACTTGGTCCCACTGGGCAGAGCTAGGAATAATGGGTGGAAAATGCAGGAAGGCAGATTTCAGCTTCATGGGAGAAAAGACTGGCCAGCAATTAAAACTACCCCAAAGCAGAATGGGGCACTTTGAAAGGCAGCAGGTTACCATCAGTCTTCAAAAAAAGAGCAAATGATTAATCATCAAGAATATTTTAGAGAGGGTACAGATTGGACATACAAATAGGAGATACAGATTAAATTAGGTACCTTCTAAGATCTCTTCCAACTCTGGGGTGCTGTGTGATGCTGCTCCATAATAGAAGCAACTGGTGAAATTAGCTATTATAGGTTTGAAGAAATGGAAAGAAAAAGCAGCCACATTTGTAACAGTAGCAGATGTTACAGATGTGTGGGATTTGGGGAATGTGGAGCTTCTACCAGAAAAGGGATAAAACTTTAAGCATATAACTCAGAAGTGAGTCTGGGAGAGCTCTAAACTTTACCAAGAAGTTAAAAGTGCCACTACATTTATGTCTGGATGGGAAGGCTGCAGCTAAAAGCCAATCAGAGAAAGGGGCTACTTGTTAGAAAACTGGGAATCAGCCAGGCTTGAAAAAGTCATTTTGATCTAGCATTGAGGAATAAAATTGGAAGACTGCTTAATGAAACTAAATCCCATTGTCAGTTACACTGGTAGATTTCATTCACTCTTAGCCGACAACTTTTCATCTTAATTTTCCAGCATCCAGGATCAAGATAAGATGCTTCAGGCCCTATGGAATACATGTGAAAAACTTCCCAAGGCCAATCATAACAACATCAGGTAAGCAGAAATGGGAAGCATCTGGATGATGTTCATTTTCTTGTCTCTGGTCTCCCACAGAATTAATATGTTTCTGTGACTCTAACCTACAGTTTCTCTTTATTAGTAATCTGATAGGCATTTAGCATTTAGCATTGCAAATGGTAAGGTTTAGGGAACCATATGTTGAGGTTTAAGGGTGCTCAAGACCCCAAAATATCGGCATGCTGGGTCCTGCTCAAATGAATTCGACTCGAGCCTTCTTACAGCCAAAGAAAAACAAAGTTTATTAAAGATTCACCATATTGGGTACAGTCTTTAAAAATCTCACCATTTGTCATTTTCTTCAAGCAGGCCAGCTTCAATCTGAAGTAGATTAAGCACCTTTGTGGAGGCAAGATGGGTCTTATATACAGAAAGATTGTGGGAGGGATCTAAGGTGGTCCTGGGGTGATGGGAGGGGTTTAGGAGTCTGAGGAGGATCTTGATGGGACTGGGGTGACTAGAGGTCAGACTCCAGAAATCAAAGAAATGGGCAAGGTTGGGAAGTTTCTAGAGGCAATCCAGTGGACAGTGGAGGACTAGGCTAGTAATGGATTTGGGTATAGATATTTTGGATATAGATATTTTGGATATAGATTTTGATAGGACCAAGGGTGGGAAGTAGCTGGACAATAGAGGGCTAGGCTAGGCTAGGTAGAGATTTGGGCCTAGGGATAATGAAAGGCTTATGGCCTCAGGCAAACCCCTCATCAACTGGGAAGATTCAAGGAGAGTTCAAGGAGGCTCCCAGAGCTTGTACCTCATTGTTTCCCCCTCAAACAAATGAGACCCAAATTCCTTTAGGGTAAGGGACTAAGGTCTCAGCTTCTGAAACTGCTTCCTGCTGGCAAGGGGTATAAAGCTGTCCCTGCCTGGTTGGGTCTCGTTCAAGGGGCATATAACCCCAGTAGTCATCTGGAAGTTGATGGCTCCAACCCTGGAGGAGACAAACCTGGCAAGGAGGTTAAGCAAACAAGGACCAAAGAAGCAGTATAGAAGTACAGAGAAATGACCATTTCCCTAGCATAAAAGACAATTTCCTTGGAGGGAATTAAAGATGACTATGGGAAGGCCAAAACATAAAAGGAAAGGGGCATGTTTGATAGGGGAGATTTTTGCTGTCAGATATCTCCTTTCTTTCTGAATTGTTCCATGGGCATGTAGAACATGAAAGCATATTTTGAGTCAGTAAAAACTTTTACTCTTTTACTTTCCCATAGCTCTAGGGCTCTAGTGGGTGCTATTAATTCTACTTTCTGGGCAGGAGTCTCAGGGGGCAGCGATTTGGCCTCTATGGTGACTATTTCATACTTAGCTCTCCTAACCACTTGTTCTGTGTTCTGCACTACTTTGGGGTTCAGGAGTCACACCTGAAGAATTAGGTCAGGGTGTCTAAGAGCAAGGCTTGATATTTGGTGAACCTTTGGCTAGCCAGCCACTGGTGGCCCTCTGCTTCCAGGACACTCTGAACTTGGTGGGGAGTCAGAACTTCTAGGGGCTGGCCAACTAGAAATTTAGAAGCTTCCTCAGTTAGAATGACTGTAGCAGCCACAGAATCCAATTGTTTTGAAAAATAGGCAACTGACCGAGGGTCAGGTTCCAAGGACAAAATTAGGATTCCCAAAGCCTATCCTCTCCTTTCATCAACATACACAGTGAAAGGTTGTTCTAGATTAGGTAGGTCTAATGCTGGAGTAATGGTCAATTTAATTTTCAAAGCCTCAAAAGCTTTAACCTGGTTGAGGTCTCTCTCTACAGGGTGTTCCTAAAGTCTGGACATATAGGCAAAAATACATATTTTCAAGAAATGAAATGATTGAAATTTTCAACAACATTTTATTTAATTGGAATATTAACAAATAATGTCTTCAACTTCAAATAACATCATATAATTTCATATTCATATTCCAAGAGTAAATGTGCTAAAATTGACAGCAATGTGGAGTTAATTAAGTTATTGCATAGTTTGTGTGAATCTTGCAAAGCACATCAACCTTTGCATCACAAATGATGGAAATCATATCAAAAAGGTTATTAATATTCCAACTAAATAAAATGTTGAAAATTTCAATCATTTCGTTTCTTAAAAATATGCATTTTTGCCTATGTGTCCAGACTTTAGAAACACCCCATAGAGGGAATGAGTCAGGGCTTTGACTAGCAATTAATGGTTGCAGTCCTTCTCAGGCCTTGGGCTTAATTGGATATAGATGGAGGAACACTTTAGGGTCTTGGAAGTGAACTATGGCTGTGGTGGCAGAAGTAGCTTGCCCAGGAATTCCCTGATCCCAAACAATTGACTCACCTGTTTCCCACACTTCCAGGGGAACGTGGGGAGGTCTGGTGAACAGAGGGAAAAGGCAGATAGGAGGCTTAACTAGAGAAAGTTGGCTCCCCAATTTCACCATCAGGTCCCTTCCCAAGAAGGAGACAGGGCAAGAGGAGAGCATAAGGAAGAAGTGTTCAAACAATAGATCCTCAAATAGTCAGGGGAGGGGGCATGTCTGGAGATATCTTCTCCTTCAGTGCCCTGGACCTAATGAGTCTAGGGGCAAGTAGGGCCAGAGTAATTGGTTAAAACAGAGAACATAGGCATAATAAAGTGGGTAACCTTACCTTCAGCCTCGAATTTTGCCCAGGGCTTGGTGAGAGAGGTGGAGAAAGTGGGAGCGCTGACAAGCCCCAGGCTTCTCTGTTATTCTGAGTCTTGAGAAGACTGGAGGGTACTGGGGGGGGGGGAGCGGCTCCACCACTTTTCCAACCTCGGGGGAAAATGCTTCCTGCAATGTCCCTTCATGGTCACGTAGGCATGGTCCCAGAGGTGCTGGTTCCTGGGGCTCCCTCTGGTGGGGGGGAAGCTCTCTGGAGGGGCACTCCTTGGACCAGTGACCCTCCTTGTGGCATTGAAAGCAGGTTTCCTTGCTGCCCAAGTTGCCAGGCTTCCTTCAAGGGGAGGAGTGTTCCTTGGGTCTTTTCCTGGCCATGACAGCAGCCAAGAATTGAGCATGTTCTCTGTCTCTAGCTCTTTCCCTTCAATCTCTTTCCTCTGCTGCAACTAGGTCTCTGTTCTTAAAGACTCCAATGGCTGTCTCCAGTAATTGGTCCTGAGGTGTTTGGGGTCCCATTGCCAATTTCTGCAATTTCCTCTTAATATCTGGGGAAGACCAATTAACAAAATATATGCTAAAATTTGCTATCCCTTCTATAGTGTCAGGATCTAAATTCATATACTTTTTAATAGTTTCTCCTAGCCAGTCTTGGAATAGGGCAAGGTTTTCCTTTTCTCCCTGAGTAATTTCCCTAACTTTTTGAAAATTTATTTGCTTTCGAAATGCAGTTCTTAGACTTTCTAACAAGCAAATTACCATATGTTCTCTCTTTCCCCTGTCCTCACTTTTTTTGAAGATCAGCTATTCCTGGGGGGTATTTTGTGGGGGTATTGCTAGCCAAATGATCCCCAAATTTTGGGGCTTGTTCCCAGATTCTCCTCTTCTCCTCAGTGGTACAAGAGGTAGAGAAGAAGATATGTAAATCACCTCAGGAAAGTTCAAATTGTAGGGACACATCCCTAAAATCCTTAGTAAACTTAGTGGGGTCTTCTGAGTATCTCCCCAGTTTCTCTTTAACCTAAATGAGTTCCATAATGGAGAAGGGAACATGCACTCGAATTGTCCCACAAGGCAAGGCAGGCACTTCCTTTAGGGGGAAAAGCACTGAAGGTGCTATGGGGACAGGGACTTGGGGAGGGAGATAGGAAGCTCCAATTCTTGTGAGGGAGGGGCTAGGGAGTGCTGGCTGAACTGGATTAGACTGCAAGGCCAGGGGATCCAGCTGGCAAGGGGGAAACAACTGTCACTTGAGGAGGGGTAGGGGTCAGAGATGCCAAAGCCCTGGGGGCCATAAGAAGGGGGTCATCCAAAATGTCCACTTGACCCCCATTGACCCTTTGTGAGTTGGCTCAAGCTACAAGCATCTTACAATCTTTTCTGAGAACGGGGTTCTGAGAGAATTTGACAAAGGCCATTATGTAGGAAATTTCTGTCTAGTTTCCTTCTCAATGACAGTATAACTCTAACTGCAAGAGAGCATTGTGTTATAAAGTCTCCAAAATGGGCCATATTTTGTGGTCCTCTAGGTGATATGGAGGCCAAACAGTGTTGTGAAAGAACACCAGTTTTATAAATTCCTTTATAAATTCTTCAGAGACTGACAGCTAGGTGGCACAATGAGTAGAGCACTGGCCCTGGAGTCAGGAGGACCTGAGTTCAAATCCAGCCTCAGACACTTGACACACTTACTAGCTATGCGACCTTACACAAGTCACTTAACCCCAATTGCCCTGCCTTCCCCCCTCCAAAACAAAAATATAAGTTCTCTAGAGAAACTAGATTTTTCTCAGTTTTGTAAAAGACAACCCAAAGACGAACTTCTGGAAATTGAAAAGGATTGACATGGGGGCTGGGAGTCCCTTCCTCTGTAAAAGAGGATCTGGGACTAAGCCACAAGAAATAAACAAAACAAGACAAAAAAAGATACCTGAAGTTTTCCCAATTCCCTAGCGCCAAGAGAACTAAAAGAATTGGGCATACACTTCCTGATAGAGTATCTGTCCTTATCCTCCATGCTTCAGAAGGTGGGCCCAGGTCCGTGGCTTCAAAAATAACCATTGAACCCAGAACCTGAGAGCATTCAGACTGAATGCAAGACAGCCTCCTAGCTCTCTGACCTAATGGGACCTGAGAGGTCAGACCCGAAAAGCATCTCCAAGGTGCTTGGAGGGTGAGAGGGGGTTAGGGAGAGGGGGAGGCCACACTGAACCATTAAAATAACTATGGTTTTGTCATATGATAGTTACTTTAGTCAATTCCAGAATTGTTTCTAATATTTCTTGGTGTCCTCCCAGCTGTCTATATTGTCTAATATTCACTACCCTCCATGCCGGTAGGAGAGAAATGGTTGTCCACTCGGCAAAATTCTGAAGGATCTCTTTTACCACTTATACCTATAACCAAAATTCCCCTACGGTAGTGTACAAGGCTGCACAATAATAAATTCATTCCTATAATGTTTTGGGGGATTGGTGAAATATACACAAGATATTTTGGGGAGTGGTGAGCACCCAATATGTAACACAACTTTAGTTTTCTTTGCTTGGCATAACCATTATGGTAAACCAAGGGACCAGAGAGCCCACGTAAATTTCCAGGACTAAAAGTGCATTTAGTCCCAATGTCTACTAGACTAATGACTATTTATTGTGCTGTGGCCAATGCAAGATTACTTTCACATAAGGCCTCCAGTCTTCCTCAGTTCACCTGGCTCTTGATGAGCCTCAGCCTCACTCCTAGTCCCTTATAGGTTCAAGAGGCTTCCAGCCAGTGCGGGGGGGGGGGGGGGGGGGGGGGGGGGGGGGGGGGGGGGGGCGCGAGATGGCTATACAATGTATTTGTCCCCTCTTTGTGTCTGGGGTCTTATTTTCTTCAGGAGTGGCTGATGGAGTCTTTTAAGGATATTGTTGATGGAGGTTCAGCAGTCTCCACCTCCTTAGTAACACTGCATTAGGTGTTTCATTTATTTCTTCTAACATAGGCATTAATAATTCAATCTAATAGGGAATGATTCACCTAAATTCCTCTTGTGCCATGCAGTCTCTGCCTAAGGTTGGGAATGTCTTAACACTATTCATCCTTTCAGCCTCAGACCCAGATAAGTTAATTCCATCTGTTCCCCCAGCCTATAACAGAACCATCCACCTAAGAATTAATTCTCTCAGTTTCTAATAGAGTCTGGCCACTAAATCTATTAATTCGCATGGGGTATAGTCTCTGAGGCTCATAATATTATTTTGTTGGGGGAGGCAGACCTTGATCATTTCCCATATACCTGAACTTTATTTGGCTCTAAAGCCAATCAAAGTCTAATTGAAGAGGGTCTGTAGCCTCTCTCTCCCTCTTAGGCTCAGACACTACCTCCCACTCCTCTCTGAATCTACTTCCTGGGTCCTGGGTCCCAGTTTTTAGATATTATAAGAGTTTTGACCTAACCTTTTGGTCTCTGGTGCCCTTTCACACTTACAAAATGACCTGCTAAGGTATAGAGGTGTTATTCTCTTCTTTCACTCTTTTCAGCCATTTCCTTCATTAATTGGAAGGTTGCAGTCCACATGTTTCTTTCTAGCCCTAGATTTTCATTCAATTAACACATCTGAGCCATAGCAGCTAACCATTGCTCAGTGACATAGCACAAAGCAGTTAATGAAAGCCAAGTTACTTTAACTATTGCTTCCTTTACTTCTTCACTAACAGTAAACAAATACCTTAGCTAACAAGGTACTCAATTCTTACACTCTCTTGGGGACATTCTCCCACTTCTTAGGTGACTCACACAAATCTATTACTTGGTCCACTAATGCCTACATTCCCATGAACTGCCATCTGGGGAGCTCCCCAGCACTTTTTCTATTCCTCAGACCATTTCCTGGGAATCTGCCAACTATGTTATGGACCAAGAAACCAAAGTCCCCTATTGTATTCACTTCTGATGCAGGAATTCTGAAGAAACAGGCACACAAAACCAGAGTAATCTGTCCAAAGTTTATTAAGGAATTGACTTACAATCCCTTTTAGGAAAGCTCTGA
>CM053626.1:155660959-155687705 GCA_028646595.1 Phalanger gymnotis | reverse complement strand
CGAATTTATGATCTCAAATATAATCATGTATATGTTTGAATGGTCCAAAATTGCAAGGTATGAGAGATTCTCTAAGGAGAAAACAACAAGAAATTTATTTAGGCCCCACCACAGTAAAAACTTGAACCAGCCTCCCCATTCCAACATCTTGACAAAAAGACTCCAGGCCCGGAAAGCCCATTTCACAAGGGCAACTAGGAGGCCAGAGGAAAGCAAGAGAGTATTTAGCCAAATCATGTTCACTGGCCTCACGTTCCTGCTCGCACTCGGGTAAGCCCCGCTTCCGCAGCTTCTGGCTTCCACACCTTCCGCCGCCGCTGCCTCCTCGCCGCTGCTGAAGTTGTCTCCCGGCTCACCCCTCCTCGCAGCCGAGCTTCCGGCGTTCTCAAGCCCCGCCTCAATGACCAGAGACCATTGGTTCCTGAGCTGGCCCCTCCTAAGTCACCAATCCACACCCACACAAGTTTCACACCTGACAGGGCCCTGGGCCTGGGGCTTAGCCCTTAACAGCTGAAAGTACTTCCACTCAAAAGAAACAAAAGCCATGCTAATGAGACAATTTTGCTTAACAACACAGAGAGAGAGAGAGAGAGAGATCAGATGTATAGTGTACTATAAGAAAATACATATATTGTACATATAATGTGTTATATAATATTATAAGAAAATAATTTTTTATTTTTTAAGTTAAATTTATTTTTTCAAATGAAAATCTGGTTTTGTTCTCTCCCATATTCCCTCCTATTCCCCTCAATTTGGAAAGCAAGACAAATAAAATGCCTCTTATAAACATTTATTAGGCAAGAAAAAAAAATTCCCACATATACTATGTGATCATCAGATTTACTAAGTCTTTCAAAATGGCTTATTTTTTGTGAATTTTTTAAATTTCAAACTTAAATACAAAATAAGAAAAGAGAAGAGAAACAAACTTAAATACTAAAACTAAAATAATACAAAATAAGAAAAGAGGGGAAAAAAGCATTGTCATGTGCATAACAGAATATGAGAGAAGATGTAAAACACATAGCAATAAATTTCCATTTCAAGAAAGCCTATAAATAAGCCTATAATAAATGCTACTCATTGTGTTGAGATCTGTCCATGTTTTCTATGCTTCCTTGTAAGTTTTCTTTTGTTCTCTGCTATGAACTTTTTACTTTGTTCTTTCTTCTCCTCTTCCTCCCCTGTCCCACCAGAAGGCTAAAATTAAGCACTGGGATAATGTGTGTGTGTGTGTACAAACATACATATTACACATACATACATATATTCACACACATACATATATACATACACAGACATATACTTGTAAAGGTATACATATATACATAAACACACATACACCCCTACATGCATATACTTCCATGTACTTAGATATCAATAATCATAGTTATATGTAGACATATACATTCATATACATCTATGTAAGACTGTACTATACTTATTTATCCTCTTTCTCAGGGTGGATCACCTCTTCCTTCGTAAGTCCAACTCTTTCCATATTTTTCCAAGTCCACCAATTTGTCATTTCCTAGACCACAGCAATATTCCCACCTCATACTGTCTAGCTGTTTTAAATAGTCCAAAACAATGTTAATAAATATGGCTGACATATAGTGTAGTTTCCCTATTTTTCTCTTTTGATTAAATCTATTTTAGCCTTACCTTTGTCCCAGAACATGATTACCACTCCTGCTCCTTTTTCCCTAACAAATTCTAATTCTCATCTACTTCTGATAATTATTTGTGCATATCTCTTACTTCCTTTACCTCCTGACTCCTCTACTTTACTTCTTACCCTCTACCTTGCCCTCCTATTATTTAACCTACCCCTCCTCCAAGGATCTTTCTCTCATCCTCCCATTCCCATTCATTTAGACACCCTTCTATACCCCACTTTAACCTATGCCATTACCTTCCCTTCAAAAGATCCCTCCCTTATCCTCTCCCCACCCCTCCCCTTAGCATTTTATTTCTTTCTGAATTTAGAAGATTTTTATACTCTTCTAGATAAATGTGCATTATTCCCTCTTGAACCCATTCCCAATGAAAGTAGCTTTCCAGAACTACCAGCCTTCCTCCTCAAGCTAATTCTTCTGTGTTGGGTTTTCCTCTTGCATCTCATTTGTATAATATAATTCCTTTTTTTTTAGCTGTTCCTAAATGGTTTTACTTTTTAAAATCGTATTATACTCAAGTCTACTCAAATCTTTCTTATGAGCTACCAAATTACAAATAACAATCTTAGATATATGTTTTACATTTTACAAACAGTCTGGACTTACTGAGTCCCTTGTAATTAGTCTTTAGTATGTACCTTATAGTTCTCTTAGCTCTTATACGTCAAATCTTTTATTAAATTCGGGTTCAAAAGGGTTATATTTTACAATATTGTTGATATAAAATTCGTTTCCAGTTCTTTGATACCACAAAAAGTGCTGTTATAAATATTTTAGGGCAGCTAGGTTGTGCAGTTAATAGAATGTTGGGCCTGGAGTAAGGAAGACTCATCTTTCTGAGTTCAAATCTGGCCTCAGACATTTAGTAGCTGTGTGACCCTGGGCAAGTCACTTAATCCTTTTTGCCTCAGTTTCCTCATCTGTCAAATGAGTTGGAGAAGTACATGCAAACCACCCCAATATCTTTGCCAAGAAAACCCCAAATGGAGTCACAAAGAGTTGTACACCCCTTGCCAACTGGATCTTCCAGCCTTGCAGTCCAATACCTGTCAGTCAGCACTCCCCAGCCCCTCCCTCGCAAGAAGTGGGACTTCCTATCTCCCTCCCCAAGCCCCAGTCCCCACAGAGCCTTCAGGGCTTTTTCCTCGGAGGGAAGTGCCTGCCTCAGTGGGACAATCAGTGTGCATGTTCCCTTCTCCATTTCAGATCTCACTCAAGTTAAAGAGAAACTGGGGAAATACTGGCAAGATTCCACATTTACTGAGGGTTTTAGGGATCTGTCCCTACAATTAGAGCTTTCCTGGGTTGATTTGCATATCCTCTTCTCCATCTGTTGTACCACTGGGGAGAAGAGGAGAATCTGGAAACAAGTCCAGAAATTTGGGGATCATTTGGCTAGCAATGACCCTACAAAATACCCCCCAGGAACAGCTGCTGTTCCTCCTAGTGACCCAGGATGAGATTTTCAGAAAAATGAAGATAGGGGAGAGACCATATGGTAATTTGTCTGTTAGAAGGCCTAAGAACTGCATTTCAAAAGCAAATAAATTTTCAAAAAATTATGGAAATTAGGGAGAAAAGGAAAACCTTGCCTTTTCCAAGACTGGCTAGTAGAAGGTATTAAAAAATATATTAGTTTGGATCCTGATTCTACAGAGGAGGACCGGAGAGGTCACAAAAAGCACCTCCAAGGTACTTGGAGAACAAGTCCTGACTGAAGAAGAACTTGAGATTAGCAGTTCTTCCCGGTCTCAGGGAACCAAAATGATAAGGTTTCGATACCACAAGGAGGGTCACTAGTCCAAGGAGTGCACCTCCAGGGTGCCCCCCTAGAGGGAGCCCCAGGAACCAGCACCTCTGGAACCATGCCCATGTGACCAGGAGGGACACTATAGGAAGGACTGTACTTGAGGTTAGAAAAGTGGTGGCACCCTCCTCCACTACCCTGGCCCCAGTCTTCTGAAGACTCAGAATAATAGGGAAGCCTGGGGCTTGTCAGTGCTCCCTCTTTCCCCACCTCTCTCACCAAGCCCTGGGCAAAATTCAAGGCTGAAGGTAAGGTTACCCACTTTATCATAGCTATGTTCTCTTGTTTTAACTAATTACTCTGGCTCTACTTGCCCCTAAACCCACTGGGTCTAGGGCATTGAAGGGGAAATAAAGCAATGTCTCCAGACATACCCCCTCACCTATTTAATTGAGGATCTGTTGTCTGAACACTCTTTCCTTATGCTCTCCTCTTGCCCTGCCCCTTTGTTTGGGAAGGGAGCTGATGGTGAAATTGAGGAGGCAACTTTCTCTAGTTAAGCCTCCCATTTCCATTCTTCCTCTGTTCACTAAACCTCTCCATGTTCCCCCGGAAGTGTGGGAGACAGTTGAGCCAATTGTTTGGGATCAGGGAATTCCTGGGCAAGCTACTTCTGCCACTCCAGTGGTTCACCTCCAAGATCCTAGTGTGTTCCCCCATCTATATCCAATTAAGGCCAAAGCCCAGGAGAGACTGCAACCATTAATTGCTTCTCAAGGCCCTGACTCACTGCCTCTAGAGTGGAGCCTCAGCGAGGCTAAAGCTTTTGAGACTGAAAGCTAAATTGACCACCACTCCAGCATTAGATCTACCTAATTTAGAAACACCTTTCACTCTGTATGTTAATGAAAGGAGAGGATAGGCTTTGGGAATCCTAACCTTGTCCTTGGAACCTGACCCCAGGTCAGTTGCCCATTTTTTCAAAACGATTAGACTCTGTGGCTGCTACAGCCATTCTAATTGAGGAAGTTTCTAAACCTCTAGTTGATCAGCCCTTAGAAGTTCTGATTCTCCATTGAGTTCACAGCATCCTGGGCCACCAGTGGCTGGCTAGCTACAGCCTCACCAAATATCAAGTCTTGCTCTTAGATACCATGACCTTTAAGTGTGTTACACACTCCTGAACCCCAAAGCAGTGTGGTATACAGAACAATTGGTAGGATAGCTAGGTATGAAATAGTCATCTTTAATTCCCTCCAGGAAAATTTTCCTTTCTCTATACTCCAGTACTCCCTATTTGGTCCTTGTTTGCTTAACCTCCTTGCCAGGTTTGTCTCCTCCAGGGTTGAAGCCATCAACTTCCAAATGACAGCCCCTTGAACTGGACCCAGCCAGGCAGGGACAACCGTATACCCCTTGCCAGCAGGAAGCAGGTTCAGAAGCTGAGACCTTCGCCCTTTACCCCATAAGAATTTGGGTCCCATTTGTTTGAGGGGGGAATGATGGGGTACAGACTCTTAGAATACCCAACTCTCCTTGAACTCCACTTGATGAGGGGTTTGCCTGAGGCTGTAAGCCTTTCATTATCCCTAGGCCCAAATCTCTACCTAGCCTGGCCCTCTGTTGTCCAGCTACTTCCCACCCTTGATCCTATCAAAATATCTATGACCCAATCTCTTACCCTTAAACTAGTCTAGCCCTCCATTGTCTGTTACCTCCAGATTGCCTCTGGTAACTTCCTACCCTTAATCCCATTTCTGGAGTCTAACCTCACCCCACTCACCCCAGTCCCATCCTTAGACTCCTCTTCAAGACCCTCCCTAAACCCCTCCTCCATCACCCCAGACCCACCCCTAGATCACTCCCACAGTATGTATGTAAGCTTCATCTTGCTTCCATGAAGGTGCTCAGATTCAACCTAGCTCAGTAGATTGAATCTCGCCTGCTTGTCAATACGAGCCTTACAAAAGGTGAGATTTCTTAAAACTCTAACCAATATGGTAAATCTTTAATAAACTTTGTTTTTCTCTTTGGCTGAAAGAAGGCTTGAGTTAAATTCATTTCAGCAGGACCCAATGTGTCAGTATTTGGGGTTTTGAGCACCCCTAAACCTCAACATACAGTTTCCTAACCTCATCACAAGCACTAGTTATGAAAAGATATTTATTGATGTCTGTTGTATGCTTAGTTTTAACATTAGTTATTTCCAATAAGTCCTCTTAATCAGCCCACTAACAACTACTTCAAGATACCATTGACAAAGACAACCTCTTTATCTTTACCAAGAACCCCTTGACTCACTGCAGTGTACCTGAATACTCAAGTGACTTCATCAGCAGAAACTTGCTGGACTTCCCTGCTTTTCTACTTGCAGAAGCATACAGACTGGCCAGTATATATGACTTGTACCTTCCCTTTCTTTTTCTGAGTCTGGCCTTTGGTCTAAAAACTGTCTTTTCAAGAAACTAATGATTCTTTATTTCAGGAGTTTACCTGAAAACCAGTTGTCAGTGAATGCAAACATTTAAAACCAGCCAACATTATCTCCAATTTCCAACCCCCTCCCCCACCTTTTTTAAATTGCCTAGATTTGTTTACACTTACTTTAGCACATTTCTCCCAAATGGAAAAGTGAGCTCCCATCTTGCCCTGACTGTCATTCTTACTTCTCAGGGATATTGTGAGAATAGATGTGAAGGAGAACTCCTTTATCAGGATCTTCCTTCCTGGGTATTGGTAGCAGAGTCATTGCTCAAGGGTAAAAGTTGAGGGCAACCAATGATAGTGGCCTTAGTGGGATTCTCACTTTTCATAAGGAATGTCTCCCAATGAGTTCTTGATTCTACTTTTTGGAATCCTATCTCATTTATTCTACATGTTAACATGTCAAGTTATCTATTTGCAGATTCTGTATTTTCACAAGAGTTCCTTACTGCCACTCTTGAACTCTCTCTCCTGTCTGATACTCATCCACTGCATGGTCTTCAGAAATATCTTCTGATCTATTGACTATATGGCTAAACAATGTCCTATTTTTTGGGTTTTTTTCTGGGTTGTCAGTATCATTGTATGTACAGATACATTTGTATGTTGTATTGCTGTGTTTAACATTGATTATCAGCATAATTATGAGATGGTTTTCATTGGTTTAACAGTAATTTTTAAGAGTGGATGAAGCAAACTGCTGAAACGAATTCTTTTTTTCTTTTTAAATATCTTTTTTCCACAGCACCTATTTCTCCCCCCACCCACCCAGGGTTTATAATCTATTGTGCAAAAACTAGGAACATCAAATACATGTAGTAACTTTATCTCAAGTCCTTCTTTGATATATCAAATTTCTTAAACTCCCAGACCTATTAAGCTTGCCATATAGGGGAAAAAATGTTAGTTTCTAAAGATACTTTTCTGTGCATGGGTTTATCTCTTCCTTTGTCCATTTATGTCTGACTCTAATAGAATTCAAATGTCACTGTTAGGGCAAAAGGGAACATAGCAGAAAAAAGGTTTTCCATAATGTGATTAGGTATCATGTAATGGATCTTGGGGAACAGTGAAAAAATTTCTTAGAGATGGTATTTATTTAAAACAGATGCAGGCATCTTACTGAGATCTGAGCATGTCTTTTTCTGGCAAAAGAATATAGCAGGAATGACTTAGCCCAAAGACATGAGGACAATGATGATTATTCACATTTACATCACATTTTAGGGTTTACAAAGCATTTTCCTCATAATGTCCTTATGTTGCAAAAGAAAATGTTAAGACGGACTTCTCTCAGATATATGTGTCAAAGTAAGTATGTAGTATGCGTTCTTGATTAGTCAAGCTGCCCAGAACAACATCCCTATCCAGGCATCTAGCCCTTTTTCAACCAATACCTTTTGATTTCCTTTCAGATACTTGATCAAATTTTTAGCTAAATTGTCAGAATTTCAAGACACAAACAAGATGACCCCCAGTAACATGGCTATTGTACTAGGACCCAACTTGTTGTGGCCACAAGCAGATGGGTGAGTAAAGCACAAGAGGCTGAGAGTGATATAAGCAGGAGGAGAATAATGGGAATGTAAAGCAATTACCAGTAGTGTTCATGTTCAAGCCTTTGCAGCCCTCTTATGCTGGCTCTATGGAATATTATTTTGGTCACAAGAAGAGGATGCCATATGCTACTGAAGCACTTCCTTTCTCCATCTCTGCCACCCCTGTTGACATCCTCAGCTCAGGATGAGCCTGGTGATAAAATATAAATAATAAGTTATCAAGATAATAGTAAGTCTCCATGGCAGGGGCAAAGAACTAGCAAAGTATACAGAAAACTTTTGCAGGGCTCTTCCTAACTCTTTGTCTTCTCAGACATAGTCTTGACCAAAGATTTCAAATGCCCTTGGCGTAAGTAATGTTTCCTGGAGTTCCCAAGACATCTCTGCCTTCCTTTGTCCATAACCTTCTGTTGTATGTTTTAGGAATATTACTGAGATGATGACCACAGTTTCTCTGCAGATCGTTGGGATCATTGAGCCTATCATCCAACATGCTGATTGGTTCTTCCCTGGGGGTATGTAGTGGATGATGCTAGCTTGTGAGGATCAGTGTCTGGTGGGCACCAGTAGGAAGTAGGAAGTCTAGGACAACATAAGGATCACTGCCAGCTCCAAGGCTATTTAAAATGATGCATTACTACCTTAAACATTTTCTATATCATGCCCACTTTCAAGTACATCAGAAAGGTCAAACCCATGCCTATTGGCACCATGGGCAGAATTTTTGCCAGAGGGAATTTTTACCCCAAGTCATTATTACACTAGAAAGCAAAAGTCTCTTGCCTTCTAGCGTAATAAGTCATTCAGTGATCTACTGACAGCATCTTGATTCAGCTGGCAAAGAGTAGACATTCAATAAATGTCTGATGAATATTGAATCAAACCTATGTTTAATAGGTTAGTAGAACTGGAATGGACCTTTAAAGATCAGAACCTGCTCATTTTATAGACAAAGCAAATGAAGTTCGAAGAGATGAAGTGACAGCTTAGCAAGTACTTATGAAGTCTCTATTATTGTCTTATCTCCATATATATATATATATATGCATGTGTATGCTTGTATGTGTATATGTATACATGTGTACATGTATATGTGTACATGTATATGTGTGTGTTGTATATATATATGTCATATATGTGATGAACACTAACATATAAAATTGTTTTTCCAGTAGTGATATATTTTATATAAACTCTGTGCTCCAATTCCCTTGGTAGCCAGTACATATAAATAAGAGACTGGTTTCCTTATCTGTCTCATAAATTAGCTATGCAGACTTTTTCCAAAGAGGAGTTCTAGAAATATTTTGAGCAATAAATAGCACCATCATCCAAATAAGTGTAAAATCATAGTATTTAGAGCTAGAAGGCATTCTTAGACATGATCTAATCCAACCCCACCATTTCATTTAACAAGAGAAAACTGAGGACCAGAGAAAGAAAGTGATTTTGCTAAGGTCACACAGTAGCAGGACAAGAACCAAATCTCTGATTTCTTAAATCTGGTGTATTTTCTTCTTTACCAAACTACATTTACAGGGACTGAATCTATGACCTTTACCTTTCCCCTTCCATCATCATACGTAGGCTATCCCACAATGTTTATAATATCCCCCTCTCATTTCTGTCCCTTAGAATTCCTAGCTTCATTTAAGGCCCAGCTCAGGTACCACTTCCTGGTGAATCTTGTTTTCATAAGATGCTAGTGCACCCCACCAAAAAATTACCTTATACTTAATTTGTATGTATTTAGTATTTATTTATATGTGTACATATTGTTTCCCACAAGAGAAGGTAATTTCCTTGAGGGCGAATACTGTCTCTTTTTTTGTCTTTGTATCCCTAGTGTCTGTGCTCATGGTAGGCACTCAATGCTTATTAGCTTGATTGTTAGCTTGAACCAACTGAAATAATTGGACTTATAATAATTCTATATCCTATTCTTGTTGCTGAGTTAGTGACATTCCTTTGTAATAATGCTTTTCTCCTCATAAGATAGCTACTGCTAAGGTTAAGAGTGGTCCCCATGGATAGAAGACTCTGAACTTGCTAGCTCTATATTCTAACCCCCTGTGGAAACCAGTCTCATACTAATCTAACACTGAAAAAAATTAATTTGTGTTATTTCTGCTTTGTGTGTCACATCTGAAAGATGAATTATTGATTATTCTGAGAGCTTTATTGATGGTAAAGAATGGAACTGGGAAGAGGATAGGGGTAGCGATGTTGTCCAAAACCATGAATAAGAAAGTGGGAATGAAAAAAAAAAAAGTGGGAATAGAGAGATGGAAAGTTGTAGCTGTGGGCTCCGGGAAGAGTTGGTAAGTAAATTCCTGTGAAAAAAAGGAATTGCTAGGCTAAAGTTAGTGATATGGGGAGTGGGTGAGACGTACCTTTCTACATGCCCTCATCAAACAGAAGGTGTGGGGGTAGGGAGGGGTAGTCATAGGACATGAAGCTTTACACACTCATTCTTTCTTCCATGGCAGAGATAGAGTTCAATGTGACAGGTAATTATGGAAGCCCTATACATGTGAACCACAATGCCAATTACAGCTCAGTGCCATCTCCTGATATGGACCCTCCTGATCAGCGACAGCCTGAGCCAGTGCGGCGGCCCCTCAGTGTGGCGACTGACAATATGATGTTGGAGTTTTACAAGAAGGATGGGTATGATCAGATATTTCTTTCTCAGCCCCGGGAAAGGCAGGTGGGGAGGGAGGTATAAGAGAAATGCAGTTTGATGGAAAGTTCATAAACCTTAGCAGCAGCTAAGAGACATCCAAATGTCTGTCGAATTTGTAAAAACATAGGTTAGTAAAACTGGAATGGATAAAAATTTAAATCTTATTACAGTTCTGCATCACCCACACTAGTCAGCAGCCAGGATTAAAAACAACAAAACCACAACAAAAAACTGCATCCGTCATTTAAACTTTATGTAGAGTTCAGCATACTAGTCTGTAGCCAGGATCAAAAACAACCATACAACCCTGCATCTCCTATTCCTAGTCGACAGCCAGGTTTAAACACACACACACACACACACACACACACACATTTGTGTTCTTCTTCCAGAAATTTATATGAACCTAGCAGTCACTTCTTCAAAGGAAGAAGAAATAGAAAGCACCATCAGTAAGATGTAGATAATGAGAAATGAAGCTAGACTCTTTTTAATGCCTCCAACAATGCTCCAGACAGGGGACTAGGGTAGGTGGGTTGCTCCATTAGAAAGACATGTTATCATGGATTATTTTAAAAAGGATATGAGCCCTAAGATAAAAGTGGTCTCCTCTATCTGCAGACCAGCTTTTCTATATGGTGACAAGGAAGGCTGGGTAGGAAGCCTGGAGTCTCATGTACCTTAAAGAGGGTGAACAACCTTCTTTTTCCAGAGTGACCAGTTAGAGTTCTTTCACTATTAACTGGAGACCTTGGGATTCATCCCAGAGGTTTTGGGGGGTTATTTATCTTTCTTTCCTGTTAAGAATAAGATGTGTCATATTTAGGGAGACTGGGAGGGTACCAGAAATTCATAATCCCTTAGTTATCTCAGGGAAAGCCTTCTAATTTTTGTGTGAATGTGAAACAATAGTTCACGTTAGGGAATTGTCCTTAAATCCCATTTTCATAGTTGGACTTTAAAATGCTATTTTACTTTTCCCCATTGAATGATCGGTTATCTTTGTCTAGAGCACCTCCAACTTGATCAGAGCCTCAGAAGACATTGTGGGAAGAATCCAGACCTGGAATTAGAGCCCTGATCCACATTTGCTCCTTGCATCTCTTAGTCTAGTCAGTCTGTTCTTCCTGCTGTCTGACGCCAAGTGGGTCTGGTTCCTAAATACCTCCCTTTGACAAAATTTTTTTTTCTGTCGAGACAATAGGGGTTCAGTGATTTTCCCAGAGTCACACAGCTAAGTCTTATTCTTAGTCAAATTCTAACACAGGTTCTCCTGATTCCAGGGCCGGTGCTCTATTCACTATGCCAACTAACTGCTCCTGACAAAATATTTTAGAATGATTTCTAAGGAGTTATGTTTTGGACCTTGTTATAGTTAGGGCACTAACAGTCTGCCAACCATCAGTGGGAAAGAGACAGTGAGCAAATAGTGATACCTCAAACAATCCCCAGGTTAGCTGACATCTAGAGTTACTTTTGCCACTACTAGAGTCCTCTAGAGCCAGTTACATCCAGTGTTGGCAACCTTTCAGACGTGTCACTCTTAAAGACATTTTATTTATCCTAACACTTTATTGCGATCTTTGGTTTCTTGTATGAACCATTCATCAATGTCTATGAGGTCTCTCCACATATAACCAAAATATTTTCTCTAACAAAGTAAATTCTTAATTGCTTAAGAATTTTATTTAAATGACAGTATAGTTCTTACTAATTGAATATGATCCCTGCCCTGGCTTTTTCTTAGTGATCTTCCCATTTCTAACATATATTTAGATGGTTTAAATATATAAAGATATGCATCTGAATAACTATGCTCCAGTGGTACGGAAGACTGATTTCATGTATGCAAATACCTATATCATATTGGCACTTGTGCTGTATTGATGTCTCCTTTAATGTCAATGGTTCTGAGGTTTTTACTTTTATGATTTGCATTTCAAAATGCTCAATACCCACCAAATAATGTTTCTGTATTATTATCATTATCAAAAATCTTTGATTCAGTTAAAAATATTGGGCCATGTCACTTAAAAGGTTGATGCGTATTCAAAATGTTCTTCTTATACATATATTACAGTATCTTCTACAGTGATGGATTTGTTATGTGTTTTAAAAATAACAGGAAGTAGAAATTCAAATATCCCAAGAAAAAACTAGTTTCATAACCGATGCTCCACAGGTTTCAAGAAGGTTCAGAAATATTTATTCTGTACCTAATAGACTGAAGATAAGTTAATTTAGCGGAAGGGTGAGATCAGTCAGAAAACATTAACTTTTGTAGCTACTTATTAATGTCAACTTTGTAATAGTTTTACTGTTTTTCTTATTAAAAGGAATTGATAATAGCAATACAGTTTACAAAGCAATACACTATCAGAAATGATGCAATGAAATGGAATACTCCTATGGGTTTTATAGCATTGATCTTCTTCTAGTCTGAATCAGAGAAGATGGAGAAACAGTGAAATTTGTAATTGGCATCATTGTATTCAAGGCATCATTGAGTTTTCAATCAGAAATCTTTGTAATTAGGTTGTCTCAGTGAATAATGCAGTGAAATTTGCCTATCAAGAAGTTTATTTCATCTTCAGGAAACTTAAAGAGTCTTTTCTGTTTTCTAGGCATGGAAAGAGCACTATTTGTTTTCATACATATGTATATGTATATGTATATGTATATGTATATGTATATGTATATGTATATGTATATGTATATGTATATGTATATGTATATGTATATGTATATGTATATGTATACACACACACACACAGAGCTAGATGGCTTTCTAGCTTTTCTAGAAGGCAACTAGTTAACTTGGTGGCCCTGGAGTCAGGAAGACCTGAGTTCAAATCCAGCCTCATATTGTTTGTTGCTAGCAATATGACCTTGGGCAAGTCACTTAACCTCTGTTTGCCTTAATCCACTGGAAAAGAAATGATAAACCATTGCAGTATCTTTGCTAAGAAAATCTCATGGACACTGTGGTCCATGGAGTCATGAAGAGTTGGACATGACTGAATGACTGAACAACAAATATATGTATGTATGTATACATATATATGTATGTAATATATGCATATGTGTTATTTAATGTCAAAAATAATGTATAACTGTGCCTCACTACTGAACTGATAAATTAATCAATAAATATTTACTTATTAAAGTAACTACTGTGGACCAGTTAATTTACTGTTAGGCACTGGAGATACAAGTGCAGGTACAAAGAATGAAGTAATCCCTACTCACATTAAACTTACACTCTAATGGGAGAGATAATAAGTATATGTACATACATATGCATGTTTACTTACGTTTATATAAATATACATATATATGTTATACATATATATAAATACAACATTATATTTAACTATGTAGATATTTGCGTTATTCTATGTCTGTATATATAGAGAATAAACACAAGTATATGTTTATATGTACTTATACGTGTATACATGTATATAGAGAGAATAAGTACAAATATCTACAGAGTAGTTAAATTTAAGGCAGTTTGGGAGGGAGAGCATTAGTAGAAGCAAGATGGCAGATAGTGTATTGTTTATGATGAACAGAGAAGCCAGTTTGGCTCAGTTAAAGACATCAGGGGAGACTCATCAAATAATGATAGACAGATAGTTTAAGGTTGGATTGTGTAGGAGTTTAAAAGCTAAACAAAGTGGTTGAGATTTTATACTGAAGGCAATAGGAAGCCCCTGGAATTGATTGAGTAGGGGAGTCACATGGTCAGATCTGCACTTAAGGAAAACTACTTTGGCAGAAGTATATAAGATAGACTGGAGTAGTGAGAGATTTGAGGAAGGAAGACCAGTTTGGAGGCTATTAGAATAATCTAGAAGGCTAGTTGGAGTTAATGAGAGGCTTAACCAAGGTGGTAGCTGCATACGTAGAAAGAAGGGGTCAGATGCAAGTGCTGTTGTGAGAATAGAGATGACAACTGCAACTGGTTGGATATGTAGGCTGAGGAATCTTGAAGAGCTGAAGATAATGCCAAGATTATCAAGGTGGGAGACTGGAAGGATTATATTATCTTCAACAGAAATAGAGAAGTTTGGAAGACAGGAAGGTTTGCAAGGGAAATATGAATTCAGTTTTGGACAATTTGAGTTTAAGATGTCTCTAGGACATACAGTTTGAAATGTCCAATAGGTAATTTTAGATACAAACCAAAACTCAGAAACTAGAGAAACTATAGCTGAAAATATAAATCTGATGAGTCTATTACCAAGAAAGTGTGGAGAGAGAAAAAAAACAGGTCCTAGCATAGAATCTTGGGGACAACATACAAATGAGGGAATGATATTAATGATGTGCCAGCAAAAGAGACTGAGAAAGAAAGGTCAGATAGGTCAGAAGCTGGATAGGAGAAAATATCATCACAGAAACCCAGAGAGGATAGATATCCAGTAGGAGTGAGAGGTCCACAAGTGTCAAATGCATCAGACAAGTTAAGAAGAATCGGGATTGAGAAAAAGCCATCGTATTTGGCAGTCAAGAGATTGTTGGTAATTTTGGAAAGGACAGTTTTCATTTATTGATGAAAAAGAGTGAATGAGAGAATAAATGACAATAGGGAATATAGACAATTTTTTCAAGGAATTTGCCTGAAAAGGGGAGGAGAGTTACAGGATGTACCTTGAAGAGATGATAAGATCTAGTGGTTTTTTTTTTTTAATGGTGGGAGAGACTTGGGCATGTTTGAAAGCAATAGGATATTGATTAGCTTTTAGAAAGAGATTAAGGAGAGAGGGATGATTGTGGATGCAATCTGCTGGGGAATACTCTTGAGAATATAATCAAATGATTGTGCAGATATCTTGTCGAGAAGAGCCACCCATTGAGAGAATCAACTATCAAACTAGAGCACTACTATTAAGGCGCTCAATAATGCTAGTTGACTGAATGATACCCCATTAGCAGACATGACTTGGACAAAGGAAAATGAGACAGACTTAGACAAGTAGGAGAAGAACCTGTATAGAGTTGTGCCAGAGAAAGCTAAAGAAAGAGAGAGAGAGACAAAGAGACAGAGACAGAGATTCTTCCTTGAATTTCATCCACCAACCCTTATTTCCTGAGGAATCAAGCTGGTTTCCTACCTCCCAGTCTCCCAGATTACCTGGCATTCCCAAGGGTCCCCTAAGTGCAAGAGGATTGTCCCAGAGCTATCTCAGGCCCACATGGCTCGAATTCCACAATGGATCCTAGAACCAAGACAGAACACTACTGTGAGCACTACAGATAGTCAGTTGCCCTTGGCTTGATTCTACCTATTTTGAAGCTACATACATACACACACACACACACACACACACACACATATATATATATATACATGCATGCATACACACACATGTATATACATATATACCCATGTATGTATGTGTGTATACATACATATACATATATACATGCATGCATACACACACACACACACACATATCACACTTGAAGGGACCTCAGAAGTGATCTAGTTCTACTCAGACCTGAATAGAAATTCTTTCTATAGCATACCTGAAAACTTGTCAGCCACCTTCAGTGAGAGTCAAGGGTATAGTTTTGAGGTATCCCATAGTAGAAATGTTCACATGCTTCAATTTTGAGCTGAAGTTTACCTAGATATGGAAAAAATTTGATATTATAAATCCTATCATTGCCTTCCAGGGAAAAAATAAAGATGAATACATAATCGGGCAAGAATTCCCATCCCAACTCTTTTTGGAAATCAAACATCTGCAGTGTTTTTCCCACTATAGTAGACATGCCAAACCAAAATTCTCTAAGGTATCTGTGACCCAGCTGCTATGCTTATCCACAGTCCTATTTGCAGTCAATCAGTCTCAAGTTTTAAATATTGAAAGTATGTATTGCTGTTCCACTTTGATATCAATATATTTGAATGTTTGTTTGGGGAGAGGGAAGTTCTTGGCTTGACTATAAAAATGGTAAGTGTGTGACTTTTGTTCCTTCCTCCTTTATTTCTGCCCCATATTGGGGGCATTGGAGTTATGGGCTCACAATAGCATCTGTTTCCTTATATGAATGACTTATTTTGGTTTAATGTGTCATCTACTTTTTGGTCAGGGAGATAAATGAACCACAGTCCTCATTTACACTTCTGTATTCTGACTGATATAAATTAAAGGGAAATTTACAAGGTGAATTCACTTAAAAGTAGATGGCTCTTCCTGCTAAACCATCTCTCTCTCCCTCCTCCATTCTCATCCCCAACCACACTGTCTCAACAAAAATCTATATGGATTTATGGGATATTTTCACCATTACCAATGGAAAATAAATTTTGACCACATAAAAAGTACTAAGTGAAGTGAGTAAGGGGCTTATTATATTCCCGTACTCTCAACAGTGGCTCCTTTATTGGGGGATAGCCTTCTTACCCAAAGAAAGATTTAGTTTCTTTGACACTAATATTTGTATGTTTTTGTCCATGCAGCCTTAGGAAAATCCAAAGGTATGGTATCTGCTAGTAGCTGCTGGGCTGTATTTAACCTTTTAAACCTTAAGCTATCTATGTCCCAGTGAATTCTTCAAGAGGTTGAATGCTCCGTGTTTGGTTGCCTGGCAGATATTTATGCTGTTTTGATCATTAAATTAGAATCCTAAAGTTGTGAAGTCTGACCCCCACAGTTTGCATATGAGGAAACTGAGGCATAGAAGACATTTGCCCAAAGCCTTATAGTTAGCAGCAGAGCCAGACTAGACTATAAATCTCATGATGGCCTTTCAAAGACACTTTCTACTACACCAAGAGACTAATATATAGTTAAATTTGCTCTATATCTTACCAGACTTTAAAGAACTGATCTGATGTTTCTGCTTATTTGAGGGTAACCTAAAGGCCCAGTCAGTAATATCCATGTATTTTCCCTTCCCTTGCTCAAAAATCTTTCTAGACAACACTATCTTCTATGTTGAGGGAAGGTTTGAGATTGCGGCATAACAGGGTTTAGCAGAATATTGAAGTACCATAGCCTTATCTTTAATTCCTCCTGCTAAGGAAGAAAACTCTACTGAAATCTATACAAACAAGGGTTGTCATTGGCTGGCATCAGCAGAGTGTATGGATGGAAAAAACTTGCTTTTAATTCCCATTTCAATTCAGAAGTAACAATTGAATTGCTCATGGGGAGGGGAAGAATGGTATGTTCAGGCTATGCTAATGTTTCACTTTTTTGCAGATGTGCTTTAATGTTTCTGCTTTGTTGGGGGAGGGATCCTGCCAGTGGAGGGATCCTGACAGTTATATTATAGGATGGTAAGCATTTATCTTTGTGTCATTCCCCAACCAGCATGGGTGTAAGGGTTATGGATACATCCTGGGTAGCCCGAAGAGGTTCCTCTGTCACCCGAAAATCATCCTGTACCCCACCAACTGTGCAGCCTCCTGCTCCACCTTCTGACCTTACTGTTCCACCTCAGTCACCAGTTCCTGAGGAGTTACTTGACATTTCAGCAACTTCTTCCCATCCTCCATCTAACTTTGGCTCCCAGTCTATGGCTGAGCAGACAAGGTAAGAAAGAAGGTCACTCGGGGTGGGGAAGGTCTGAATTGCTCTAAGTGTGATTTCCTCTACTTGCCCATGGCCATTTGGTGGTTTGTTTTGATTCAGTTATGGTGCTTTTCCTTTTCTAAATATTTATGGGTAACTTTCTCCAGAAGTCTGCCACAGAATAATCTCTGAAGTTCCCCTGAAGAATAAGGCAGTTTTGAAGCTTTTCAAAATCTTCATTCTGAGTTAAAAGGAGTTAAGGTGGTGTTTTTTTTTTCTAAAGCAGAATATGGGAAAGCTAAGATTGCATTGCAGACTTTCTCTCTCCTTTTGTAATTTTCATGGTTTTAAAAAGCTTAATTAATGTCTTTATTTTTAGTTCACAGTCATTTCTAGATATTATTTCTCTCACTCCCTAGTTAGGCGAAGCCCTTAGGACCATATCTATGTAATTGTCGTGTTTTGTGAGAAATCCTTCTACCACCACTCCCCTTCCCCAACAATTTTATAGGTATTTTAGATGAAGACTAAGTGATAATATTGCCCTCATATTGTAGCAAATACAAGTGGTTTGTCCACAAGTCAACAGATAGCAATAGCACATGTGCCCTGGCTAATCAAGATTTCTAAGGACTAACTATGTTAGCAGAGTAGGAGTAGTCCAGAAACTGTTATGGAGGAAGGGTTTGGGCTTTTTATAGTACCATCATCATACATTTGTTTATCAAAGCCATTTCCCACCTAAAACTTTGTTATTCTCATAAATTCCCTAAGAAGAAGGCAGGGTTGGTATTTTTTCATTTCATGGGTGAGCAAACTAGAGCCCCAAGAGATCATGATGTTCCCGAGATTAGTGACAGAACAAATCTGTGACAGAGTAGATGTCCTAGATCCACTTTTCCCACTGCCATGCCTCAGATTCTTCCATTCAAATTTTTTCAGCTTTTTTTTTCTTTTTTTTCAGCTTTTTATTTTTTATTTTTAGTTTATAACACACAGTTCTACATAATTTTGAGTTCCAGATTTTCTTCCCTCCCTTTCCCCCTCCCTCCCCAAGATGGCATGGAATCCCATATAACTTCCATGTATAACTTCGAATTGAATCTGTCAGGGTTAGTTCTCACAGAATCCATATATCTGTGGTTGTGTATAATGTTCTCCTGGCTCTGCTCTGCTCACTGAGCATTATGTCATGTAGGTTTTTCCAGGTTGTTATGAAGTCCGTATCATCCCCATTTCTTATAGCACAATAGTATTCCATTATCTTCATATACCACAGCTTGTTCAGCCATTCCCCAATTGATGGGCATCCCTTTGATTGCCAATTCTTAGCTACCACAAAGAGAGCCACTGTAAATACTTTTGTACGTATGGGTCCTTTTCCTACTTGTGTGATCTCTTTGGGATACAACCCCAGAAGTGGTACTGCTGGGTTGAAGGGTATGAACATTATTTTCATTTTGAAAGAAAAGTAAAACCAGGTTCATAGATGTGGAGCTTGAAGAGACCTTATAGGTCATTTAGTCCAACTAAGAGGAAAATGAGGCCTAGGGAGGATAAATGACTTGTGGGATTTGAACCCAGGTCCTCCAACTTCAGGGCCAATGCTCTTCCCAGTATATCACATGGACTCCTTTCTAGGTGGCAGGAAGGGCACTAGGGAACACATCATATAATCTGCTCCCTTGATTCCCCTATACTTAGCTAGGTCCTCAGATTATGAGGTGATTTGTCACTGGAACTGTACTTGAAGCCTTTTCAGCGTGGCAGACCTGCAAGAATGTATAATCCTCTAGCATAGTCTTATAGAGTTTAAGGTCATTCTGAGCACCAGGATGAGGGAACTGATTAGCACCTTGTAGAATTCCTTTAATGTATTCTGAAATTTTGTTAGGAATTGAAGGTAATCTCATAAGCCTATAATTTGTAGATGCTGATAATCATATAATGAAGTAATATCAATACTAAACATATATGGACCAAATAGTGTAGCATCCAAATTCTTAAAGGAAAAATTAAATGAGTTGCACAAGGAAATAGTAAAATTATATTAGTAGGGGATCTCAAGTTACCCCTCTCAGAAATTTGCTAAAGTTGTTAATTATTTCAAGTAGATTTTGTTTGATTCTATAGGAATCTCTAAGCATACCACAGTATCATTTGCATAGATTTGTTTCCTCATTGCCTATTCTATTTTTTCAATTTATTTTTTTATTGCTATAGCTAACACTTCTAGTATAATATTGAATAATAGCAGTGATAATGGGCATTCTTGCTTCCCCCCCTGAACTTACTGGAAAGGCTTCTAGTTTATTCCTACTACAAATAATGCTTGCTGATGGTTTTAGATGGATACTACTTGTCATTTTAAGGAAAACTCCATTTATTCTTATGCTCTCTAGTGTTTTTATTGGAATGGGTGTTGTATTTTTGAGGTTGGTAATTTAGTTTTCTGTCTTTTTCATTTTTATTTTTTTTGAGGGGAGGAAGGCAAGGTAATTGGGGTTAAGTGACTTGCCCAAGGTCACACAGCTAGTAAGTGTGTCAAATGTTTGAGGCTGGATTTGAACTCACGTCCTCCTGACTTCAGGGCTGGTGCTCTACTCACTGGGCCTTCTAGCTGCCCCTATCTTTCTTTCTTAAAATTAATTTACCCAGTGGTTTATCTATTTTGTTGGGTTTTTCATAAAAACAGCTCCTAGTTTTCACAAAACAGGAGCATGCTGAGCACCAGGGCTCTATGCTTGATGCAACCAACCTCCCTCCCCTCCTACCCATTTTCTCTTTCCCTCACCAAGATCCAAATCACAGTTTGTTACTCTTTCTTTCAGTTTTTACCTCTCTTCACGATCTACCCTCTAAGGCAGTTGTTTATGAAATTGTTTTAGAGATATACATTTTTCCCAGGGGTTACTTTGGTTGTATCCTAAAAATTTTGGTATGTTGGTAGATCGTCTCATTGTTTCCATTATCTTTAGTGAAATCACTATGATTTGTTGTTTGACCTACCACTTCAGGATTATTTAGTCTCCAATAAATTTGTTTAACTTTTCCCAAAAGTCCTTTATTAAATATAATTTTTACTGCATTATGGTCAGTAAAAGATGTGTTTAATAATTCTCCTTTCATATATTTGTGAAGTTATATCTAATACACGGCCTTTTCTTCTTTTTTTTTCTCAAATGGATGGCTTTGGATTCTAACAGTTCTCAGAATGAAAGACCTTCAGTGATGAGTCAGACTTCATGTCACCAGAAGAGCTCAACTTAGCTCCACATATAGTCCATGGTCTTATTTCTATGATTCGTCCTTTTATACTTCTCTAATTTGTTCTCATTTGCTACAGAAGCTCTCCTAAATCTTTTCTTCCCTTCTCAAAACTCTCATGACTCCTCCTCCTCCTACCCTCTCAGCTTTTTTGCTGGAAAAAAAAAATGATCCCTTTCACCAAGAGCTGCTTCTTCTCCCCTCCTCCTTATCTGACATCATTCAGTTACTTTCTCCTTCACTCCTGTCTAACATGATGAAGTGGCACTTTTCCTTGCCAATGCCAATCCCTTCTACGTGTACAAATGATCTTATTTCATCCATGCTCTTCCAGGAAATATATATATCATTTCCATTCTCTCACCTTCAATCTCTTCCAGAGCACTAGCTACTTCTCTACTGCCTATAAATAGGCTTATGTCCCTCCTATCATTTAAAAAAACGAAACCCTCACTTGATCCTTTCCCACTAATTATTGTCTCCTATCTCTCCTGCATTTTGTGTCTAAACTTCTTAAGAAGGCCATATACAATAGATGCCTATACTTCCTCTCCTCAGACTCTCTTCTTAGCTCTCTACAGTCTTACTTCCAGCCTTACCATTCAACCAAAACTACTCTCTCCAAAATTACCAATGATCTCTCAATTGCCAAATACAAAGGCCTTTTCTCTGTCCTCATCCTTTATGACCCCTATGCAGTCTTCGATACTATTGATCACATTCTTCTCCTAGACACTCTGTTCCCTCTAAGTTTTTGGAACACCATTCTCTCTTGGTTCTCCTCCTTTTACCTATCTGACTTCTTCTCAGTCTTCTTTGCTGGATCTTCATCCAGGTCATTCTTGCTAAACACTGGTATCCAACAGGACTTGCTCCTTGGGCCTCTTCTGTTCTCCTTCTGTATTATTTCGCTCAGCAATCTCATCAGCTTCTATGGATTCAATTATCATCTCTATACTGATGATTATTAAATCACTAATGCAGCTCTAATCTTTCCGCTGACCTCCTGTCTTGTATCTCCAACTGCCTGTTAGAAGACATCTAGAGCTAAATATGCTATAGATTTTTTTAAAATTTATTTTAAACTTAAATACTAAAACTTAAGTACAGAAAAGGAAAAGAAAAAAGCATTACCATGTACACAGCAGAACATAAGAGCAATATGCAGCGATAACTTTCCACTTCAAGAAACCCTATATTATAAATACTACACCACATTGTGTTCAGAGCTATCTATCTTTTCTTGGCTTCCTTGTAAGTTTGCTTTTGTTTTCTGCCATGTACTTTTTCCTTTGTTCTTTTCTCCCCCTTCCTCCACCCCGAAGAAGGCTACAATTAAGTGCAAATATATATGTGTGTCTTTCTGTGTGTGAATACACACACATAATAGATACATACAATATACACATGCATACATACACATACATATACTTAGATATCTATAATCATACTCATATATAGACACATACATTCATATGCATCTATTTATGACTGTACTATACTTATTTACCCTCTGTTTCCCTGAGGGTGGATAACATCTTTGTTGATAAGTACAAATTTCCCATATTTTTCTAAGTCTACCAACTCATCATTTCCTAAACCACGACAATATTCCAACCTTATGCTCTCTAGTTATTTTAAGTAGTCTAAAACAGTATTGATTAATGTGGGTGACATATAGTGTAGTTTCCCCGTTTTTCTCTTTTGATTAAATCTATTTTAGCTTCAACATTTTCTGAGAGCATGCTTGCTGCTCCTGCTTTTTTTTCTAATGAATTCTACTCCTGATCTTTATTTTATGTTTGTATGTATCTCTTATTTCCTATCCCTCTTGACTCCTCTGCTTTACTTGTACCTACTACCTTGCCTTTCTATTACTTGACCTATCCCCTCTTCCAAAGATCCTTCCCTTATCCTCTTCCAATCTAGTCTTCCAATAGACTAGAATGTCATCTGATTGACCAGAACTTAGGCACATACCATTTGCTCTGGTCTTAGTAACTCCCTTTAGGGCCCTGAGGGCTTCAGGCCCACATTGGCTTAGCACCTAGTAAGTAGGGGTTTGGGGCTTACTTAGGAGCAAAGATCTAATCAGACCTCCCTTTGTTGGCCCCACCTGGAGCCCCACCAGAAACCTATTCAATGGGCAGGAAATATCTTTTCACTTACTGATTGGCTTTACAGGGCTCCACCCTTTCCCCTTACCTTCTTGTTTCTGTCTGTATTTGGAAGACTTTTATAGCCCTCCAAATATATGTGTGTATATGTGTGTGTATGTTATGTGTGAGTATGTATATATACGTATATGTGTATGTACATGTATATATGTATATATGTGTGTATACATATATATATTGCATTCCCATCAGTCTAGACACCGTTCTGTAACCCCCCATCCTATTCCTTCACCCTCTTATTTCTTTATAAATTTAGAAGACTTTTATTCATAGATATAGATATAGTTCTCTCTTTCACCCGGATCTAATGTAAGTAGGGTTCCCTCTAAAAATCCTTCCCTTATCCTCTCCCTGCTCCCTATTCCCTTAGCCTTTTACTTCTTTCTGAATTTAGAAGATTTTTATACCGTTTTAGATATGTCTTGTTCCCTCTTGTACCCATTTCCTATAAGAATAGAGTTCCATAGCTACCAGCCCTCTTCCCCCCATCTAATTCCTCTGTGTCAGTTCTTCCTCTCACACCTCATTACCTTTCCCTAAATGGTTTTACTTTTTAGAATAACATCATACTCATTTCTACCCCAGTCCTTCTTTTCAACTACCCAATTACTAAAAACAACCTTGGACATGCATTTTACATTTCCTCATATAAAAAGCAAACAGTCTGTCCTTATTGAGTCCCTTGTAATTAGTCTTTGATCTTGAATGTCAAATTTTCTGTTAAGTTCTGAGGTTTTTCGCAACAAAATTCTTAAAGTCTGGCAATTTGTTGAATGTTCTTTTCTTTTTTTTTTTTTCCATTCAGGATTATGTTTAACTTTGCTGGGTATGATATTTTGAGCTGCAACTCCAGTTCTTTTGCTCTTTGATATATAGTGTTCCAAAACCTGTGGTCTTTTAGGGTCACCACTTCTAGGTCTTGTGTGATTCTAACTGTGGCTTTGCCATATTTGAATTGGTTTTTTTTCTTATTGCTCATAATATTTTCACCTTGAGCTGGGGGTTTTGGAATCTAGCTATGATATTCTTGTGGGTTTTTCCTCGTACGATCTCTTTCAGGTGGTGATCAGTGGATTTTTTCTATTTCTACTTTCCCCTCTTGTTTTAACACGTGAGGACAATTTTCTTTAATTATTTCTTGTGTTATTGTATCGAGTCCTTTTTTGATCATATCTTTCAAGTAGTCCACTTATTATGTTTTCTCTTCTTGATCTGTTCTCCAGATCAATTGTTTTTCTCATGAGATGTTTCACTTTCTTTTCTATTTTTTCATTCTTTGTATTTTGTTTTATTATTTCTTGATCTCCTATAACTTCTTTAGCTTCCCCTTGCTCAATTCTAATTTTCAGAGAGTTGTTTTCTTCCTTAAAATTCTAGATCTCCTTTTCCAATTGATAGACTTTCTTTTCATAAACTTCTTATTTTTCTTGCTTTGTTCTTTCTTTTTTAAATTTTTCTTCAGTCTCTCATTTGACTTTTAAGTTTTTATTTTTAATAAATATTAATTTTTAAAGTCTTTTTAAAGTTCTTCTATGAATTCTTTTTGGGCAGGTGACTGTGCTTCTCTTTGGGGTAGGAAAGGCTTTTTTTGCTTCCTCCTCTGAAGATGAACTCAGGTCTTCTCTGCTCCCATAGTAACTTTCTGTGGTTGGGTTCTTTCTCCTTTGCCTGCTCATTTTTTAAAAAATTCATAGCAGCTTATTATTGTAATCATCTCTAGTTGTGGGGTATGGACATGGGGTATGAGTGCCTCTGGCCTCAGTTCAATTCTCTCCTCTGGCCTGGAACCAAAACCAAAAACTCCACCCTCCTGTAAGTGCCCACAGCCACTGCTTCTGCACTCAAGAGGCATGTACTGGTTCCTTTTCTCCCAGAGCTACATCTCAGCAGCACAGCCGGACCTGACATGCCTTATCAGCAGAGGTTCCTTCAGTCTTGCCCTGCTCAGATGTCTGACTCCCCACACTGTCCTGTGGCTGGGGACAAGTCTATCTCCCAACCCAAGTAGCCCCAGGGCTCACAACTAGCTTGGAGGTGTTTAGATTTCACAGGGACCAAACCTTGGTCCTGGGATTTTTCTTCCTATCTTCTCTGGCAGTCCCAGGAGGACCACTGTTCTGTCCCAACTGTTGTTTATTGTTATAACTCTGTGTTCACCCTGAGGCACTATTTTGTCTTGTTTGTCAAGGAAATCTGGAGACCTGGGAATTTTCTGACCTATTCTGCCATCTTTATAGAATTCTCTCTGCTATAGATTTCTTAAACTCAACTTATTCAAAACTAAACTGATTAGCTTTTCCAAAAAAATGCTTTCCCCCTTCCAAACTACCATATTACTTGGTCAAGGGCACCACCATCTTCTCAGTCTCCTAAGCATGCAACTACTTCTTAACTGTCTTTCTCTCTGTCTCTCTCTGTCTCTCTCTCTCTCTCTCTCTCACACTCTCACACACACACACACACACACACACACACACACACACACTCACACTCCAAGCAGCCTTTTCTGACTTTAAATCAAATGAGTGAGAGGGTGATTGTTGCAGTTTGAGATGTGGGGTCAGATGATGTCTTACCTATCTAAGAAGGCAAGAAGTCACAATTTCCTTTTATCCAGACTGAGGAAGCAAAGGATTAATCAGAGTGAACTGATTCCCAAAAAGGTAAAGGAAAAAAATGGATCTGCTCCTTCTCTGAGGAAAAAAAATTACCTCTTTTACTTTCTACTCCAGTATTTCAGCTCTCCTGGATCATTGAAAATAGCCAACTCAGGAGTTAGCTGATAAAATTTTGTTTGTCTTAGATGTGTCTGTCCATGCCTTGTCCTTTCAATGAAAAGACTGTTTGAATGTTAATATTGGTTGTTGTGCTGACTTTGTTTACAATCCACTCCAGTCTCCCACAGGAATAATTACTAGCCAATTAAAGTCCATAGCTGTTTAATAAATTTTTTAAATGAATTACAAATAATTAGAAATAAATTACAAAGCCAAAATAGATATAATAATAATTCCTCAGGATCTGGGCAAGAGAAGCAGCCCCTGTGAGAAGACTTATATCCCTTTGCCTTACCATACTACCCCAAAGTAGGTTATATAATACACCTGGATGTCCTTTAACATGCAGTGGTTCTGAGAAGGAGTAAGGTAGTAGTTGAATCTCCTTTTGGGGTTAAGTGACCCCAAGAGGCTTATTTACATGACTGAGATATTTCTAAGAGCTTCATTTCACTGGCAGTGCCTGCAGGATTAATGTGCTATGGTTCTGGGGTTTGAGAGCATGTCCCAGGATTCACAAATGAGAGAGGTTATAAGAATCAGTAGATCAGTGAACTGGTTACCTGATAGTGGTTCTCACCAGACTTCAGAGGTCTTTCAGGACCATACTGTTGGGGTGGGGATGGTCATAGCTTGAGGATTGGAGGATAGGATGTATCAGTAAGGCAATAAACTCATCAACTATAATCGTTAATATGCTGTAGTAGGAAGGCCGAATTTATGATCTCAAAAAGGATCATATAAATATCTGAATGGTTCGAAATCGTTGGGTATACAGAATTCTCCAAGCAGAAGGCATCAAAAAATTGATTCAGGGCCCAGAGCAACAAATTAG
>CM053626.1:155644049-155660459 GCA_028646595.1 Phalanger gymnotis | reverse complement strand
CATTCACTTAGTTCAGGGGAAAAAGCCAGCACCCTGAACTTCAGAACAAAATACAAACAAATTACAAACATCAACAGACAGATCTTGTCTGATTCAAATCCCAATACATAGTTACCAGAGTTCAACAAAGTCTCAGCATCCGGGTTTACAAGCTGGAGGGCTCCTTAGCTACAGCTGCCCAGAGTTTCCTCATCAACACTATCTCAAGAGCCCTTAAACAAATTACAAACAGACAGACCCAATACAATTCATAGTTACCAAGGAACCATCAACATCTGAGTTCAGCCAGGAGCTCAACAAGGCTGACTCAGAGTCACGTGCCACTCCTGCTGCGTCTCAGAGCTCCAAGGAAGAAGAGGTCAGCTCCTGGCTTTTATATCTTTTTCAGCTTCAGGGGTGAGTCACACATGCAACTCACCCACGTGACCCAAAATTGCCACAAAGAGGCGAACTCAAACCCACATGGTCCAAGAGGCCCCGCTGTCCCAGATATGTCACTCAAACTGATGTCTAAACTAAGCCTTCCCCTGAGGCAAGGAGGCACCAAGGACACCCAAATCTTGGGCCTGGGGCTTAGCACTTAACAAGATTCAATGAAATAGCTGAATCACTCAAAGCAAACAAAAGCCAAACTCTTCAAGGGCACTTGTTGAACTAAGTGCTAAAGAGCCCATTTTGCCTTACCGACACAGTTATTTACCCTCAGCAAAGACAATTAACCTCTAAGTGCCTCATCCAGTTTTCTAAGACTGTAAGTTTTAGGGCAGCTGCCATTCTGCATTAGTAGAGATAATTGTTTTATTGGGAGCTCTATATACTGATAAAATGGCAAGTTCATTAAAAAATAAAACAATACTTTTATTTGCACTACATTTACTCATTTTAGGTTTCATTGCCTCCTTGCTACAAGGATTTGTTGAAATTGTTTGATTCCATGCTATCCAGAATCCTCTTCACAACTGAATGAAATTTGATTATATTCATTTTGGTCTTCATCTTTTGGATCTGAAGAGTCCTATGATTCTTAGTGGATTCTTATTCAACTGTTTCTACATTATCCTTATCATTTGAATTTACCTTTTCTTTGGAGTGCTTAGTCTCCAGCCTTTGAGATCTAAGTGTGAGTACACTATAGTTTTATACAAGGGCAGTGTTCAGGTTTGGGGGATGCTTGGGACCCCAAAATACCATCACACCAGGTCCTGCCCAAATGAATTCAACTCAAGCCTTCTTTCAGCCAAAGAAAAACAAAGTTTATTAAAGATTTGCCATATTGGGTAGACTCCTAAGGAATCTGAGACTTTGTGACACTTTAATTGACAAGCAAGCCAGATTGAATCTAAGCTAGATTGAATCTTAGCACCTTCATGGAGGCAAGATGGATCTTATATACTGAAAGACTGTGGGAGGAATCTAGGGGTGACCAAGTAGTCTGGGATGACTAGAGGAGGTGTTTAGGGAGGGTCTTGATGGGACTGGGGGGACTGGGGTGAGATCAGACTCCAGAAATGGGATTAAGGGTGGGAAATAGGTGAAGACTACCTGGAGATGACAGACAATGGAGGACTAGGCTAGTTTAAGGGTATCAAGGGTGGGAAGTGGGGGAACAGACTATGGGAGGTAACAGACAATGGAGGGCCAGGCTAGGTTAAGGGCAACAGATTTGGGCATGAAAAGCTTATGGCGTCAAGCGATGTTGTGTTTGTCCTTCCTTTTCAAAGAGGACCATGGCATCAAGGAAATGACAACATGACTTACAGTTGACTTGATTTGAGTGAGGGAGGGCTCTGCAAGGTCACCAGCCTCACTTTCTCCTCCAGAGCCACCTCAGCCTCAAACGAATGCCAGATCAAGGGGGAAGATTCAAAGTGAAGTTCAAGGGGGTTCCCAGAGCCATCAGCAAGACTCTAGCTGTAGCAGTGGAACACATCTTCAAGGAAATTTCTAAATGATTACTTTGTGCATCACACAATGTAGTATTTTTGTGCATTTGCATAATCATCATTTACATGGCATTTCATTTCTCAAATGAGCATCATCCTATGTAGCTTTCCTCCTCTTCGCAGCCAAAGACATACAAAAAGCTGCCTGGACTTTTTCTCAGCACTTTCTCATCTCTAGTTCACTTCTCAGCATCTGGTCATCTGACTTCCATTTCCTACACTTGACTTAAACTGCTCTCTCCAAGGTTACCAATGATCTCTTTAGTGTTAAATCTAATGGTCTTTTTCTCAATTCTCATTCTTCTTTTTATGTTACTACAGCATTTAACTCTTAACTACCACCTCCTTTTGGATACTTTCTCCTCTCTGTGTTTTTGTGACTGTAATCTGCCATGATAATTTTCCTACATATCTGATCTCTTCCTCTTTCTCCTTTCCCTGGATCATCTTCTATGTCTCACCTACTGTGTGTCATGGTTCATCATCCCAGAAATGGGAAACTACACTGGCCTATTGTCAGCTTCTCACCTGGGCCTTTGGTTAGACGCTCAAGGCTCATTCCGTACCACTGCATTCAGTGACACAAATTTCTTCCTCTACTTGTCACTACCATTTATTAGGGCTTACTGTTAAATTATCTAGAACAATGACTTATACTTTCATTACCAACAATACCAGGTACAGCATGGCACAGACCTCAACCATGGGGTGGGGAAGGTACTCTCCTATAGGGTTCTGTAAGCAAATGGTATATGTCATAATAGACAGGAAGGATTTCACTTCCCCAAAACTAGTACATGTTCCCAGACTTCCATTCCCTTTCTAGGATTCAGCAATAACTCCCATTCCCTTCAAAAAAGCTGAAATTAAGCTAGATCTACCATGGTAGACCAAATATAAATTTGTTACTAGGAACAAATATGCTTAAGGTCTGTACTTTCAGGGAGGAAAAATATGGGGTTATGACAGGCATAACTCAATTATTCAGTTGTTCAAGTATTCAGTTATAATTCAGTTATTCAGATTAGCGTTCTTTGTTTTGGAAAATCCTCTTTAGTTACTTCTCCAGTTTTGTACTTTTGTAGTGTCTAGATGTAGTGGCTATTATGCATAGCACTAACTGATAACAGTAGGAAATAATAAGGTAGAAATTTGCAGAGAATTTCTGGTACTAACCTGCTTGGTATACTCTGTTGAAGTCTGAGCCCTTATGATAAATCCTAAATAAATGTTTGTTAAATGAATGAATACACATGGGTTGAAGCTAGTAGAGTTTTCAGTACCTATCAGATTTAGTAAAAGACCAGAGTATGAACGTATATTTAGAAACCAAATGAAGTGAACTTAATTTAACAGTATTTTTTTCTTTCAGTTTCAAGGAAGCTGGCACCAATACCACCCAAGGTCACCTTCAGTCAATTAGGTGGTATGACTGACCAGTCTGCTGGCCAACCATCCCCAGTCAGCCTATCTCCTACACCACCAAGTACCCCTTCTCCCTATGGACTGAATTACCCTCAAAGTTACTTACTGGTTTCAGGCCAGCTTCCCCCTGCTACAACACTGTCCTTATCTACTACTGTCATCACAAGCACTTTAACTAAATCACGGCCTACACCTAAGCCTCGACAGAGGCCCACGCTGCCACCTCCACAGCCTCCTACAGTAAACACCTCTGGCTCTGGTTCACAGTCTGTGGACCACCTTGTGATAGATGGCATGTCCTCTGGAGAAAGTATGTCTACAGGTAACCAAGCCACTGGCTCTAGAAGTTTTCTATGATCTTTGGTAGAATATGAACAGTGGAGAGGTTATTTGATTTTGTTGATGGCTAACCAATCTCTATTTACCATTGGGATTGTTGTGTTGGTGTCAAGTGTAACTTCTAAGATAACATCCTTTTACTCCTAGCAACAAACCCATTGAAAAGCAGCTAGAATTTAGGTCAGTTTGTGAAGAGCCCAGATTCTCTTTATGCTCTTAGCATTTTGACATTGACACCTAGAGCCTCTTAGAGTTGCATTCATTTTGAATCTCTGTGGAGAAGTAAACCTTGAAAAAGAGCCTTTGAAAATGTGAAAAGTGGTAGGAGCATGGTTAACTAATGAATCAACAGTCATCAAAATAGGCATCTCTGTCTTTTATGCTTAAAGATTTGGGAGATTCCTGTTGCTTTGTGAAATAGTAAAGGTCACTTATCTGAGTCCCAAAGTAAGAGAGGATAAGAGAAGATAAGACATTTTCTTCCTGTTAGTATAATTAGCTTATTGAACTTCCCTATGTCAACATGATACTAATAACAGGAAGAAAGAAAAAAAACATATTGATACATCATTCCTCTATACCCAAATTAACAATCTCAATGGCTTTACAATTTTGGTTAAGATCCTAAATGGTGAACTGTAATTTATCTTTAGGCCTTTATTTTAAAATTTTAAATAAAATAAAAACAGCTGAGCTATTATCCCAGCTAAATTAATTTTTCCAAGCTCAAGTATAGATTTGAAGGTGAGTTTTAAAACACATCTGATATGATGGATTAATGCCACAGAAAAGTTCCCATTGTTTAGAAAGCCAAAAGTTTTGAGATAGGTCAGGCAAACCTCAACTGAGAGAGCAGATAGCTTGATGGTTGACCCCAGGAGCAGAAAAGGATGCCCTCTTAGAAAATAATCTTAGTCTTCTACCTATTTATCTTAATACTAACAGTCATTTTCATGTGATTTTGAGATAATACTTTATTTTTAAACATTGTCCAAAGCTTCTCATTCACACTCATGTAGACCTAGGCCAAAGAGCTTTTTTGGTATTCTTTCCAAAAGGAATCACATTTTTCATTGCATTTTAAGCATCCAATGGCTTTACTAGAGTTATTAAGAATGTTTTATAATCAGTCAGCAATGATTTTAATGGTGAAAAGGAATAAGCACTTGTATAATGCCTATTATGTGCTGGGAACTGTGCTCAACACTTTTTGCAAATACTATCTCATCTGATCCTCACAACAACCCTGTGAGGTTATAATTCACTATGATGGATTAGAAGAAGCTTTGGAAAATTGTACATATCTATGGTTATTAAGTTGTAAGAAGAGTCGTTGGAAAATACATTTGAATACCATCTTCCTTCTCTATAGCTTGCTTTATTGAGTGGGTTAATTGTTGTGGTAGTACTTTTTCTCCTAAAGACAGACCTTAGCCTTAATATACTCTTGGTTATCCAGCATCCATGTCCCCAGACTAATTTTTTAAAATCATATTATATCTCAAACCAATGATCTCTGTGACCATAAAGAAAAAAATCTCAGGATGCCTTCATACCTGACATAGAGTAGAAAGTACTCTCCCATGAGTCACATCTTTCTGCTTTTTCACCCTACCCAAGTATAAGAAGGAAGAAGAGGGTAGTAGAAATTATTGGGAGCGTTTTAAAGATGAAGTTTAGGAAAATATTTAAAAGAAGAAAGAAGCATATATTTGATTTGAGAAATAGGGTGGGATGTCTTTTCTTGGAAAAATTTTTTGTGAAAGGACTGAGGACCAGAAGGCATTTGAAAAGACAGTGGCCTTTAGTTTTCAAATAGTCAGTGGCAGAATTTGAGAACCACTGAGCTGGAGAACAAATACATATTTCCCTGTGCAAATGCACATGTGGGCACACACACACACACACACACACACGCAGAGTTTCTTCTTGTTATTGCTGTTCTTGCTTTCCATACTGTTGAGTTTTGTGCTAATTGTACATGTCCCTGAAATAATTTCCATAGCCTGTAGTGTATGCCTGTAATTATTTTGTTTGCTTAACTGGTGTGAACTGAAATTCTACCTTATTGCTATTTCTAGCTTTTTCTCAGTTCTGTTCTTGTTTCCTTGTTTTTATTCCTTTCTCCGAATCCTATCATTGTGTCATTGCAGCTGTTTGACAATGAGTGGAGCAATTGTGGATAAATATGAGGGAGATTTTCAGGGTAAGCTGGCATCCCAGTCTCCATCTCCCTTCTAATTCTGAAGGCTAACCCAGGTCAACTTGACAGCTGCTGTCACTAACTCATCACCTCTGCATGTGGCTCAGCCTGAGTTGCATGGCTGTGTGGCTCTTACTGATTCCACAAGCTCACTAACAATGAATTTATTAGTAAGCTTATTTGGCTTCTTAGAACTGCTGACCTTCTTTTTCTATTCTTCTGCTCCAATTAAGGAAAAACAATTTTCCTTCTCTCCTCCTCCAAATCACTTCATTAATTGTTTTTCAATACTCGTATGAATACCGTCCCCTTATTTGATTATGGGTACTCCTACTCCTCCCAGGGCATGTTGATGTGCTGTTGTTTGACTAATCATATGACTTTCTATTCCAAAGAGTGAACTTTGGTCTGGATCCTCGATGCTTCCTGTAAGTGTTCTTAGAGAAATTACTTCTCGAAGTCAGATGAAAGAATTCTAAATTATTGAGACAGGACCTTAAGGCTATTTGACCAGGTCTAGTGGATGAACACTATATCAGAAGTCATCACCACCACTTGTTAACCCTTTTTCATCTCAGCTAGGAGAAATCTCAGATGGGAGACATCTATGTAAAGTAGGGATAGTTGTACTTCCTTTTGGTTGCTTCATTTACCCCTCAGGAGGTTGAACAAGCCTCCAAAAACAAAATCAAAAGAATTTAAATGAAAGAGACTGAAGATAATCTAGTCTAGCCCACTCACTTTACATATAAGGAAATTGAAACTCAGGAAAGTGAAGAAAATTGTTCCCAGGTCACATAAATGGTAGTAAAAGCAAAGTTTTAAAAGCAGATGTTCTGGCTCCCAGTCAAGCACTCTTTCTATTACAATAAGTTGCTTCCATAACGAGTACTTTTAAAAACAAAAACTCATATGTAGACTGGGTTATCTGTACATATCTGCCCAATTTTGGAAAATCTTTTAGTCATTCAAAACCAACAACAGTATCTCATTTTGGAAGAGTAATACAGTCCGATTGTTTCAACTATGCAGAATAAACCATTGAACCCACTAGAGGTATTATTCTAATTCAGTCTGTATACTCTAGAGGTTGAGAGATGTATTCCATCCAAGTACATTTCTACTTCTCTTTAATTAATATTACTATAGGACCCATAATATCAAGGAAAACAAGATTACATAGAACCTGGAGGAATAAACTGGAACAAAACTTTTGAGACAGGAACAATTTTTTTAGAACCTTGTTGAGATAACTTTCAAACATTCTCAAGCTAGGCTCTCTAGCCACTCCCAGATTGACACCATCTAACAACATAGCCATGTGAATTAGCACTTTGGTTATTATGATAGAAAATTATGATGATGCTTTATAGGGATATTTATGTATTCCTTTTATGCAAAAGCAAGTTTGTAGGGAATGAGACAGTTTTCTTTTAACAGCAAAAGAAATTAGAGTAGTATATTCACAAGGACAACTTGACTTTGTTGGGATCACAGAGAAATGGGCATTCCAGTCTTCTGTCAGGTTTTAGTTGAATGAAAAGTTTGCACATTAAAAGTATAGTTACTTGCAATGGCCATTATGTGAGCTTGATATCATATAGGGGCAATGGCTGCTCCCTTTGCTTGCTAATTGCTCTATCCTCTTTCAGCATTAAATGTCAGGCAGAAGAGTAGGGGGAGCCCATATACCTCTTACTTTTGGCACTGCGGTGACCAAAATAGATCCATTTACATAGGTGAAAGGAGGACTAACAGTAGGCCTGTCAGCCAGCCCCAAAGTCTCTGCCTATCATTGTGTCTTTACAGCCAGAATGGGCTTGGCCTATCAGAGCCAAGCCTTGATAAGAATGTTTTCTGCAGCTACCCAAGAAACAACAACAAAAAAAAACTCTTCCACAAAGGTCAGTGAAAGGGGTTTGCAAGGTTGAATGACTTCATTTTACTTTGTTTTGTGGGGAGCAGTGCTAGAGAAGATCTATTTTGCTTCCCCCTCATGCTGCTTTGGGTATATAATGATCGAATAGTGGTAGGTATGTAAAGATATATTAGAGATATTCAGTCAGCCTTGTGCTGTATCTTGCCAAATAGCTTAACATAAATAAGAACAAACCCAAAGAAGGAGAAATCACATTATTTTTGCAAGTGCTCTTTTCTTTGAGGGGGATTGTATAGTTTCCAGGCTTTTTAATCTGATGGTACTAGGAGGTACTCTCCCAACATTTCCACCAGAAGAAATCTGACTTATGTTGCTTGTTTTGCATCATCAGAGATATTTTAAATTTTTTTATTTGGGGTAGGATAGAGTCAGGAGATAGAAGCAGGTGGCTAATCCCATTCATAAAACCTGTACTTTGCTGTTTCCACTATCCAGTGTTCATTTGGAGCTCTGTAGCTCCTCACTGATTCCACGTTTCTTCACCGCTAGCTTAGCAGTCCTTGAGAACCCATTTAAGGGAGTGTAAATATAACAGGATTGAATGTAAACAGCTATCGTTTTCTTCAGCCAATAATGTTATCTTGAGCAAGGGGTAATTATACCGGTTAAAGAATGTTCTAGGATTTCCATACACACATTGGTCTTATGATGGGCACTTTCTTCCTGCTAGTCATAGAAAGTCCTTTCCATCCCAACCTGAGCCCCATGAGAACTAGATTCTCCCTTGGGAAAAATATCTTTGCAAAGGGAACTAAGGTAACCTTAAGGGCAATCAAGAAGGATTATAAATTTGTCATAACAGGGAATAGTGCCAGAGCTCTTTTAGGACAATCAATATCTGGTTTGGGACAGTGTATTGTGACTGAAATTAGGGTCAGAGATTCAATTCCAGTCAATACATTTCATGTTTCCTCATGTGACAGAGATCTAATCTGTCCCCAAGTATTCCTAGGCTTATTGGGGTGAGGAGCCCAGTGAAGCCTTGCTTCCACAGAGGTGGCAAGAAGCATCAGATTTACCTTCTTAAGCTCTTCATGGGAGCTGGCTAGGCAATTAATTGGAGCCCTCTCAGTATCCCAAAAAACCCACCACTATGGTACTGAAATAGGACAATTACCAGTAAACAGTGATTTTATATTTTAGTGCAATATCAAGTGACTGCTCATCAGCCTCTGGTGTGAACTACAATTTAAAGATAGAATCTGGATGTCTTAACCTCTCCAACTTTATTATAAGTAGGGAAAAAAGGAACAAGAAGAGCCTAATCACAAACACAATATCCCTCATCTTTGCATTAAGTAGTATGCTAAATCATCAATGTATCATCTCTCAAAAAAGGAAGTGTGTATGAGTGTGTATGTGGGGAGGTAGGTTGCAGTGTGGTCACTATGGGATGGGCCACAGTTCTCTGCTCCCTAATGCTGATTCTATTTGCATCTTCTTTTTTATTTTTATTTTTTTAGCAAGAGGAACTATTTCAATGACTTTTCTCTGCCCATTTCCAGATCTTGTCCACTTTGATATCCCTTCTATCCACGTAGAGCTTGGTTCTTCACTCCACCCGGGTCTCCTGGAACACATGACAAGACAATCAGGGACTGAGAAAAGAGACTCAGAGGAAGAGTCAGAAAGCACTGCCCTTTGACAATACAGCTCCTCACCCAACAATCTTGTACATACACATGCCCCTAGAAACACTTCAAAGATGTGTGTCTAGTGTTCTTGCTAAGCATTTTCCATCAGCACTTTCTTCTTCAATTGCCAACATGAAGTTGGACTTAAAAAAAAAAACCAAACCATTGATCTCCTATCTATGGCAAGTGTTACTAATATAGTGGTTTTGTTTTAGGTGGTTAGTTTAGCCTTTTTCGATCATTGCCTTTTGACTCGGTACCTAAGTGAATTTCTATCTTCAGCCTTGTGTGGAGTAACATCTGACCTCTCCTCATCCAGATACTTTTTGTGTGATAAGTCCTTATGTTTCTAAAAGGGATGAGTTGTGAAAACTCTGCCATCCAAACACAGGTCTATTTCAGTCCATGAAAGTCTACCTGTTATTTGACTGCCCCACTCTTCTCAAGGATAGAGAATTCACGTCCATAGAAAGAGCTGTTAGGTCTGAAAATGGTATGTTTTCCTTTAATGACTTCATGATCACTTGATTATACCAGCTTGCGTAGTCTAGGATCTTGTAAACATTTGGTTAATGCAGTACGCTCATATCCATCAACCTGCGGATCTCTCCATATTCAAAAGTTACAACTGAATAGCAATAATTCCACGTCCTGACATGTGGAAGTCAGACTGATCCCAAATAGAATAGGCAAATGCTATAAGATGTATTTGCATACTTTCTTCAATGACAATAATCATTCTAATCATTTGATCACAGGGACAAGACAGGGAAAGAGATGAGGGAAAGGGCATGTGAACCCAAGACATCATTGAAGGGCAGAGGAGATTAAAAAATTTGGCTTAAAGTTATAAATGGAGTGAAGAATTAAATTCGGGTCATGCATGCAAAGTCAAAGTTTAAGGTTTTATCCTTTGAAAAAAAATATATACATACTGCAATGTTATATTTGTATATATGGAATCTATATTTGTTTTATTTGAGATGTTTCATCTAAACTAATGTACAAATGTACAATGAAAACTCAAATGCTTTGTTATTTTTCCCAACACACTGTAAAATAATAATTCTTTGCAGGACTTGCAATTAAAGATGTTGTAGGCTTTGCACACTTAATGGCAGATACAGCTCATTATCTAGTTTGTAAATATAGTAAGGGGTGGGGAAATCACCTTTATACATGCATATGTTGTCAAAAATAATGTTATTAAAATATTTATTGTCACTAAGTATGGCATATTTTATTGTATTTAGTTCCCCCCTGCCCGCCCCCCGCCCAAATGCAAGGAACAAGTCTCACATTCAGTTTATTCTAAGTTGGTATCTCAGAGGAATAAACAGATATAAGGTTTTAGACCCAGAATTGCACTACCTAGCTTGTGAGATTTGGGCACAAATTCCAAAACTTCTGGCCTGATTCCCTGTCTATAAAAAAGGAAGACAGAATTACCTGCCCTGACAATCTCACAGGATTGTTGTGATAATCGAATGAGCTTGGTCAATGGAAAAGCACCCTAAAAATGTCAGGGGGTGATATTCTTACAAATACATACTCTTATTTATTCAGAAAACTCTAAAATAGAAATAAATCAAGTGTCTGCTAAGTCTTCTGGCCTCTTCCTTAACCATGAGTTCCTAGAAATATTTCTAAAATCTTTTAGCTATAGCATTAAGCTAAGTACTAACACGCATTCCCTTTGCAAAATTATCTCACATGAATCAGTACCCAAAGAAATGATTAAGAAGTGGCTAATTGGTAACTCCCTAGCTTTTAAGGTCAAATAATAAGTCTGTTTGCTTTATCATGAGAAAGGAAAAAGATTTATGACCACAAAGGAAAATGGGAGAGAATCTTCCACCCAAACATAATAAAGAACTTTTAGGGAATCCTCCTGCCAGTGCTTCTCCTTCCAGTGATTCAGCCCCTCCAAAAGAATATATAGCTGTCAGTAATCACTTATTAAGGACTTACTATCAGGGACTGCATTAAGTGCCCAGGATAAAAAGATTGGCAAAAACAGTTTCTTCCCTCAAGGCTCACATTATAGGAAATAACATCCAAATAGTTATACACATAAAACACAGAGTAGTTAGAAGTTAATCTCAGAGGAAAGGCAATGGAGGTGGGAGGGCACCTTCCTTAGAAAGTAGAATTTGAGCTTAGTCTTGAAAGAAGCTATGGAAGTCAGTAGATGCAAGTAAGAGGGGGAGAACATTAAAGGCATGGGATGCCTTTTTATTGGAAAGCAACAGAGTTGAGGGATGGAGTTTTGTGTACAAGGTACAGTAAGAAGGCCAATGTAGCTCAATTATAGAGTACATAGAAGGGTGTAAAGTCTAAGGAAACTCTAAAGGCAAGAAAGGGCCAAGATGCAAAGGACTTTAAATGACAGAGGATTTTATATTTGATCCTGGAGGTAATAGGGTGGTTACTGAGAAGAGGGTGACATGGCTACATCTGTGCTTTAAGAAAATCACTTTGACATCTGAATGTATTAGGCTGTATTAGGAGTTGAGAGAGGTTTGAGGAAAGGAGACCAACCAGAAGGCTATTTGAAGGTGTGAGATGATGAAGGCTTGTACCAGGGTGGTTAATTGCGTGAGCACCTTATGCCTATTCTTTGTACTATAGTCATATAGTTCCCAAAAAGGCGATATGTAGCACTGGTAGATGTGGATGTAGCACCAGTGTATAAGCATCAGTACCAACCCTTTGTATCTTGGTGGAATTGTTATGCAATACAAGCAAATACAATAGGTAGATTAAAGTCGATTGCTGTAAACGGAAGGGACATTATTGAATCTCTGTAGCTTCCCTCAATGCAGTGTCATTCTTTTAGCACTCAGCTACCCAATAACCGCCCTAAGGTATAGCATGTTCTCATTGAGGTGGTGGTTAGTGTGCCAGTCTGAATGAGCAGACAGACCTGAGTAAGCACAAAGTACTATAGTACAATTCTTGAACATGCTAAAGTCATGACTCCAAAGAAAATCTTCATCACATATTATCTCTACAATTGTTTGTCCTTATCGGTTCTAGGCAAGTTTTGGAAAACAAAATTTAGTGCTCTCTATAAATTCTAGTATCTTCAGGGGGAGAACAATTAGAGAAAGGAGCCAATAGTAAAACTAGTGGTTTTAAATGTCCAAAGTTCAGGCAATAAATAACCACTAGAAGTCCTAATGCAAAATTGACCTCATAAGGATTACTGAGACTTGGTGAGATGAAATCCATGACTGGTCCTATACAGGTATACTTTATTTCAGAGGTATTAACCTGAATCCTGTAAACTTTAAAACTGGCAACTGTATTTCAACATAATTGGTTTCCTTTGTAATCTTTTGTTATTTTATGCATTTAAAAACATTATTCTGAGAAGTGGTAATAGGATTTATGTGACTGCCAAAAGAACCTAACAAAACTTGCCTTATTGAAAAGAAACAGGATAGATAAAAGGAAATTTAGGGTAGTTCACATTAAGAAGGTATGTGAGGAAATGCAGAAACCAGAGGGCCAAAGCATGAAAAGGAGAAATGTTAAGTAATTGTGTCACCTGAGTAGACTGCAGACCACTCAGAAAGAGGAAATGGACAGGAATTTGGAAAACAGATCACAAATCTGGATAGAATTAGGATATAATGAGGATGGAGACTTCCAATTATTAGATATTTGTTGGAACTTTCTCAGCAAAAGCAGAACTTACAACTATTTGACTTGCTTATTGATAAAATTATACTTTGAAAAGGCACCAAAAAAAAAAAAAACCTAGAGGGGAAAATTCTATATCTAATTCTCACTACAAGGGAGGCACTGGATGGTGGAAACAATGGGAACTTAAGGAGAAGGCCCATCATAGTCTGTAATAGAGGAGACAAAAACTAAAATTTGACATGCAACCTAGATTTTAAGAAAGCAGATTTGAAAGAGGAAAAAACACAAGGACTCCGTGTACAAAAATGCTACAAGAGAAGACAGCTCAGGAGATTCTCAATACTGATATTCTGAAGACAAAAAGAGAAACAATTCCAAAGAGGAAAATGGGATTTGTCTTAAAAGACCAATGTGGATCAAAGGAAACTCATCAACCAATTAAAGTTTTAAATAGGGTAGAGCATTAGACTGAATCCAATAAAATGAAATTTAATAAAAATAAATGGGATAAATTAAAGTCTTACACTTGGGTGTGAATTTTATAAAATAGAAGGCATGGATGACAGTGTTCTGAAAAAGACCTGAGGGTTTTAGTAGACAACAAGCTCAATGAGTCAGAAGTGTGATGTGGCAGCTAAAAAATCTAATTTGATCTTGAGAGGGACTAGCTTCCAGGTGATAGTTCTACTGTACCGACCCTGACCAGACCTTATCTGGAATACTATGTGCAGTTCTGGGAACCACAGTTTTAAGGGCAACCAAGATGGTTAAAAGGCCTTGACTCTATGCCATATGACAGGGTTGAAAAAACAAAATATTTAGCTTGGAGAAAAGAAGCCTCAGAACATAGTAGCCACCTTCAAATGAAGGGTTATCATTTGGAACTGAGACTGACCTATTTTGCCTGGTCCCAGAGAGCACGATCAGAAGCAACATGCACAAATTGCAAAGAGGCCAGTTAGGCCTGAAGTTTGGTAAAATTTCCTAAGAATTAGAGCTGTCCAAAAGTGGAATGGGCTACCCAGAAGTAATGGATTCCACTTCACTGGAAGTCTTCATACAAAAGCTTGTTCATTACATCATTAGGGGGATTCCCTTCATATATGGGTAGGATGACTTTTAAATTCTGTGATTCTTTGAAGTTACTGGGAGAAGTAGGAGAGGAGATAAAGATTTAACTTGTAAATCATTAAGTAAAACAAATTGGTGAAGGCAAAGTACTTATTGAGCAAAGTTGAATGTGCCTGTAAAGTTGTTAGGAGGTAATTGAAAGCTGCAGGATGTGCAGATTGCCGTTGTTGACCTGTATGAGTACTTAAAAAAATGAGAATGTTAATCATTAAAGAGTGAGGGGAATTTTACAGTGACTTGAGTGTACCATGTTTGTATTTCTGCCACAGACAAATGACTACCACATATGTTCCAAGTATAGGCTGGTAATCTCTCTAGAAGTAAAGGAACTTAAAAAACCTCTTTCCACATTCCGATTTTTCAAGGACAGAAACAAGCATTTTATTAAGTGCCTCCTATGTTCCTGGCAATATGCAAAGCACTTCACAAATATCTCATTTGATCTTTACAACAAACCTAGGAGGAAGGTGGGCATGTTTGTAGGCAGAAGGGAAGCAGCTAGTAGACAAGGAGAGATTGAAGAACAATGAGGGATGATAGAGAAGGTGTAATCAACTGGAGAAGACAGGATGGAATGGGATCACTTGTGCATGTAGAAGGGTTAGCCTTGACAAGAAGGGCTACCTTTCCATGTGAGAAAGAGATCAAGGAGGTGATAGTGGCAGAAGGAAAGACATAAATAAGCATATATTAAGTGCCTACTACGTGCCTGGCACTGTGCTAAGTGCTTTACAAATATTATTTAATCCTCACAACAACTCTGAGAATACTACTATGATCCTCATTTTACAGTTGAGGAAACGGAGACAGACTTTAAGTGATATGTCCAAGATTACACAGCTATTAAGTTTCTGAAGTCTGATTTGAACTCAGATCTTCCTCACTATAGGCCCAGTGTCCTATTCATGGCCCCACCTGTCTGCAAAGCTATTTCTAAAGGGAAATGGAAGTAGCACTTCGATGGGAAAAAATGTTCATCTGAAGTGGAGAAGAGGAAAAGACCTTATCAGAATGGAAGAATGTCACAATGAGGAAGGAAAAGGTCAACTGTGAACTTGCAGCTAAAAAACAAATTTGAAGCTCCTCCTGAAAAGACGGACACTTGCAGGTATACAGAGGCAGTTCTCCTTTGTGCTCCTATGTGCTTCCTAAAGGAAACTCGCAGAGATTATCAATTCAGAGTTCATCCAGTAAAGGTCAGAGAAAAAAAAAGGAGGGCAGTAGATGGCGGCTGGAAAGCAGGGACTTGCCTGAGCTCCCAGCAAAAAACCTATAAAAAATGGCTCTGAACAAATTCTAGAACTGCAGAACCCACAAAATAGCAGAGGGAAGCAGGGCTCTAGCCCAGGACAGCCTGGATGGTCTCTGGGAAAGGTCTATTGCACATGGAGCTGGGAGCGGAGTGGAGCAGAGCCCAGTGTGGGCAGCGGCAGGACCAACCAGACCCCAGACCGGGAGCCAGGCAGAGCGTGCCCTAGTACCCTGAATCAGTGAGCTGAGGCAGTTACCAGCCTTCTCAACCCACAAACACCAAAGACAACAGAGAAGGTTAGTGGGAAAAACTTTGGAGACAGAGTGATAGGAGTTCACGGTTCGGCCACCAACCCCACGGGCAGCGGAGGTGGGGCAGCTAAAGAACTACAGCTGCAGTTGCTTCTGGCCCCAGGCCCACCTGGTGGGAGGAATTAAGTGGCGGATCAGAGCAGGAGTACAGAGCCTGCTGAAGATCTGAGTCCAATCAGGATTGGTGGTTCTTGAGGAAGGAGGAGTGCTGGTATGGCAGAGCTGGCTGTATAGAAATAGCTCTGAAAACGACAGCGCATCCCCTCAATCTTGGAACAAAGTACTCTTTACTCTACAAGCAGTAGTCATATGCCACTGAAAAACTCAAGTCAAGTAAGTTGGCTGGGAACATGGCCAAGCAGCGAAAACGCATTCAGATTCAGTCTCAGACTTTGGAATCTTTCTTTGGTGACAAAGAAGACCAAAACATACAACCAGAAGAAGTCAACAAAGTCAAAGAGCCTACACCAAAGCCTCCAAGAAAAACATGAACTGGTCTCAGGCCATGGAAGAGCTCAAAAAGGATTTGGAAAAGCAAGTTAGAGAAGTAGAGGAAAAATTGGGAAGAGAAATGAGAAGGAT
>CM053626.1:155604943-155643549 GCA_028646595.1 Phalanger gymnotis | reverse complement strand
GGCTCTGCTCCCCTCCACTCCCAGCTCCATGCGGGATAGACCTTACCCAGAGACCATCCAGGCTGTCCTGGGCTAGAGCCCTGCTTCCCTCTGCTATTTTGTGGGTTCTGCAGTTCTAGAATTGGTTCACAGCCATTTTTTATAGGTTTTTGGAGGGACTTGGCAGGGAGCTCATGATAGTCCCTGCTTTCCAGCCGCCATCTTGGCTCCACCCCCCTTCCTTCAATTTCTTGAAAATTCCTTCAAAAGATGGAGGAACCAACAAGGAGAAATTTCGTCATCAATCTGACTCTCACAGGCAAGTTATAATTGGATATTGGAATAAAATGATGGGAAAAAAGGTGGGAGGAAAAAATTGACGCCCTTTTGCCTCTAAAATTTCTAAAGAGGAGAGGAAAGCATAGTTAAGCTATACATGCTAGATTTCAGAATCTCATGGATTAAAATTCTGCTGAGCAAATCAGTCCAGGAATGATAGGGAACTTGAAAGGATGAAATTCTGAAGACACAAAGGTAAATAATTTCTATTAGGAAAAATCGTTGTCTGTAGAGACCAATTGTGAAAGCCCAGGGAGCTGCCCAACTTAAGAGTGTAAAAAGATATGTTCAAGAGATTTAAACAAGGACAGGAAATAGAAGATGTTTATATGGCATAGTCCTGAAAGGACTATGTTAGGAGTGCTAAACTAATGAGCTGAGATTCATGAGGGAAGCTAAACTCAACGAAATTGAACAAAACCTGAAAATCATGAACCTAATTCCTGAGGAAATTCTGTAACTAATCATAACAGAGATGGTTTAGTGAATATCGAGGAAAAGCAAAATGCTAGAAGGAAAGAACATTGGCTCTACTACAGTTTAAGGACTCAAACACCACTTCTGAAGCACAGTCGCTGTGTAATCTGAGGCAAGCCACTTATTCTCTCTAAGTCTCATTGTCCTCATCAGTAAAATAGGGGTTTGGACCAGATAGTCTCTTCTAGCTCTAACCGTATAAGAAAAGGAAGCAGTGATTACAAAGAACCAGTTTGGCTTAAAAATGGGAAATACTCTATATAGGTTCACCTATGTTTTAGCAAAGCATTTGATAAAGTATTTCACACCACTCTTGGGGAAAAGTTAGCTCAGGATTGCACATTAATAATTTGCAACTGTTTGACTGGACTCAAAGTATTATTAGATAGTGGAAGTCTTCAGTGTGTGCTTGGCCGCAGAAGGAAGAACCAGTAGTAATGGGTAGAAGTTGCAAAGAAGCAAATAAAAGTTTCTAACAACTGAAGCTATTCAAAACGGAAAAGTGATGCCTCAGCAGGTAATGCATTCTCCTCATTGAGATATTTGGTTACACAGCTGCTAAAGTCCATTTCAACATTCAAACTCATGATGCTATCATTCTCCCTCATTGCATTATATAGAAATTAGTTCTGAGTGGGATATCATATAATTTCCCATCCTGCTGACTGTATGAAAATATTTCTAAAAACAAATTATTCTTTAAAGAATTCTGACAATTTTTATTATTAATGGTATATGATTCAATTTGTTCATTCTTTAAATTCAATTCCATAAACATTTATAACATAACTAGTATTTGCAAGGCATTATGTGACCAACACTGGGATACAAAGACAAAAATCATATCATCCATCTTTCAAGAGATTATATTCTATTTGAAAGTCTCTTTCTCTTCCCAGTAGCTCTGTCAAAGTTAACAGGATTTTCTTTTAGAGTGCAAAAGAAGTTACCACTCCACTCGACCAGCACTTATCGCCTCCCCATAAAGAAAGGAAAGGAAAGATATAAGTTCTCCTTCTCCAAGGTCATGGTAGATGCCTTCAGTTTACTTTGAGCTTTTTGACTGGTGGGCTTTTAGGTTTCTCTTCTCCGTTATGAGTTGGCTTGGGCCCTTGTCCATCATCATGCCCACAATGACCTGCACTAACAGTGGCCTTTCTGATATGTCGCAACTCCCGTTTCTCTTTCCTCTCCACCATCTCTTTGATCTCATCAGCAAACAGGGCTTTGAGAGGAGAGATTAGTCTAGGAACTGTTGAAAAGTCTCCAAAGCCAACCTGGAGAGAAGTGAGAAATGACAGATCAGGAAAAAAAAAAGGCATGAGTACCTAGCAATCAGTGACAAAATCATATACCAGAGGTACATACTCTTGCCTTACTAACACTACTCCCAGTTCAAGAGATCTTAATGAAAAGGATGCTAACAAAGAAAAGCAGAAGCTAACTCAATGCAGTCTTTCCTAATTTCATTATATAGTAACAGATGATAGTCACACCCTCTACCCACCATTAAAAAAAGGCAACTGTTAACTGCCTCTCCTTTCAGACCATGAGACAGAGTACCACTGAATTGTGTACAGCTGTGGTAAGAACACTGGTTCTGCAGTACCTTACTGCAGTACTTATTCTTCAATCAAACTGTTATTCATTACTACAGGGAAGTCCGCTCTAATTCTGGATATTGCTAAAAAGAAAAATCTCTAATAAATAACCTAGCTACTTAAAAAGGAGAAAGGCCTTTTAGAACTATGTTTCAGAAAAAGCAGGTGTGCATGATGCAAATTATCTGCCCTAATCCTCAACCAACTACATAACACATAGTATATACATACCCTCATGTGGTCAAATGCAATACCAACTTTTTCACTGAAGTCAGGGCTGAAAAGGGGAATCTTGGCGTAACGCTGACTAAAGTGATTCAACATGATAAACCTGGCATTCATCTTCACCCCAACTCCAATTGCTTGGGAAGTAGTGCTGCAAATAAGTAAAGGAAGCAGAATGGGACTCAAAATTCAAAAGAAGGGTATCTAAAACCTTTAACTTTCAAAATAAAATAACCTCAGAGTTTGAAACAGCTACTTCTAATTATCTTTATTTTTTAAACCTCCTTAAAAGCTACTTCTTTTCACATCCCTACAAAAACACTACAGAACTTATAATAGCAGAAATAATACTGGATTTATAATTGGGAGACCTAGGCTCTCCATTCTCGCCAGTTGTATGGCCTTAGTAATACAACTTTCCAAATCAGTTTTTTCAAATATAAAATGTGGATGATAAAAATACTTGACTCATAGGTTATCATAACCATTATCCAGAATATTGTATGTAAATTGTTTTTAAAATAGGTAAGCAGTATAAAATTATCCAATTATATAGAGTTGTGCCCTACATGCTGAGAACTCAATAAACATTCAATAAGACCATCCTAGTCTCCTCCCTCCAATCTGTAGTCCTTGTCTCCTGATTGTATTTAAGATTTTCAGAATGATCTCTAAAACTTTAAGCCTATAACCCTCTTCAAGGGCTAAGTAACTGCTGAACTTTCAGGTTGTCTAACTGAAAGAACTGTTAAGTGTGATTGCTAAGCCACTGCACAAGTACATGACTAGAAAATCATGGCCTGACCAGAATTCCTATGAAAAATTTCTACAAGTTTAGTGGACCATAAACTCCATGAATCAACCATTCGATAATGAAACAAAAAAAGCTGAAGCTCTTTAAGAATTCTGGATTTCTGTCTTCAAGTATCTGGAGGGCTATCAAATGGAAGAGGAAATTAGATTCGTTCTGTTTGGCCTCAAACACAGCTGAGCTGAAACAATGGGGGAGGCTTCAAGGAGGCAGACTTTGGTTCCACATAAGGAAAAAGTTCCTAACAACTAGTGTCATCCTAGGGCAAAACAACCTTCAAGCAAAGGAGTTATTTTGTTTAGTATGGGCCAGATAAGATGGTTTCTGAATTCTCTTTCAACATTTTCATTCCTAACCAGAGAGAAGACCCCCTTTAAGCTGAAGTAGCACACAAACCACTAGGAACAGTTCTACAATGTAATTCTTGCTGGTAAGTTACTGAGACAAAGTCACCCCATCAAGAAGTGGCAAGATCACATTTAACAGAAAAGAGCTAAGGAGCAAATTACCTGTGTGTTTTTTCTACTGCTTCCTCCTCTAAACCATCTTCCAAAGTAGCTTCATGAATAAGCATAGTAGCTCCTTTACCTAAGGAAAATAAGTTAACAATATCTAAATGCCTGTCATGAAAGGAGGAGAACCATTATTTTTACTTCCCTGGCTAGAGTAGTCTTTGTCTTTGGCATTAATGCCTCTGCAAATTATAAGATAGCTCACGGAGGTATTTAAAGTAGGAGGCAAAGAGAATCCAATGCTGATACTAAAGCATATGCTACTGTAATCAATTTCCTGCATTCTCTTCTATCTAGTAAAATATCAAATGAAACATTAAAAAAAAAAAAACTACAACCAAATTTCTTACCCATGTGCAATTACGTACCCAGCTGGACCAGAGCATCGCAAGGCATGGTATCACCGGAGTAGACTATTTTCCAGCCTGATTTGTGGATCAACGCACAACCAAAAGCATTCTTACAGTGATGAACCAAACAAGTCTGAAACTGAATGAAAAAAGATGAAGGGCTCTGCTGCCCCTGCTACCTCACTTTTCTCCCTATGACCTAGTAAATTCTGTACCTCTTCCAAATCATATTTTTCTAGCAGTGAAGTAATCAATTTTGCAATCATGGGTTTGGAGACTTCAGTTCCTTTTTGGAGGCATTTGGCAGGGATCATCCTACAGAGAGGAAAAAAAATCTAAATCAAAGCTCAGGCCTCACTCTAATAAGGCCAACATAAAAACTTACCAAGAAACAAAATTATACACAAGTCACAGTTAGTAAAACATGCAAGTTCACAGAAAACCAAATGCTATAGGAATAGCACAATTAAGACAAAAGAGAATTCGAATTCACAGCCGCTTGGAAAACAAAAAGTTCCAGTTCAGGTTCTTTTCTCTCGCATTTTGTGACTTGTTCTAGGCTTGCACAGTGTCTGCTTCAAGGTACTGATGCAACCATCAGATATATGATTCCAGTTGCGAAAAGTAAGATGCCCAAGCAGGTATCAAGAATTCTATAGTAGGGGTTCTTAACCTGGAGCCCATGAACTTGTTTTCCAATGCTTTGAATAAATATTTCAGTATAATTGGTTTCATTTATAATCATATATTTTAATTTATTCATTTAAAAATACTATTCTGGAAAAGGGTTCATAGGCTTCATCAGACTACCATGACTCAAAAAGGTTTAAAAATTCTGGCTCTTCAAAGCCTCTTAAGAAGGAGTAGGTTAGGGGAATGGTAGTGTCAGTGGATAAGCAGGCGCTAATCACTCACTCGACAGCATCTAGAATCTCTTGGCAATGGTCATGGTACTGCTGTAGCCATGTCATGACTTGAGTAGGCGCTATTAGTAACAGCGGGCTGGATGATTTTCCCAGTGATACCTGAAAAGCAAAACACAAAAAGAGGTCACAGCATAGATGCATCTTCAGGAAAGCTCAATGGAAATGGAAGAAATGGGTGTTACCTGTGATTACATATATAAAATCAATGAATCTCAAATTGCCAGTAAAGAGGCAGCTTAACTTACCAGAGCACGGTTTCTCTGCAACAGGATATTTAATAAGCCCTAGAAAATAAAAGGTAAACATGGAGACAAGTGGGAAACCTGCTTTATTTTTCTCCTTCCCTTTAGCTTTATTTTACTTCGTTCTAGAGTTTAACTTCTCCAGTATTTGTAGCACGAGAGAATCCTACACAGGGCTTGGATCCTCAAGCCCCTGAACTCTAAAGGGACAACTCTGAAGATGGCCTCATTTTAGCTTCTACTAGAATGCTAAGAAAAAGGAATGGCCTACTCATACACCAAATCATCAATCCTCAGAACTGAATGGATAAAAGCAACATTCAAAACACGTGTGACAAAGTAAGACAGTAAGAAAATATGTGAAAAGTGAAATCCAAATTAATTCTAATCCATTTGCTAATCACTAAACTATGCCTAGGGGGAGATAAAAAGGGAAAAGACTTCCACAGCAATTCTACCAGCAATTACCAGAAAGAAAAAGAATGAAGATCTCATTTCCATTAAGAATGTAGAATGGAGAAAATTTTTGCTATGAACTAAGTGTATAAAGCAGCCACTTGGCCATGGCAGAATGCCAACTATCTATGCCCAAAGTGTAGGCTGATGTCTCTTAGAGAGAGGTCTCAGGTAAAAAGACTTGAGGAACACCTCTCCACTCCCCAGATTATCAAGAAGAATAAAATTTTCCTTTAAGAGAAAAGAGCATCAATATGAAAGCAAAGGAAAAGAATCTAAGAGGCAGAGAATACCAAATTGTATTAGGAAGTTGGAAGAGAGAATGTCACAGAGAAAAAGGAAAGAAGGACCACTGAGTGTATGGAATTAACAAAAAAATATAAAAGGTTCTTCCTTAAGAAAAGGGAAAGGGAAATCAATCAACCAACTAATTAAGCATCTATCATACATTTTGTTATGTGATAGCAAAAAGTTTCTATTCTATTAGAAAGCAGCTGCTTATCCTCCAAGGAATGATGTGGAGATCTACAGGTTCTTATTATATAATTTTACAATATTATACAATATTCTTATTGTACAATACAATATTATACAATATTCTTATACAATAAGGGTCAGAGGAAGAAACGAGCAGAAATAACTGGTCCTGCTGGAGGGAACATACATCTAGGACATGAGAGAGAATTTCACAAAACTTATGAAAGCAGATGACTCAGTTCTGGTGATTCACAGGAGCACAAATTATATTGCCTTAGAAAGCAATGCTAAAGACTAGAGTCTTATTATTCAAAAAAATGAAGAACTTAGGAAGGAGGGAAACAAATGTTTATTAAGTACCTACTGTGTGCCTGACGCTGTGCTTAGTCCTTTACAAATCTCTCATTTGACCCTTACAACAGCCCCGCAAGGTAGGTGATGTTATTATCCTCATTTGACAACTAAAGGAACTGAGGCAGATAGCAGTTAAGTAACTTCTTCAGGGCCACAAAGCTAGTGAGTGTCAGAAGCCAAAACTGAACTTGGGTCTTTCTTTCTGACTCAAAGCCTATTCACTTTTCCATGTAGCTACCTCTAACTTAGGAGCACAGATGGTGTTTTCATCACTGCTGTAGGACAAAGGCAACAAATTCAGAAGTGCCTGATAAATTTATGAACAGCTCTTAAAAAATGAATTTGTTTAGTGTTTTGCAAATCTCATCAAAAAGGCTTTAAACTAAAAGGGAAGAAGGAAGATAAAAACTGCATAGGTATATCCACCAAGTTAGTTAGATATCCTAGAATGAAGCTAAAATAATGCAGGAGGAATAACAATTGAGACCCTCAGCAATTCACAGATAACAAAATCCAAGAAGGAACTACTACCAGTAGTAAAACTTTTGGTTTCAAATGTCTATATGTGAATGCCCAAAACTTAGGCAACAAGCAAAAGGTACTAGGGGATCCAATGTAAACAGGCAAATTTGACCTTACTGGTAGCACTAATTTCTCCAAATGAATGTATCTTATTCAAAGCAAACAGGAAAGATAAAAGAGGTAGAGTAGCAGTATACATCAAGGAGGTATACTGGAAATCATGGTAGAAATCATTTTGATAGGAGGAAGAACAGAATGGATATAAATGACAGACTCAGGATTAAAAAGATATCTCAATAAAGTATTATACTCAAGTTAATAAAATGAAATTTAATAGGGATAACTGTAAACTTATACAGTTAGCATCAAAAAATTAACTTCACAACTACAATTGGCGGTGGAGAGCTAGATAGCAATTTGTCTGAAAAAGATCTAGATATTTTAGTGATCTGTAAGCTCAATATTAATTAACAGAGTGATATGGCAGTCAAGAAAACTAATGAAATTTTTGGCTACAGAGTGTCTAGAAATGTGTCTAGAAATAAGGAGGTTATAAGAGTTTAAGGATTAGGGGCATATTTTAGAAAGGACATTGATAAGCTGGAGAGGGTCCACAGGCAGTATTGCGAAGGTTCATGCCATGTAAATATCAACAAAGGCTATTGGAGACATTTAGCCTAGAGTGGAGAAAACTTACCAGAAACATGATAGCTCTGTGCAAGATGAATAACATGGAAGAGACTTACTAAACAGACTTACTATGTTTGGCCCCAGAGATAAGAGCTAAAAGCAACAGGAAACTGAAAACATGCAAATCTAGGTTTATTAGAACTATCCTCAAAGGGAAATGATCTGCTTTGGAAGCAGTGGGTTTTCCCTTATTAAAGGTCTTCAAGAAAAGACAACCTGTCAAGTATACTGTAGATGGGATTTTTTTTCTGGTAAAGGTTGGACTAGGTCCTTTCCAACTCTGAGATACTATAAAAGAAACAGAACAGCAAATATTCACAAATAACACAGTGGCAAGAAAAATAGGTCTTTTTGCAAGAAGAGTGGATGGGGAAAGAGCCCTAAGACAGAACTGATATTGAGGGGGGAAAAAATATGGACACAAAATTGAAAAGTAAGCTACAATAAAAAGGTTCCTGAACCATTGAGCAGAAGGCTTGGTTCTAGGTCAGTACTCACTGTATGGTGATCTGCATGAATGTGGGACACAAACACAGCAGCAATGTTAATCAGGATTCTATCCACTTCATCCCCATAATGGCGGCAGAGTTGCCCAAAGGTGCCTTCCCCACAATCTAGTAGCAGAGACTGGTCAGAGCTGCCAGGGAGAATACCACAAGGTTTAACAGAAACAAATATTAATGAATAAATTCTTCTTAAGAAGGCAGAACTACGCTCTAAGGCTTAAATAAAAACTAACTGCAGAAGGCTGCATATTGACTTAGAAAACCACAAATTAAAATTATCTGTGTTGTATTTTTTATTTTGTTAAACATTTTCCAATTACACTTTAATGTAGTTTGGGCAGCATTAGGAACTTGGTGGCCTGGGGTGTGTTTGGCATCCCTGCTAGAGGACCACCCTTGTTTTAGAGACATGAGGATATCAGAGCAATGTTTTTTAAATTTATTTACTACATAGAAAAGTAGTGAGGATTCCTCTTCATAATACTAATATTTCATATTTATGTGTGCTTTAAGGTTTTACAAAATACTGCATATAATTTTATTTGTTCAAGATAATTACAGCAGTCCCCAAATGAAAAAGAATGAGAAGAGAAATATAGAGCCTATAGAGGTTACCTTTAAATATATTCCCTCTTTAAGTTTTTAATAAGTATCAAATTTTATTCAAACATTTAAGTGTCTACTATGCTCCAAGAACTGATATTACAAAGAAAAGCAAAAGCATCCCTGCCTTCAAGGAACTTACAATCTAATGGGGGAGACAAGAAGCAAATGCTTATGTGCAAACAAAAAATAAACTGGATAAATTTTAGATAATTTTGGACAGAAGAAACCAGCCTTTCTATGGGCTAGGAGAGAAAGATAATGAATTAGGTAAAGAAGGTTACACGCAGGCCCCAAGAAAATAAGAAACATTTTATAGAACACTTGATCATCTTGCCTTATAGTTAAAAACAAAAACCATACCATGAAGATAATTGAAGCTTATGTACCAACATCTTCTCAAAACTGAAGAGGTAGAAAAAAAATTCTACAAAAGACTCTGTAATACTCTTCAAAGCAAAACATATACCTTGATAATCATGAATTTCCATGCAAAAGGTGGACCCAGAAGAAAAAGGTAAAAAAATCTTCTGGAAAATAGGGCTCAGGATTAAGAATTTAAAGAGGACAAACATTAGAGCACTCAAAAACCTTATACTTAAAATCTCAAATTCCTTTAAGGAAACAATCAGTACCCAACAACTTTACAGAAACTGAAAGTTACTATTTTATCAAGCAAGAAACGACTGATTAATCATTCAAGAGTCATTTTCCAAAGTGAGTTAGTCAAAAACATTTATTAAACACCTACTATGCACCAGACACTATGTACTTTACAATTATTACGTCATTTGATCTTCACAAAAACTCCACAAGGTAGATGCTAATACCCCCCATTTTACAGATGAGGAAATTGAAGCAAACAGAGGGTAAGTGATCTGCCTAGGATCATGCTGCCATATAGGTCTTCCTGACTCCAGGACCAGCACTCCAGCCACTGTGCCACCTAGCTATCTGTGTTGTTAAGCAAAATTGTCTCACCAGCATGGCTTTTGTTTCTTTTGAGTGGAAGTACTTTCAGCTGTTAAGTGCTAAGCCCCAGGCCCAGGGCCCTGTCAGGTGTGAAACCTGTGTGGGTGTGGATTGGTGACTTAGGAGGGGCCAGCTCAGGAACCAATGGTCTCTGGTCATTGAGGCGGAGCTTGAGAACACAAGGAAAGGGGAGCCAAGAGACAGTTTCAGCGAAAGCAGAAGCTGCTGCGGAAGCCGGAAGCTGCGGAAGCCGGAAGCTGCGGAAGCCGGAAGCTGCGGAGGCAGGAAGCTGAGGAAGCAGGGCTTACCCGAGTGCGAGCAGGAACATGAGGCCAGTAAAAATGATTTGGCTAAACGCTATCTTGTTTTTCTGTGGCCTCTTGGTTGCTCCTGTGAGATGGGCTCTCTGGGCCTGGAGTCTTTTTGTCAAGATATTGGAATGGGGAGGCTGGTTCACGGTTCTGCTGCGGTGGGGCCTAAATAAATTTCTTGTTGTTTTCTCCTTAGAGAATCTCTCATACCTTGCGATTTCGAACCATTCAAACATATTATACTATATAAATATAATATACATACTATATAATCAAACATGATTATATTTGAGATTATAAATTCGGCCTTCCTACTACACTATCATAACCAAAGTTAATTTACTTTAATTAATTATACTAATTAATTAGTATACTAATACTACAATTATACTAATAGTATACTAAAAGTATACTAATTATACTAGTATACTAATTAGTATACTAAAAGTATACTAATAATATAATTAATACTAATTAATTAGTATACTAATATTAGATTATACTAATTATTAGATTAATATACTACTATTTCATCAGCACCCTGTAAAGTAGGTGGTACCAATATTATCAGTCCCATTTTTCAAATAAGAAAACAAGCTCAGAGAAATAAATGATTTGCTCAAGGGTAAATGATGGAAATGAAACCTGAATCCAGATCTTCTGAGTGCAAGTCCAGAGCTTTCTACAGTGTCACACTTGCCTCTTACTATCCTTTTTCTTTTCTTTTTTTGGAGGGGGGAGTCAGGGCAATTGGGGTTAAGTGACTTGCCAAAGGTCACACAGCTAGTGTGTCAAGTGTCTGAGGCAGGATTTGAACTCAGGTCCTCCTGACTCTAGGGCTAGCGCTCTACTCACTGCTCCACCTAGCTGCCCTTTGCCTCTTACTGTTGACATGTCCCCTTACGGCTAAAGATAAAAGAATGGAATACTGGACATTTAACCAGGGGACTAGGTTTTGTTCTACAAAGGAATCTTCTCTGCAGCGCAACTAAATTTTGTCTTAGGAAATCCTGCCTAGGCCTTCAATGCAAATAGTAATGAGTGCCATCGCAAAGTAGCTATTTTTAGTATATCTTAGAATTAAATGGAGAACCAGTAATTCAAAATTCTTAGATGACAGAAAAAATATTCATTCTTGATGCAGATAATCTACAAGACAGATTTTCTGCATTATGGCTTGCCATGTGAAGGAATATACGCACAAGAAAAGGGGCCACTTTTCTTCTTGTAACTTCTGTCCCAAATAACTATATTGGTGGTTAGATTCTCTAGTAATTTGAAGGATATCAGAACATGCTCCACTAACTGTTTAAGAAGGTACTGTTAATGTGGCAGCTAGGTGGCGCAATCAGTAGAGCACCGGCCCTGGAGTCAGGAGGACCTGAGTTCAAATCCTGCCTCAGACACTTGACACACTTACTAGCTGTGTGACCTTGGGCAAGTCACTTAACCCCGATTGCCCTGCCTTCCCCTCTCAAAAAAAAAAAAAAGGTACTATTAAAAAAAATGTAGCTAGTCCTACACACCATGTTAAAAAAAATAACCATACTATATTCGGAACCATTCAATAACCATACTATTGATGAAGAGACTAATAATGAAGCTTCAAGACATCTGTATTTCACGTAAAAGATATTAAGCTTTCCCTCCCTACCCCCAACTAGGGGATATTTTTCACAGCTCCCTATGTATATGGGATATACAACAATAATCTCTAAACATTTAACAATAACAGATGAACTAATAGCCATGGCATCCTATCATAGCCCTATTGGGGAAGGAGGAACAATGAAAACAGTTGAGCTGGTCTGCAGTGTGCAATGATTAGTAATCACTTCATGTCCAAAATTCATCACTGAGGGTTTTGGGGATCCTTCTACCAAAGAATTTAAAAGATGAAAAAATTCCTTACTATTCCGAAACAATACCTTATATTCACAAGTGTGGAACTGACATTTCGGATCTTCATTGGAATGGCAGATCCAGTTCCGAGGAAGATGACTTCTGGATACTGGATTCCTTTCCCTGTTTAAAAGCACATGGAAAATGTCCTATTTTCCCTGACCAATAGTTACACAATATTCAACCCTACAATCCCCATCAGTAGCCTCAAAAACCAAGTACTGAGAGGTCCCTTAAACTGCCTGTTAGAGATAGCACTCCTCAAAAACCCAAACTCACAAGTTCAAGGTAATGAGAAAGGATGAGTTTCCTCAACTCGGAGCTGGTTTCAGTTATCCAGTGTAGGAGAGACTAGGGGTTTGAACATAATAATCATATTGTTCTTCTATCTTTGCTTTAAAAATAAAGACAGTTAAGACGGATAACCACATAAAATGTTTTATCCTCGTGACCAGAGACAACACATAAGGAATGTGTCAAAGACTTCAGTTACCTGTGAAATTATACAAGCAAATTCTGTCACCCTACTCCCAGAAATAGTCCTTTTTCTCTCTAAATGTAAAAAAAAACTTTTGTGTGGCTTATAAAAATTTGCTATTAGTCATCATTTTATACATGACAAAACTATTTAGGCCATGACTGTTTTTTTAAAAATATTAATTAAAAACCAAATATACTCATGATTGTGGAATAAAATTTTGTCAAAACACAAATAGAAGTAATTTTATAAAGAATTTTGAGATTTCCAAGTTGCTGCAAGAAAATCATGAATTGATAATAACTAGGAGCCTGAACATTTCAAAAAAGTAGGAAAAAAAAACCATATCCAATGATTAAAAAAACTCCACACCTGATAAACTGTTGTGGCCTTAATATCTGCTTAGGCAAGATGAGGAGATATAGTCTTTTTTTTTTAAGTGTTGGAAAAAGAATCAGGAGCCTGGGTTTGATTACCTGATACATCACTAAAACTGATCTATGACATGGAACCTCCCTTCTTTAAGTCTGTTTTCAAATCTGTACAGTGAAAATGTCAGAAAAGAGAAATCTCTTCGAAAAAATACCTTCTATTTCTGACAATTTATGACTGTGTTTTTACACTATTACTACACTATTTATGACTAGTGATTTTTGCTAAGTAAAAAGTCCTCATTTTTTGCAAATGAGGAAATTGAGGTCCAGAGAGAAGTGTCTTATCTAAGCTCTTATAATAAGTTCCATGTAGAGTTATGGCAAGAGGCTAATGCTCTCTATCAAGCCATAATGTTGCCCAGAATAATTTCATTTAGTGGAAATACACTCGATATCTAGTTAACTTGAAGGACAAGAAAATTGGACTATTCAGATACCAAGTCAAATATAATGAATTATCTAATTTATCCACCTGACTATCAAGCAATCAACAAGATACCAACAAAATCTTTATTCTGTAAAGACTTACAAAGACACTGCCAGAACGTAGATCAAGATAATTTTTCACTCACCTAATAGTGCTGTACTGTCCTGTGCATTTTCCTTATACTCCTGCACCCTTTCCTGAAAATTAGGTAAGTCCAGAGCTTCAGTCACAAATTCATCAAGGTTGCAAGTGATGCAGGCATCCCTGAAGAAGGAAAAAAAAAATCCATCTTGGTGAATGGGGGTGGGCTGTCTAGTAATGACAATTCTGATGTTGTAATAGCAGTTTATATTTGAAGATCTTTCCCACCCATTAATGTGACCTGCTCACATCACAGGAAGCCTAAGTCACATATGGTGGGAGGAGCTTGCTGAGAAGAAAAGGAAGTTATGTCACATGAAATGCTGAGAGAGCTGAGGGAAAGAGCAGACATGCTGTGCTGTAAGTTTGCTTGTTAATTGGAGAGGCCCCAGCAGGGGGGCAGATAGTTTTTGGATGGTGAGGCTCTGTGCTGTGATACTATGTATCAAATCCTTTGCTTCTGTGATGCACCAGGCAGGTGGCTTATGGGATATGGTCCTCGGGTATCTGAAAAAATGGTCCACTTCTACCTTCTACGTGGACAGTCTCAGATGCTTTGTGATACACAACCACATAGGCATTTTGACAATTATCATCTATATTGTGACTATTGCCTTGCTGATACAGATGTCTCGAAAGACTGGCACGACAACAATCTCCAGAAAACTCTCTAAACTGGAGTTTGCCCAAATTACCACAGTTAAGAAATAATCTCTTTATGCTGTTCTTTGGGGCATCTCTCATCTAAGGGAAAAGAGGTAGAACAACTCCCTTTACAGCTCTGAGCTTCCAAAGCTACTTCCAACATTCCTCAAATTTTCCAGGGCTTTGGCTAAATAAGCCTATTTCACATGACACAGCAAAGTGAATGAGAATCCTCTTCTGCCTGAATGTTGTCAATGGGGCTAAGATTTCAGAGCTGAAAGGGACCACAGACCATCAACTCCAAACCTTACATAAACACAAATCACTTCTACATCAAGCCCCAAAAAGGGATCATTCAGGCATTTTTTCAAGAACTCTAGTAAAGGGGAATTTCTATTTTTGGATAGTTACAATATTAGGGAAATTTTTCCTTATGTCAAGCAGAAATCTGTCTCTCCTCAACTTCTAACCTTCACTCCTAGTTCTGCCCCTCTGGGGCCAATTAAAATCCATTCTTCCACATAACAGTTCTTCAAACACTCCTTGTGGGATGACAGAATTTACAGTTAAAAAATAATAAAGAGATCCTCTAGTCCAAAGCTAAGAAACTAAGGCCCTGAGAGTTAAAAAGATTTGCCCAAGGTGATAGAGATTTTAAGTAGCTGAGCTGAACTGAGAATCTAGGTCCTCACTTCAAATCCAGTGTTCTCTGCACTCCCTGGAGACAGTAACTATCATGTTCTTCACTTTATCTAGGCTAAATATCCCCCAGTCCCTTCAAAGGAACAATATAGTATTATTTCAAGGATTGTTCCCCAGACTGTTCACTTTCCTCTGCACATTCTGCAATATGTTAACATCCTTTCTAAAATGAGTCATCTGGAACTAAACACAACAAGGTAAAATCTAAACAAGATCAGGGTATAATGGGACTAAGATCTCCTGAACACCTTGCCTCTCTTACATTATAAATTTTTATTAGCTATTTTGGTTACCACGGCACACTCTTAATTCAAACTCTTCACATTTTTTTTTTATCCTACAGGAAAAGCTTCACACATTTTTATATTTGTGAGGCTGACAAACTGAACTAAAGCGTAAGAATTTACATTCTCAATTTCAATTTATTAGTTTGAGTTGCAGAGGCAGTACGAAGCAGTAGATAGAGAACTGGCCTTAAAGTCTGTAAGGCTTGTATTAAAATGCTACCTCTGATACATACTTGCTGTATGACCCTGGGCAACCTCTGAGCACTCTCTAAGTTTAGAGCTGAGTTGAGTTGCTCGGTTATCTCTAAGATGATATGTTGTAAAGATGGTGCACAATGGTCTCAACCTCTCCACTCAAAGTTCAGCAGGACGATAAGTCCAGAATCCCATACCTCTGCCAATGCAGTTTGGGTCTTAGCTGGTACTTCAGGAGGCACTCACCACGGATAACAGGCAGGGAGAAAGTAGCCAGATCCTCCTGAAGAAGATAAAGATAGAGAATAAGGAGAAGAAAATCCCCAGACCACCAATTAACAGAGGATAATCATAGAATAATCATTCTACCTTGCAATTATAGCTGGTAAGCTGGGGAAATATATCTGAGTCAATGAGGTTGAGCTGAGTTTGAATCTTAAGGCTACGGAGATTGTGTACAGAAGTACAATTCTCATTCAAGATCAGGTGCTGAGTTTGGGGGCCAAATCTGGAAAAGAAAATGAAGATTTAATTAAGGGTAACCTCATAGGGAATCAAAGTGAAATAGGAAGCCTAGAATATGAAGGAAAAGTATAACAAGAGAAAAGAAGACAGAGCAGAGAGTAAAAGAGTATGTTCGGGAAGGGAAATAAGAGGAGAAAGATGAGATCAGAGGGAACAGGGTAGAATAAGAACACAAAAGGAAATAGGAGAAAAATGGGTAAAGAGTCAAAGGACAGATAAAGAATAATGAAGTAGGAGTCCAAGGCACTTGAGTTAGTCTTGGTTCAATTTCACCATTAATTTTAATAATTTCAGACTCAAGGGGCTCATGGTATTTAATTCAAAAGAAGTCTGAAATATCAGAAGTCAGCAGCATGTTTCTAAAATTTACAGACACCATAAATCAAATACGTATCAGTATCCTATTATAGTGCAAGGCATTATTCAACTATATTTGGCACTACTGGGATGGGGAATAGGGTTCCCTCAGGGGATTTCTATAGGGAGATAGCTCACACATACCCAAATGCCAAGTAAGTGTTAAGGTAAAAAAGAGTAACTTTTACCAAAGTTCAAGAGTGAACTAAAGGCAAGATTTCACGGAAGAGCTAAGACTTGAAGAAAGGTTAGGAATTAGATGAATCATAAAATCTCAATGACTTCAATCTAATCCAGCCTGTACCTGAACAGGACCTCTTTTCCAACATGCCCAACTGGCCTTCTCAACTTTTTCCTCTGATAAAGGAGAACGCACATCTTTATTCAGTTCTAATTTTTAGGAAGAGAAAGAAGAGGAGGAAGACAAGGACAGAGGGAACAGGAGTAAAGTGCAAGTTTTTCCTTACACTAAGCCTAAAACAGCAGGTAGTATCAGCACATATTAATAGCTGGCCTAGTTTCCTTTCAAGGGGTAGGATAGTCTTTCTCATAATCATCAATGCTTTGACTTGCTTGCTGCCTGAGGCATGCATGGCCCAGTTTAAGGGTAGTAGGGTCAGAGATTTTTAGCAGTGCTCCTACTGCCCTACAGGGAACACTTTCCTGATCTAGCATAGTTTTTTGCTCTGGTGAATGGAGAAGCAGAGTGGAGTAGCTATTTTATAGCTTTATAGCTTTTTTTTTAAATTTTAAACACTTTTATTCCTTGTCACCAGTGAAGCTGTTTTAATTACATCTTATGATTCACAAGCCTACTATTACATTCCAGACCTGGGCCCAAACCAATGCAAGTACCTGAGCTAAGGCCTGCCCCAATATTTTGGTGTAGTCAGAAGGGGTTGCTTGCAATGGTTCCATGGTTTAATTTTTTAAATAGGGGAAAGGTGATGTGAAGACAAGGAACTATGAGTGATGTGCTGGCCAAATGCAGGACCATAATATCCTGTGGCAAGAACAATCTTTGGAGGACATGTGGTGCCTTCTCAGTAGTAAAAAGAAGCTTCCATTCACACTGTGAGTTCAGTGGAAGGGATGGTTATAGACCTTGATACAGAAAGTATAAATAAGACAAAATCAAGTATACCTTGGCTCTTGTAGAGGAAGGCTTTGAAAAAAGCTGACCTGCCAACATAAGGAAAACAAAGATAAAGTATATTTGTATATTAGGCAATTAGAGGATTTTGATCTTAAACTATGACTTGGCAAAGTTGGAGTCAAGATGAAGAATAAGAATTGTCCCACCAAATCAATTCCACAAAGATCAAGAAAATGTACCAGACCGAATTCTCATGAGATAATTCAAGGAAAAGTCACAATGAGTTATTTTTCCAGCTCAGGGAGGCCTACAGAAACAGAAAGGTCTAGAAATAATGAAGATGTGGTCTGGCCAGGAGAAAACACACAGAACATTCCAGTGCCGAGCAACTGAAAGAGATCTTGGGCACAAGGGTAGGAAAAGAACAAGTGATTCCTGAACTAGTGCAAGGCGCAGGAATATAAGCCATTTGACACCTATGTCACGCACTACCCAGTTTCCTAATGAGGCTCTCGCTGCATACTCTACAAGGAACAAGTTCTCATGTAAGCCTGAGGTGTAATACCCAGGGCAAACATCCCAGACCAAAGGGAAGCACACAATTCAGTCGTTCTGAAGCTGTAGAGCCTCCCAGAAGACTAAGTAGCTGCATCCAACAGCAGTCTACTAAAACTTTCAAAATGGTACAAGCCAACAGAACAAAATCTGAGTTAAGAACTTCAGAGATCAGGCCAAGGAGTGAGCAGACTGGTCCAGATCACATCACTTTGGGAGCAGTGAAAGCTTGCAGGCCTTCAGCCTGAGCAGTGAATGCAACAGTAAGAGGTAAAAGGACAGAAGCTAAAAACAGACATTCTCCCTAGAAGTATGTAGAGCCCATAATTAACAAAGTTCAAGCTCAAGAATAAGGCTGATAGAATGAGCAAAAAAAAAAAAGAATCCCAATAGGGAAGTTCAAAAAACAAACCCAGCAAAAGAGAATGACCTGAAAACATCTATCAGCAAAGCCTCAAAGAAAAATGCAATTTGGACAAAAGACAAATCAGAATTTCTGAAATCGTTAAACCAAAAGCTTTAGAGAGAAAGAGAGAGATAAAAGATGACTTTAAAGACCAAATAAGAGCTTTGGAAGTAAGTTATGAAAAAGAGAACAAGAGATACAAATCCCAACCCAAGAAAATAACTCCCTGAAAATTAGAACTGACTAAATCGAAGCTAACGATTCCATGAGACAAGGAGTATTAGAAGTCCAAAAACCTGGGGGGAGGGGGGGAGGAGAAGAAACATAGAAGAAAATATAGTTTCTTATAACAAAAACAATAGAACTGGAAAACAGATTAAGGAGAAATCATTTAAGAATCACTGGATTATAGTTTACTTATCAGATCTATGGAAAAGAAAAGAATTCATGACCCAACAAGAGAGAGAGAGCATTACAAAATGCAAAATGGATAATTTTGATTATGTTAAATTGAAATGTTTTTGTACCAAAAAAGCCAATGCAACAAAAATTAGGAGGGAACCAGAAAATTGGGAGAAAATGTTTACAACTAGTGTCACTGATAAAGACCTCGTTTCTAAAATATACAGGGAAATGAGCCAAATATATAGGAATACAAGTCATTCCCCAATTGAGAAATGGTCAAAGGACATGAACACGCAGTTTTCAGAGGAAGAAATTAAAGACATCTATAGGTATATGAAAAAATGCTCGAAATCACTACTGATTAGAGATGTGCAAATCAAAACAACTCTTAGATACCATCTCTCTCCTGTCAAATTTGCTAAAATAACAGGAAAATGATAAATGCTGGAAAGGATGTGGGAAAATTGGAACATTGTTACATTGCCGGTGGAGATGTAAACTGATCCAGCCATTTTGGAGAGCAATTTGGAACTATGCCCAAAGGGCTATAAAAATATTCATACCCTTTGACCCAGCAATACCACTTCTACGGTTGTATCCCAAAGAGATCACACAAGAGGGAAAAGGACCCATATGTACAAAAATATTTATAGCGGCTCTTTTCGTGGTAGCTAAGAATTTAAAACCAAAGGGTGCCCATCAATTTGAGAATGGCTGAACAAGCTGTGATATATGAAGGTAATGGAATACTATTGTGCTATAAGAAATGGGGATGATATGGACTTCATAACAACCTGGAAAAACCTACACGACATAATGCTGAGTAAGAGGAGCAGAGCCAGGAGAACATTATACACAACCACAGACATATGGATTCTGTGAGGACCAACCTTGACAGACTTTGCTCTTCTCAGCAACATAAGGTACAAAGACAACTCCAAAGGATTCACGACGGAGAATGCTATCTACATCCAGAGAAAGAACTATGAATGTATGAATGCAGATTGAGGCATACTTCATGCTAGCCTTCTCCCCGTCCTTTTTTTTTTCTTTTTCTGTCTTTTATTTTTGCTTTTGGGTTGGTTACTTTTTTGGTTCTGTTTCTTCTTTCTCATGATTCATTCCATTGGTTATAATTCTTCTCCACAACTTGACTACTGTGTAAATTAATTCAATACAAAGTTATACTACAAAAAATGGCTCTGAACAAATTCTAGAGCTGCAGAACCCACGGAATACCAGAGGGAAACAGGGCTCCAGCCCAGCACAGCCTGGATGGCAGCAGATGTTCAAAAAAAAAGTTTTTGCATGCAACTAGGAAGATATACAGGCAATGGAGCATAAAAATCTATCTTGCCCTATAAGAAAGCAAGGGAAAAGGGGATGGGGGGGAATGCGGTGACAGAAGGGAGGGTTGACTGGGGAAAGCAGCAATCAGAATATATGCCATCTTGGAGTGGGGGGAGGGTAGAAATGGGGAGAAAATTTGTAATTCAAACTCTTGTGAAAATTAATGCTGAAAACTAAAAATATTAAATAAATAACTAACAAGAATCTTTGGATTATCTAAAAGTCATAAACAGAAAGTGTCTAGGGATCAAAATCAAGAAAGCATAAAAGAAAATGTCCAAATCTCTTAGAGCCAGAGAAGAAACTCCAAAAGGAAAACTCCTAGGAACATTACAGCCAAAATCCAAAGATTCCAGGTCAAAGAAAAAAAAAACTTCAATGGTCAGAAAGAAGTCAAGTACCCAAGAGCAGTATGATCACAACAATAGCAGCAATTTTGGAATATAGTATTCCAGAAAGCAAAAGATCTAGGCTTACAACCAAGAATAACTTGGCCAACAAAACTTGGCATACTCCTACTGGGGGAAAAAAAGTACATTTAATTAAATATAGGACTTCAAAGCATTCCTGTTGAAGACCAGAGATTAAGTAGAGCATCTGACATTACAAAAGAGTCAAGAAAAACAAAAAAAGATAAACATGAATGTTTAAACGAAGATAGCAGACTGCTTACATTTTAATATGGAGTTGATATATATGGCCCCTCAATATTCTATCACCACTGGGGTCCAAGGGAGTTTCAATTTACAGAGGGTCTGAGAGTGATGGAAAGAAACAGAAATATACTGGGAGATTATCTTATATAAATGTTGTACACAAGTAGAAGTGTATAATAACAAAGGAGAGAGTAGCAGTGGGGAGGGCAACACTTGAACTTCACTTTCAAACTGGTCAAAGTAGGGAAGAATACAATTATACAGATAAAGCTCGATACAGAAATACATTTCACACAACAGAGAAATAGGAAAGGGGTTAAAGGAAGGGGAGAGTTAAGAAGGAAAGTAGATTAAGGAATGGAGGGGACAAAAGCAAAATAATCTCTTGTGGGGGAAAGGTGAAGAGGGAAAAATCTAAGAGAATAAGATGCAGAGAACTATACAACTATCAATCATAACACTAAAATGGAATGGAATAAACTTACCCATAAAACAGAAGAGAGAACAGATTAGAAACCAGACAACAAAATATTTTATTTACAAGAAACACAATGGAAACAGAAAGACACACACGGATTTTAAAAAGAGGGAAGGGGCAGAAACTATTAAGCTTCAACTAAAGTTAAAAATACAGGGGTAGCTATCATAATCACGAATAGCAAAAATTCATCTGATTAAAGAAGATAAAAAGGGAAGCTATATTTTGCTAAAAAGTAACAATGAATAAATTTCGATATGAAATAAAAATGAAACAAATGGCACAGCATCTGAATTCTTAATAAATCTAATAAAAAAATAAGCAAACAAAATGAAGGACCTAAACAGAATTTTAGAAAAGTTAGATAAGGTAGGCCTCTGGAGAACACTGAATGAGAACTGAAAAACTCATCAGGTATTAAGGGCATAAAAACTGCACAAACAAATGCAGAAAAGCAGAAATATTAAATCACCTTTAACTTACCATAAGGCAATACAAACTATATCTGACAAAGGGTCTTTGGAATGAAAATTAATTGGAAACTAAATAATCTTAAAGAACAGTTGGGCTGAAGAACAAAGAGTAGAAACAAATCAATCATTTCATTACAATGAGACAAAATGCCAAAACATTTGGGATACAGTTGAAGTCATACTTAAGCAAAAATTTGTATCTCTAAAAGCTTTCATCAACAAAAGAGAAAGAACAAATCAATCAAAAAGCCATGCAACTAAAAAACCTAGAAAACCAATAAATTAAAATCAATGAAGCATCAAAATAGAAATCCTGATAATAAAAGGAAAGATGAATAAAACTGAAAGCAAAAAAATCTAATTAATAAATAAAACCAAGAGCTTGTTTTCTAAAGAACCATAGCATTACGGCAGGGAAGTAGTTTATGGAGCTGTCAAAAATTCTGGTAGATTTTGGGGATGGAACCAAGATGACACAGTAAAGAAAGCATTCTAGCTCAGATCATCCAACGTTCCCCTCTAAAAATACTTTATAATAATGTGTCAAATTGAATTCTAAAGCAGCATAAGCAAAAAAAGGTCTGAGTGAGACAAACCCAGCATCTTAGAAGGACAGAAGGAAAGGTTTGTGGTTCTTGGGTGGGAGCTGGCCAGGACTGTGGTGGCAACACTTTGAAGGCAATAGTAGTAACAGTAGCAGCAGCAGCAGCAGGTGTACCTGGTATGCTCATCACCCATAAACAATAAAAAGATTAAACAGCTGGTCAGAAAAAGATTTTAGGGAACCCATATACTAGCATGGGGTGCAGCACCAGACACCACTTGGAAACTCCATTACTCAGTTCCAGATCATAGAACTGGAGTAGAGAGGAGAACTTGTGGTCTGAAAGGAGCATGGACAACCTACCTGTGTATGGGTCACAGCTGTAAAAAAGAGATTTGTGACCATGAGAAAACAAAGGCCCTACCTGAGTTAGGAGCACTAGACAGAGCAGGAAAGTAGTGACTGCATTTCTCGATGGGGATGTTCTCCTCTTCCCTTGGAAGCACTGAACACTTACAGACTTCCAAGAACTAACTGCAAAAAAAGCAGGGGAAAAAAGCCTAGAGCTTGAGACTATGTTTCCTCCACACCACTGGGGAAAGCAGAGCCCAAGACGCTGGAAAGAAGAGCAAACAACTCAAAAAGAACATGATCATAAAAAAAATACCTTTGACAGGGAAATTCAAGACAAAAACTTAGCAGATGAGGTAAAAACACTGACAAGCAAAGCCTCAGGGAAAAAAATGCAGATTAGATTCAAAGCCAAACAAGTATTAGTAGAAGAGCTAAAGAAATAAGGTTAAAAAAAAATCACACCTCCTGTGTTGATAGTAAAATGGGCTCCTTAGCACTTAGTTTGGGGGTGCCCTTGAGGAGTTTGGCTTTTGTTTACCTTGAGTGAAAGTACTTTCAGTTGTTAAGTGCTAAGCCCCAGGCCCAAAGCCCTATCAGGTGTGAAACCTGTGTGGGTGTAGACTGATGACTTAAGAGGGGCCAACTCGGGAACCAATTGGTCTCTGGTCGTTGAGGGGGGGCTTGAGAACGCCAGAAGATCAGCTGCGAGGAAAGGTGAGCCAAGAGGCAACTACAGCTGAAGCTCAAAAAACAGCTGAAGCAGGAGACCTGTGTGAACCCAGGAGTTCGAGCAAGGACTTGAGGCCAGTAAATATGATTTGGCTAAATACTATCTTGTTTTTCTGTGGCCTCCTGGTTACTCTTGTGAGGCGGGCCTACTGGGCCTGGGGTTTTTCGGTCAAGATGTCAGAATGGGGAGGCTGGTTCGGGAATCTGTTGCTCTGGGGCCTAAATAAATGTTCTGATGCTTTCTACTTAGAGAATCCCTCATACCTTGAGGTTTCGAACCATACAAACATATATGTAATTATATTTGAGATTACAAATTCGGCCTTCCTACTACACCTCCCCCGCTCCCAAATCCAGATCAGGGACCCCCTAAGCCTTCAGTAACAGCTCAGATATCCCTTGTGAATCCCCCAGCTCTGAGAACCTCTCCCTCTGGCCCCATTAATCCCTCTCATCTCAAATCAGGTTACCAAATTAAGGTGCTGACCTGCAACAACAAAATTCTGGAAAAATGCAAAGGAACCTGAGTTACACTCTGGTCTCAGAAATTTATTAGCTGTGTGATCTTAAGCAAGTTATTTTATCTCTGTTTGCCTCAGTTTCCTGATCTGTAAACAGGAAAATAAAATAATTGCTGCAAGGAGCAAAATGATATGATGATTGTGGAGTGTTTAACACAGTATCTATATGATAAACAAATGATAAACAGTATATAGGGGCAGCTAGGTGGCACAGCAGGCCTGGGGTCAGGAAGACTCCTCTTCCTAACTCAAATCCAGCCTCAGACCCTTACTAGCTATATGACCCTGGGAAAGTCACTGAACCCTGTCTGATTCAGTTTCTTCATCTGTAAAATGAGCTGAAGAAGGAAATGGCAAATCACTCCAGTTCCTTTGCCAAGAAAACCCCAAATGACAACACAGGGTTGGACACAACTGAAATGACTGAACAACAAAAGCACTATATAAATGTTAACTATTATTTTTTTTTCTTGAATTGCACACTGAGTTTTAAATGTGATTAGTAATATGAATAATGATCTTCTGTGTAAGACAATCTGGAAATGCATTTAGCTGAATTTACATCATCAGATTTGTAATAAGTTTTATGTTTTAAATACATGATATATTGTAGTTATTACAGAATTTCTAAATTATTTTATATTGTGAAATTTGGGAAATCATGGTATCAGAAATGCTGCTAGAAAACCAACTCTTTAAAAAAAATCTGGATGCTGTTAGATTACGAATTGAATTTTTAAAAGAATGTGATAGATTGGCTAACATATCAAAGCAGGAAAATGATAAATGCTGGAGAAGATGTGGAAAATTGGAACACTATTGCATTGTTGGAGTTGTGAACTGATCCAACCATTCTGGAGAGCAATTTGGAACTATGCCTAAAGGGCTATAAAAATATACATACCCTTTGACCCAGCAATACCACTTCCTAGGGCTGTATCCCAAAGAGATCATACAAGGGAAAAAAGAACCCCTATGTACAAAAATATTCATAGCAGCCCTTTTTGTGGTGGCAAAGAATTGGAAATTAAGGAGGTGCCCATCAATTGGGGAATGGCTAAGTAAATTGTGGTATATGAATGTAATGGAGCACTATCATGCTATAAGAAATGAGGAATAGATGGACTTCATAAGAACCTGGAGAGTCTTATATGATCTGATGATGAGTGAAGGGAGCAGGACCAGGAGAACATTGTACACAACCACAGACATATTGCTTCTGTGATGACTAACTCTGATAGACTTGGCTCTTCCCAATGATGCAAGGTTCTAAGACAGCTCCAAAAGATCCACAGCCAGAGAAAGAATTACAGAATCTGAATGCAGATTAAAGCAAACTATTTGCTCTTTTTTTAAATTTTTATTTTGGTTTTGTTAAATCTTCTCATGGTTCATTTCATTGATTATAATTCTTTACAATTTGATTATTGGGAAAAGTTTAATGTGAAGGTATATGTAGAACTCTACATATGTACATATGTAGAGATTACATGCCATCTGGTGGGGAAAGGGGGAGGTGAGGGAGGGGGAAAAAATTTGGAACTCAAAAACTTGTGGAACTAAGTGTTGTAAACTGAAAAAAAATTAAGAAAAAAGAATATGATAAAAATAGTTTTGAAAATTTATTTTTAAAATTTATTTTAAAAAAATTTTTGTGGTGGGGCAAGGCAATCAGGGTTAAGTGACTTACCCAGGGTCACACAGCTAGCAAGTGTCAAGTATCTGACACCAGATTTGAACTCAGGTCCTCCTGACTCCAGGGCCAGTGCTCTATCTACTGTGCTACCTGTCTTGAAAACTTAAATATTTAACAAGATATATGTTGTTTTAAAAAAGATAACAATAAGTTCAGCATAATGAGTTTTCTTTCTGAAAATTTTTGATCATCTATAAAAATTATGAAAATGTATAGGGTGGTTTAAAGATAGAGTAACTTCAATACATCAATGAATCGACTATTAGGTATTTGCTGTGTCTGAAACCCTAAAATGTTAGTTTTAATTTATAAGCAAAGGATAAATGAAACGTAACTATTAGGAAACATGAAAGTTAATAGTTTTTAAGCCCTAAGTTTTAGTTAGTAAAATTTTGTTATCTGAAATTCTTGAGACTATAATTTACTATTGCTTTGACTTTTGAGTACAGGGATGATTGTCTGAATTATCATGAAGCCAATAGCAGAAAACGGCACGTGCTACAGTCTGAGAACTGCTACAAGTGGATGTCTATCCCTAGGAAAAGCTAAGGGGATGACTTTGGCATTGCTTAAGGTAAAAGCCTTTTGACTCAGTTTCCCATTGTGTTATTCCCTTTCTGAACAGGAAATTTCCCTACCTGGTTAATTATAAGTCTAAGTTTCTGATACCCTGTGACTACATGACTGGTTACAGATATGACTCATGCCTGGTATCAAATAAGTAGAGCTATGGGAGTTATTCCCCTGTTATGGTATAGGCTTATGGTACATCAGTCTGTGCCTGTGAGGGGACAAGTCTTGACACTGTTATAACGATGTCCCTACTTTTCCTTTTATAGCAAGTTTCTATAATCAGGGCAGGTAAATAATAGAAGTTTTCTAAGCACAATACTAAGTCTATTAATTAATAGTTGATACTGGAACATCTTTAAGTTACCAAAATAAGACACAAGTATGAACAATCTTATAACTTTAATCTATATTTGTGGTCAAATTATAATATGGGGATGATATCTTCCTACAGGGGAAATCAGATGAAGTATTAAGACAAAGATATAAAAGTTTTCAAATTAAATGGAATAAATTTTGAGAAAGCAATAGGATTAAGACTCTTTTCTCTAAAAGCTATATACAAATATATATGACTAGTTTCCAAATGTATCTAGCATGGAAAATTCAGGCTTTGATTATATTTTAGTAACTATGTTCTCAAAATTGGATTAAGGATTTTACATATAAAATTACACTGACAACTGTAAAAAGTAGTAATTTTATCTGATAATTTTTAAAGACAGAAGAGTTCATTTTGCAGGTCAGGCATTTGTGAATTTTTTTTTAATAATTCTTCTATCGGGTACAGGGTTTAAGTAAAGATAGAAATAGCAAGTAGTATATAAAAACTGGAATGCTCTGAAGTTTAGGTTTGGAAAATCCAATTTGAGACACTGTACTAAATAGCATTAAGGCTTGTTACTAGCAGATTTTAGCAGAATTACTGAGGAATCGCTACAAGTGATTTGGAACCAGAGAAGCAGCACCTCCTTCAGAGCTGTCCTGACAATGAAGCCTATTCCAGAATGTCCAAGAGAAAATAACCAGGGATCAGATGACTAGATGAGGCATCTGGGACTCAAAATGTACTGATTAAGTGGACAATGGAAGTGGGTTACTAGGATGTAAAGAGACTATGTTAGTTAATAATGATGATCATTATTGTATTGTTTTCACCTTTTGTTTCATGATATTTAGGTTTATATTTAAATTCTCGTGGTTACCTTGTGACAAGAAAATGTCCCTTCTGAAAGTTACTCCTTCAAAGTAGTCTGATCTACAGTCTGACTTAGGTAATTCTGTTTATGAATATATGGAAAAGCCTTATATATCTGACTCATAAGTGATCCATGAGGGAAGTGGGCTGCTAGTCATAGTGGGACTTGAGTGAACCACACTAATTCTATCTTGTGACTCAATTCCAGATCTAGTTCAGTTCTCATTCTATTCAGTTATGGATCTAGTTCAATTTCTGTCTTGAGAAACCATTTTATTCAATTGTGGGAATTGTGAGAAGGCTTCAATACATTGTTTGAACCTAGCCCTGTGTGGTCGGGAAGATGGACCACTTCTACCTAATATTTAGAAACCCTTAAGGATCTAGGTTATGCTGATCAGAAACTCAGATCCAAAGATTGATGCAAGGAGTTTTCTCACAATTATACATCTCAAGCAACCCACATGTCTTAGCGGAAAACTAGTCATTAACCATATTGGTCAGTTATCAGTTATTGTTTCCATGTTCCTTGGATTGCATGTAGACATTTGGGAGAAGTAGCACACTTTTTTTCTGATTTCAGGGAATTGCCCCTATTTACATTCCTCCTCCAAACTTGGAAAATCCCTTAATTTTCCTCTAAATAGAAATCAGATTTCTTAAATTTGTATCCTGATTATTTTAATTAATTGTTTTTATTTGATTGTTTTGAATGTGCCAAAGGGAAGATGACTGGTCCTGATTTGTTAGGCAATTAGCAAATACTGCTCAACAAGTCAGTATGTCCAGGAGCTCACGCCTTTGTTGGCTTAGTCATTTCATTTTACCAGCCACAAAACAGAAAGACATGCACATAGTTAAAATGAGGGGCTAGAGCAGAACTATTGTGCTTCAGATGAAGTAAAAAAGGCAGGGAAAGTAATCATGATCTCAGGCAAGGCCAAAGCAAAAACAGACCTAATTAAAAAACTACATTTTGCTAAAAGATAAATGAAGGAAATAAAATAAATAGAAAATGAAGTAATGTCAATACTAATCAAATATGTACCGAATGGCAGAGCATCCATATTCTTAAAGGAGAATGTAAATGAATTACAGGCCCTCAACTCTCCCCTCTTAGACCTAGATAAATCTAATGATAAAATAAATAAGAAACAAGGAAATGAACTTTAGATAGGTTAGATATGACAAACCTCTGGGTAAAAATGAATGGAAAGGAGTATATACCTTCTCGGCTGTACATGGCAACTTCACAAAAATTGATCACGTGTTAGGGAATAAAAACCTCACAAATACAGAAAATAAAAGCTATTACGTGTATCTTTTTCTAGACACAATACAATAAAAATTACATTCAATAAAAGGCTTTGGAAGCATACATTAAAAATTAATTGGAGGGAAGGAGCCAAAATGATGGAGAAGATGTGGCAAACTCTCCCAACATTTCCTCCAGAGGACTTTAAAAATAACACCTGAAATCAAGTTCTGAAGCAGCAAAGACAACAAAAGGCCAGGGTGAGCCATTTTTCTAGCCTAACGCAATTTGAGAGGTCTGCATTAGGGTGGGAACCAATCCAGAACACACACAATCCAAGGCAGCAGCAGAACCAATGGTGGGCTCTGGAGGTAGCTGTGACAGTGGTAGCAGAAACTTTGGGAGCTCTCAGCCCATAAACTATAAAGAGTGAGAAAACTGATCAGAAAGAGATTACAAGGGACCTATTGCTGGCACTGACTGCCAACTCTATTACCTACAGCAGTTGTGGGTTGCAGTTCCAGGTCTGAGGTAAGCACATGTGGTCAGTTACAAGAGAGCAGAGTACCTGGTTACAATTCCAAGGCAGAGAGAAGCACTACTGCTGGTCACAGTTCCAGGGCCAAGAAGAGTACTTGGTGTTAGCATTTGCAGATAAGTAGGAGCTCTTCCTGATTAAAGACCAGAAGAGCAGTGACCACACCACTCCCAAGATATCACCATCTTGGTGCAAAAGCTTGCAGACTGCTGAACTAGCTTTGAAAACAGCAGCAGAAAAAAGCCTGAAGCTAGGCACTGTGGATCCCCACTCCCATGGTGACTGGAGCCCAACTCTAACATAAAATTCAAGATGAAGAAATAAGTTTGGAAAATGAGCAAACAACAACAAAAAAGAACTTGATCATAAAAAGATACCAAGGTGACAGGGAAAACCAAGACACAAACTCAGAAGACAATAATACAAAAAGAGCTACAACCAAAGCCTTAAAGAAAAATGCTAACTGGACCCCAGCCTAACAAGAATTCCTGAAAGGCTTAAAGAGAAGATAAGAGTAGTAAAGGAAAAACTGGAAAAAAAAATGAGAGTGACGCAAGAAAATAATGAAAGGGGAATTAACAACTTGGTAAAAGAGGCACAAAAAAAAATATTGAAGAAAATAACACCTTAAAAAATAGAATTGGCCAAACACACTAAAGAAAATACTTCCTTAAAAATTAGAATTAGGCAAGTGGAAGAAAATGAAACATAAAAGAAAAACCCATACGATAAAATATAAATAGAGTAAGAAATTAAAAAGTCAAAAGAATGAGAAACCAGAAGAAAAAGTGAAACATCTCATTGGAAAAACAAATGACCTAGAAAATGGATTGAGATAAATTCAAGATTAGACTACCTGAAAGCCACGATCAAAAAAAAATATCCTTGACACAACATTTCAAGCAATTATAAAAGACAACTGCCCCAATATCTTATATCCAAAAAGGTAAGATAATTGACAGATCACCTCCTGAAAGATATCCCCAAAATATTACAACCAAATTCCAGAGCTCTCAGGTCAAGAAGAAAATACTTTAAGCAGCCAGAAAGAAACAATTCAAATATGGTAGAATCATAGTCAGGATCACACAAGATTTAGCAGCTTAAAGGATGGCATGAAGCAAGATATTCCAAACAAAGGAGCTAGGATTACAACCAAGAAAAACCTACTCAGAAAAAACTGAGTATAATCCTTTAGGGGAAAAAATGGAAATCTAATGAAACAGACTAATTCCTCATGAAAAGACCCGAGCTGAATAGAAAATATAACTTTTATAGTAGAGGAGGAAATGGAATCAGAGGTGGCAAGCAATGCTTGAACCTCACTCTCATCTAAATTGGTTCAAAGAGGGAGTTGGGCATAGAAATCTATTTTACCTAAGAGGGAAATAGGAAAAGGAGATAAGAAATATGGGCTGGGGGAAGGGGGAGTTGATAAATGGAAGGATGAATTAAGGGAGGCAGCAGTCAAAAGCACAACAGATTTTTCAGGAGAGACAGAATAAAAAGAGAAAGGATAAACAGAGGAAAACAGGACGGAGGGAAATACACAGTAATCATAACTGGTAATGTGAATAGGAGGAGTTCAGCCACAAAACAAGCAGATAGTAGAACAGATCAGAAACCAGATCCACTAATATGCTGTTTACAAGAAACACACTTGAAACAAAAAGACACCTACCAAGTTAAAATAATGGGCTCAGAAGAAGCAAAACAGGAAGGGGTAGCCATCATAATTGCAAAGCAAAGCAATAATAGACCCAATTAAAAAAATTAAAATAAAAGAGAAACTATTGTTGCAAATAAACCTCCCAAGAGACATTGACACAGTTTCCAGGTAATTACTATTAAATAATTAAACTTACTATTCGATTTATTAATCAGGCTAGCTAACAATCAGTAAGTTTATGGTGAGTTAGTGGTTTCTCTTGGTAACCAAACATGCCAAGGAAGACTCTTAAACACTTTAAATCAGGTGTGTACCACCTTCTGATAGGGCACTCCCCTGACAAGTGAAACTCAAACCCTGACTGGTGGACATTTAATAAGGAGGTGGGCTAAAAGTCTTCAGCTCCTTCTGCTTAGAACATGGCTTGATCCTGCCTCCAGCAATCTGGGTAAGGGAAGCCATGTCCGTCCAGACCATTCTAGCTAGTTTTCTCCTTCATGTGCTGGGTTGCCCTAAACTCTAACGGAGGGGACCAAGGACAGGAAGTTCCTTCTCCCAGTGGAAGGGTTCACCTAAAATAGATTGTTTATATTCTAAAAAAAAATCAGATATCCCAGTTGGATGGGGTCCCACCCAAATTAGTTAACCAGCATGTGCCTCAAAGTCTAGGAGTAATCATACCATTTAGTCATGCCTGTCAGAGACTGAATGACCTTTTCAGGAGTGGGGTCTTTGCAATTATGATGGTTGCCCCTGCCTTGATCCCCTCCATTAGGTGGAAAAGGATGGATCAAAAATTAATAATATTATTAATAATTTAATATTAATTTCTCTGACTATATTTTGCTTAAAAGATACTACAGACAATGATTAATATCAAAATTTTTACAAAAGTTTCTCTGATAAGGGTTTCTTTTCTCAAATATTTATAACAGCCATTCCCCAACTGATACATAGTCAAAGGATAGGAAGAGGCAGTTTTCAGAAGAAATGAAAGCTATGTAAATTCATATAAAAATGCTCTAAATCATTACTGATTAGAGAAATGAAAATTAAAAAAAAAAATCAAAACATCATGTCACAGCTATCAGAAACAGTATGACAATATCAACAAGATAGGAGCTCTCCAGTGGAGTACCCCAGAGACCCATGCTTGGCCCTGGATTGATTGTTATATTTAACAATGATTTAGGGGCAGCTAGGTGGCACAGTGAGTACAGCCATCGGTCCTGGAGTCAGGAAGATTTGAGTTCAAATCTGGCCTCAGACACTTGACACACTTACTAGCTGTGTGACCTTGAGCAAGTCACTTAAAGCCAATTGCCTTGCCTTCCCCTCTCAAAAAACAAAACAAAAAAAAACAACAATAAAAAAACCAATGATTTAGTATGTTCACCAAATATGTGGATGATATAATACTGAGGGTATAGTTCACACAATGGATAAAATTCAGGACACACAAAGATCTTAGGCTAGAGAACTGAGATAAATCTAATACGGTTAAGGGATAAAAGTAAAATCTTTCACATTAAAAAAATTCACAAGAGTATGATAAGGAAAGCAACATTTGTTCTGAAAAAAATCAAAGTTTTAGTTGACTAAAAGCTCAATATAAATTAGCAGGGTAATTGGCAGCCAAAAAACTAATGTAATTTGTGGTGATCATCTCATTGTACTCTTGCCTTCAGCAAACTTCATTTGGCATATTGTGTTCAATTCCAAGGACCATGATTTAAGGAAAGGATAAGCCCAAGAGTGTCCAGAGAAGAGCAACGAATGATGAATGCCCCGAGTCCATTTCATATGAGTATTTGTTGAAAGAATCAAGTGTATTTAGACTGAAGAAGAGAAGACTTGGGAAGACACGAGGGCTATCTTTAAGTACTTGAAGGTTTATCATGCAGAAGAAGGATTGGACTTTTTTTTGTTTGTCTCCAAAGGGCAGAAGCAGGAATAACAGAGCCAAGAAGCAAAAAGGCAAATTTAGATTTAATGTCAGGGCAAAAAAAAAACAAAACAATTTGAGTTGTCTAAAAGTAGAATTTAAAAGAGTTGGAGGATTCTCACTCTTTGGAGGTTTTTAAGCAGAGGCAGGAGACTTGTTGCATATATAATAGTGGGGATTTCCTATGTGTATCATCAACCTAGATGGCTGCTGATCTCTCCCTACTCGAAATTCTGTAAGACTATGAAACTGGATACCTCAGAGGTCTCCTCAAATTCTGAGTTTATGAGAAGAGGGATTTAACTGTATTTAGTACCTGAAATATTCATGATTCTCTTGATGTATACACCACAGGTTACAACTCTGCTATTTCTTAGCAGCCATTTTTCAAAAGTTGTTTTAGATTTTAAAAAAATCATCATCCTATGGCTAGCCTCATAATGAGCCTCTCTCAACATAGCTATATATACACTCAAAGGCTATACAGCTTGGGAAAACCTGCCAGATTGAACTCAGCTGGTACAGCCACAGAATCCAGGTTTACCACCCTGCCACAATAAGGTGGTTCATTTAGTGGAGTGTTCTATATGCAGACAATAATAAAATAATTTTAAACAGATTTCTACAAAATGAAACATTTCAAATGTTTCCCTGAAGTCGTGGGAAGATTTACACGAACTGATAAATAAAACCAAGTGTTGTTTAAATACAATGACCAAACTTGGCCTTAAAGAAATAAGAAAATGCACTTTCTCCTTTTTTTTTGCAGAGGTGAGGAACAATGTTTGTGGAACACTGCACATGGTGTCAGAATCAACTAATGCTTTTTTTCCTCATTCTTTGTAAAAAGATGGTTCAGTGGGTAGAGGGAGTGGTAAGGTATATATTAGGAAAGGCAGATATTAAAAACAAAATATACCCAAGATATACATACACATATACTCCCACACACATCTGTGTATATATACACATACATAAAGACAGTTCTTGCTTTGCATAAATTCACATTACACAGATTCAACTTTACATAATAAAGAATTCTGAAACAAATCTACATTCCAAAAAAAGCACCCATTTTAACTTTACTGTAAAATAAGTACTGTGCTCTCTGCTCTTGCCCCTTGGTTCAGTGGCACTATGGCTTCCCACCTCCTCTCAACCCAAAAAATCCCACCAAACACCAAAAAAACAATCTCTAAACCTCCAAGTTAAAGCAAAACAGAAGCCCAGAGAGACCACCTCCACAACCAGATTGGGAGCAGTGCTAAGAGGAGACCTTTCTCCAACTCTACCTAACCTGAGCCTGTCATTCCCCAACTGCACTCAGATAACACATCTGTCCCTGACCCCCTCAAGTCAGACAACGTCTCCTGTCTATGTCCAGCCCCCAATGTATCTGTCCCACACATGTCCTTCCTCTTGGTTCTGGCCAGGCCCCACCATGGCTCACTTCAGCCCCCACTTAAACTCCTGTTCTTGCTTCTCTGTCCCTGGCCATATTGTTAATGTAGTTTTGCTTAATTTGAAGATCTTTCCATTCATTAATAGGCCCATGTTACCTGCTTAAGTCACATGGAAGCCTAAGTCACACAAAGCCTGCAGTGGGGAACAGGAAGGGTGGAGCAGAGCAAAGGAAGTTGGTTGGAGCAGTTACAGCTGAGAAAGAGGACACAGGCAAGCAGGAGCTAGCTGTGATTGTTTGTTTGTGGGAAGGCCCGAGCAGGAGCCTTGGGATGGTGGTGCTCCTGGCTGTGATAATGTGCATAAACTTCTTTGTTCCTATGATGAATTTGATTTTCTGGTGTCTGAATAAATGTTTTGGTTCTGTCTTCCATATAGAGAGTCTGTTATATTTTGTGATTTACAACTATGCCAGCATATTCATAGCTGTCACAGGCGCCATAACTATTGTGTTGGTGATACACTGGCCCCTACTTGTCTTTGAATCGTGATGGCTTCATCCTTCTATGGACAACTTCCCTTCCTAACCCATGTCCATGGGCAAATTCACATTTCGTGGGGGGGTGGGGTGGTTTGTGTGTGTGTGTCTGTGTGTGTGTGTGTGTTTTCCAGCCACCACAGTTTAAACTCTTGCACAAATTACTACCTAGCTTAAGAGTTACAGGGAAAGGGCTTTGTATGCCACAAAGAGATAGACAGCAATCTAGAAATACAGAAATACACATATCTCTCTACATACATTATTACAGTATTAATTTCTCTAGGCCTGATTCCAAATCTGAAAAATTAGCTGGTTAGATCAGATTACTGTAGCTCATGTCTCTTCCAGTTGATAGTCTATGAGCCTCAGCACACAAAAACTACTTTGATGTGTCTTGCCACATACCTTTCTATCCACTGCTGGTATCTGCTATCCTGCAATATTGATTCTGGAGTCATGTGAACAACCACAGACACAGGAGCCTCAGCCTTTTCCTCTTGATACCTGAAATTAATAATAATTTAATGAAAACAGTATAACAAGTACATGTAGCTCAATTGGGATTGGAGGAAATCAAAATCTTCTAGTACCTAGTACCGAGAAAAGATTTTTGTTACCGAGCATCTAAATATGCTCAACAGAAATGAAAAATAAAACTCAGGGAGTTTTCCTAAAAGGAATACTGTCTCCTACACAAAATCTTCTTCTGCACCCATTACACTGTTTCCTAAGTTTTCCAATGGTATGGTCTTCCAAGGAGTTTATCTTAAATGAATCCTTGACCCTGAATGAAGATTTGGTGGGTGAGTCCATAAAATGGGTCCAAGAAGGAACAAGTTAACGCTACAAGCATTCTTCTTCCTCACTATCACAAATACGAGAAAGGTTAAGAGAGTAGAACAGAAACTCTATTTCTGCCATGAACTCTATTTCGACATGAATAAGCCTAGTAGGAATTACTAGAGTAATAAGTAACAATTAGATAATCTGTTCAAGAAATCAATTCAGACAATATCAATCTTATCCTATTATAGATGATCTATAAATCACCCAAACACCAAGCTTCTATCAGGCCAACATAAGCGATATTAGTTCCTTGAATTTCCAAATAGGCAACTGTAAGATAGTAAATAGGGGACATCATAGTTGCCTATCAATAACAAATCCCAAAAAAGGATCTGATAGTTGTTTTAAAAATCTCTGGTTTTCTATTACTATCTTAAATGCAAACCTTACATTCAATCTCAATTAAAGACGATTACTACCCGTCTAATCCTGACAGAGGATTTTTTAATCTCTGTTTTTCAATGGGTATTTGAAAACTTTCCTTTGTAGACATGGTAAAAGATGGCTTTGACTACAGCTTTTATTTATTATTACTTTGAATAACGGATGTCCTGAAACAAAGACAATCACTTCTATCCTAACTGATCCTTAAAAAGGATTAATCTGTGATGCAGTAGAGAATGGTAGAATGGCACTTGAAGTCAGAAGCCCAGGTTCAAGTACTGCCTCTGACACGTGTGGGCTAGCCTCTTAATCCTTCAATGCCTCTGAACTCTCTGAAGGTCACAAGCTGCAGAATAGTTGTTGATCTTCATGGAAAAAGTAATTTCCTTACCAGGAAACTGATAAAATCATAGGCTGGATCAAAAAAAAATTTGTATGTGGTACTGTGTTAACCCAATATTAAGTTACTCACTCAGCTAAGCCCATAGATTTCCATACCTCCGGAAGGTGTCATTTTCACAGATTGGCTCTACAAATCCTTGGTCAGGACATTCTACCACAATAAAAACAGAGCCAGGATCTGGAGGGCTGCAAACCTCCTCTGGTAAAATCTATAAAATGAAACAATAACAACAATAAGGGGCATTTGGTTTGAAAATGTCTGAAGGATAAATAAGGACTGATACACAACCCTCAAAGCCAACGATCAAAAGTCTTCAACTCAGCTTCCATGACACTATAAAAACATCCTTGACCAACATCCTAGATGTCTCAAGTTTGCAGATACCTTAGGTTGAGTTACACAAGAAAAAAAAAATTAGCTTTATGAAAAATCACCTCTTTATCCTATAACTAATATACATGTCTTCTGTTAAGTCTATAAATATTTTCTACCCATTTAGTAACTTAATCCTAAAAGTACCAACAATTCTATATCTGAAGAGTTTGGAGCTTAGAGTGGCAGGGCCCAAGGGAGGCTACACTGCCTTGGACTCTATATATGCCTGATCTATCAGGTCAGGTTTATATACCTATACTTTTAGATACCTAGCCCTATTTCTACAGCAACCTCCCACTTAGCCAGACAACTCCACCGTAGAGTATGGGTGAACTTTAATGCCTTAGGCAAAATGCAAGTTAACTGGAAGTACTTTTGGAGCAGATGACTGGATATTTACCTGATTAAAACTGCTATTCAGCTACACTAAAATTTAATGAGGAAAAATAATTCAACCAATAAATAGTTAATATGACACCAGTAGTATTATACTAACCAAACTGGTCACAGATTGTTGATCAGTAAGACAAATGTGGATTACATATCCTTTTTTGTCACTGGGCTAGTGAAAAAAAGAGTGAACTGTTTGACATGATCATAAATAAGGTCCTTGCCCAGAGCCAGGACTAAAGTTCTATGCCTCAGTTCTAAGCTCTGCTAATTGCCCTGCACTCATAAAATTCCAGTCTTACCTCTCTTCCTTCATAATTGACACTTTTCCCAGCCTTAACAGCAGCAATTATAGGTGCGATGGCAGATGTACCACTAAAAGCAAAAGACAAAATTTCTATGTCAGATCTAGTTAGCTCTATAAGCAAATGCCCAGAGTATGCTCCTCATATCATCTACCCTTCCCTCTACTTACACTGGAAGTCCCAAATCTTTTGCTTTGAGCACCAAAAAATTTCCTTGTTTCACGTGAAGCTGCAAATAGAAGTTGAATATGAAAAATGAGAAACCAGGAAGGCTTGCTTTTAATCAATGTTAGAGAAAATAGCATTCTTGCCTGATAGTACATATTCTCTTGAATTCAGAGAAATAAGTTTCAATTTTATTAGTCATTAAATGTAGCCTGAGAGTAGCAGGAGGAAGTACAGTAAACTTCAAAACCGGGGAGCGGAGCCAAGATAGCAGCTGGGAAGCAGTGACTGGCGTGAGCTCCCCACCAAGTCCCTCCAAAAACCTATAAAAAAATGGCTCTGAACCAATTCTAGAGCTGCAGAACCCACAAAGTGGCAGAGGGAAGCAGGGCTCCAGCCCAGGACAGCCTGGATGGTCTCTGGGTAAGGTCTGTCCCACACAGAGCTCCCAGCTCCCAGCTGAGGGGAGCGGAGCTGAGCCAAGCAGAGCCCAGCGCCCGCGGCGCGGACCGACCAGACTAGCAGTCCAGCGGAGAGTGCCCTACAGGCATGAATTACTGAGCTGTGGCATCTACCAGACCTCTCAACCCACAAAGAGCAAAGACAACAGAGAAGGTTAGTGGGAAAAGCTGCGGGGCGGGACGGAGTTTGCCGTTCATTCGGCTACTGCCCCTGGGGCAGCGGAGGTGGGGCAGCTTTAGAACTAGGCTGCAGTTGCTTCTGGCCCCAGGCCCACCTGGTGGGAGGAATTAAGTGGCTGATCAGAGCAGGAGTGAAGAGCCTGCTAAAGATTTAAGCCCAGGGCAGGTAGGGGGTTCTTGGGGAAGGAGGAGTGCTGGTGAGGCAGTGCATTTGCCCAAGCGTGGAACATAGAACTCTTTAAGTCTACAAGCAGCCATACCCCATTGAAAA
>CM053626.1:155586446-155604443 GCA_028646595.1 Phalanger gymnotis | reverse complement strand
GGCAACCAGAGTGTACGCCATCTTGGAGTGGGAGGGGGGAGGAAATGGGGAGAAAATTTTTGATTCAAATGCCTGTGAAAATCAATGCTGAAAACCAAACATATTAAAAATAAATTAAAAAAAACTTCAAAACCCAATCCTCATCCCTCCCCAACTTCCTCTCTCTGCCCCTAAGAAATAATCTAAACAAATCTAGAAAACTGTCAAACCACAAACTGATTAGGAATTCCAAGGGAAAAAAAAATCCATCATTATTCCAGTCCATGTCAACACGGAGAGAGACAAGAGAAGTCTGCAGACAGAATGGACAGAGTCTGGCCAGGAATAGACCACATGGAGCATTCCAGTGCAAGGAAAGGTTGTTGATCAGTGCAAGAAGAGGTCCCAGATACAGTATAAAGGAGCTTAACTTTACAATAAGAGCAGAACAACTGCCAATTGGGCAACTCTGTCCCTTATTACCTAGTACTAGGTCATAGATCCAGGCTAAATTGAGGCGGGGAACTTGAGACCAGGGCTGGCATTCAAGGGTGAGAAACGATCACGGAGCCTAAGATGTGTACTGAACAAATAATATGTTCAGAGGTAAGCAGAAGCTCTGAAGTTCTGATACCAGGAGGAGAGTAGAGTATCAGTTTTTAGCTTATAGCCTACTCTCAATCCTGCCGAGGAGTAATAAGGGATAGAATTCCAAATCAAAGGTAAACCTATAATTCCGTTCCTCTGGATCAAGAGAAGAGCTTTCCAGCTGACTAACAGTGGCCAAAATTCCAAATTGGACAGGCCCATAGGCCTACTGCTCAGAATCAAACGCAGGTCAGGATCCTACAGAATAGGGGGTGGGGTGGGCAGACGGGAGTGACCAAAATTTACCCTAGATCAGACTACTTTGGGAACACTGAAGGCTTGCAGGTTCCCACTCTGAGGTGTTTCTGAGATCCTGGAACAATATAACACTCAATGTCAAAGAAAGCAGCAACAAGACCAGTCTAGACCTTGCCTCCATAAGTACTCAGAGCCTAGCTCTAACATAAAGTCAAAAGTCAGGAAAGAGGCAGGATAAAGGAGCAGAAAACAAAAATCAGAAAAATCCCATCATAAAATGATGTTACAGTGACATAGATAGATGTTCAAGACACAAGAAAATAAAATCAAAACAACTATAAGCAAAGTCTCAAAGAAAAAAGACAGCATGGTCAAAAATTCAACCAGAATTCCTGGAAGAGATGAAGCAAGTGTTAACAAAAAGTTTAAAAATGTTTTTAGAGAAGAAATCAGAATGCTAGAGGAAAAATCTAAAAGAAATGATAGCTAGAGAAGAAAAAATAATAAAGGGAATTAAAAACTTGGCACAAAACTTCTGTACTTCTGGTCTGTTGTTCAAGCAACAGGCTCCCTGAAAATCAGAATAGACCAAACAGAAACTAAAGCATTCATGAGACAGCAAGAAATTTTAAAACAAGGCCAAAGAACTGGGGGAAAAAAAAGAAGAAAATATGAGGTATCCCACAGCTAAACCAAAAAACAGATCAAGGAGAAATAATTTAAGAATCACTAGAATTACTCGAAAGACATGAAAAAAGGAGCCTAGACAGATTTCAAGAAAGCATGTAAGAAAATACTCAGATCTCTTAGGGCCAGAGGAAAAAACCCCAAAATGAGAACTCCCAGGAACATTATAGCCAAACAGAGCTTCCTGGTCAAAGAAAAAAATAATACTATAGTATCAAGTACCTAAGAGCCACACTCAGGATCAATACAATTAGCTGAAAGCTTGGAACAGGATATTCCAAAAGGCAAAAGATCTAAGCTTACAAACAAGAATAATTTAACCAGCAAAACTGAGTATAATTCTACCAGGGAAAAATTAACCTTTAAAGAAATACAGGACTTCAAAGCAGAAGACCAGAGCTAGTAAAACATCTGACATACAGAGGCATCAATAAAAGCATAAGAAGATAAGACATGAATGAACAATCATAAGGAACTAAACAAGTATAGACTGCTTACATCCTAGTATGGGGAGTTAATGAGAGAGATATTATATGGGGAAACATGTAAATATATGTGACATATCCACATCATATATGTATGTATGTGTGTGTGTGAATGTAAATTAAAAAAAAGTAGGGAGATGATACACATGATGCCCTTTTACCATCAGAAGTCAGAATCCAAAAAAGACCTGGGAGTTACTCTATTAAAATTTGTTGATCTTAAATGGATTTAAAATGAATTTAAATGGAAGGGAAAATAAAAATATGTTAAAGGAGGGGTGGAGAGGAAAGTTAGGGAAAATTATCTTACATAATTGAGGTATACAAGTAGAAGAGTATACGAACAAGGAAGAAAGGATGCGGGAAGCAGCTGACACTTGAACTTGAGTCTTGTCTGAATTGGTCATATGTGGGATGAAAAACCCTCACCAATTAAAAAAAGTTAATTTTTAATGAGGAGCCATCTCAGGGTGGGAACAGAAATAAAATTTTATTCAATTCTCGAGAGAATGGGGCGTCCTCTGCCAGAACAGCTCTAGCAAGGGAGGCCCTGTACAAGGGGCAAAGCATCAATAATTATACCTAACACAAGAGAATTCCAGCACATCTCTGACCCTTCTCACCATTGGCTGGGAGGTGGGATTACAATCTGAGCACGAAAAACTAGACAAAGAACCAGGAAATCAAGGCACAGAAACTCCAATTCCCATTCCCTTAGTTAATGATTACAACTGAGGTGACATCTATAAATCTAAAGAAGGAGAATAAGATAAGGGGAAGGGGAGACCCTCTCCATTCTTCTACAGTACTTTTACAGTAAAGGAAAACACGTCACAGTGACCCTATTCTTACTGAGCAAATCTTTAAACCAGAACCAGAAGAAAGAACAAAAAGTTTCAGAGAAAACTTTCCCAGAGGCTGAGCAATCAGACCTACAGCTTCAGCAGAATTTTTCCACTTCCCTATTTCTTAACATTTCTAAGCATAGATATGAATAGATATAGATTTATACATATACATTCCCTGCGAAGTCTTCACGTTTTATTTTCTCACTACCTCACATAGTCAAAGCAGAAAGGAGCTTACATACATACACACACATGTAGATATAAGTGTGTATATATGTGTATATATACACACACACTCACACACACATACAGACTTGGGTACAAAAATGCATTTTACTCAACAGGGAAACAGGAGGAAAAGTAGAAAAGATAAAAGGAAATGTAGATTAAGAGAGGGCTTTGTGCTAAGCAAAACAAACTCTAAGAATATATATAAAAATTTTGTAACTCTTTTTGAGGCACCAAAGAATTGGAAACTGAGAGGGTGCCCATAAATTGGGGAATGTTATATAAATGAGATGGAATATCCTTGTGTTACAAGAAATGATGAAGAAGACAATTTCAAAGAAACTTGTACAAATTGATGCAGTGAAGTGGGCTGAATCAGGAAAAGTTTTTATGACAATAGCATTTAAAAACAAACAACTTTAGTCAGTCTAATGACCAACCATGATTCCTGAAGACTCAGAACAAACATGCTACTTGCCTCCTGATTGAGGTGAAGGACTCAGAATGCAACATGGGGGGATAAGGGGGAAGGGAATGACCAATGTGGAAATTTGTTTTGTTTGACCATACATGTTTGAAATAGGGGCTGTTTTTCTTTCTCAAATGGGGAGAAGTACAGGCTGGGACTCAGCTGAATTCTCCCAATATTATTCTCCAAATAACTAAAAAATAATGCCTCAAATCAAATTTTAGAGCAGCAAAGCCAACAAAAAGACCAGAGGGAGACATTATTCCAGCCTAAGATTAATTAAGAGGCATGCAGGAGAGGTAACACTGGAGTGGACCAAGTGTATCAGTAAGCAAGGTGGGACTTTTTGCTGTTCTTCTCTTAAGTGCCTTTAATGATTCTGGCCTTTGTTTGAATGGGGCAGGTAAAGTGGGATGTTTTTGTCTTGGCAAGTTTTATCAGCACTAAGACAATCTAATGGTAACCAGGGTAGGACTTTTTGTTGTCTTCTCCTTTGGAATGCTGAGGAGGTTTAGTACCTTTGGTGAGTCTTGCCTTTGAAATGTAATGGCCAACAAAATGGCAGTTTTTCCCTGTTCTTTCAATGTTTCTCAGCACTGAGGTAATCAAGTGCCCCAGGGCCCTGAGAGGGTATATAAGATCCAAGGATGGCATCTGACTTTTGGAGCACACTCATGGAAGAAATATTGAGACTGGGAAAGCTGTAACTGCTCCCTGGCTTTGCAACCCAGAGATGTTGGTGATTCTCAGGTAACTAAATTGTGATTTGAATCAGAGGAGGTCTGTCTGTTGATGTTTATAATTTGTATTTGCTCTGAAGTTCAGGTTGCTGGCTTTTCCTCCTGAACTAAGTGAATAATATTTGGATGTTGTATTAAAGTGAGATTGTTAACCCCTTAAAGTTACTTTCCTTAGTAAAGCAAAAAGAAGCTGTGCTGGCAGCTCTTGTTGCTGGTCTTGTTGGGTCTTACACCGCACAACAGCTGCTGGCTAGTGCAGCAGGAGAATGAATGGCGGGCCTTAGAGGCAGTCACAACAACAGCAATTGATAAAGCAGCTTTGGGAGCTCTTGGCCAAGAGATAAAGATACAGGTATTAGACAACTGGTCATAAAGAGATTATAAGGGCACTGGATGCAGCTGGCACTGACTGCCAACTGTACTGCCCATAAGCAGTTCTAGTCACTGTTCTAAGGAGGAGAGGATCACTTGTGATCAGTCACAAGGGAGCAGGGACCCTAGTCATAGTTACAGGGTCAAGAGGAGCACTAATACTTGCAGCTGCCCTAGGAGAGCAGAGGACCTTCCTGGTAAAGACCAGAAAGAGGAGTGACCAAACTTCTCCCAGGATACCATCAACTTGGAAGAGCCAAAAACTTGCAGACTCTGAACTGGCTCTAAAAACAACAGCACAAAAAAGCCTGGGATGAAGCTCCAAAAAAGAAAAAAAAATTACGGGGTGAGGAGGGAGGCACTCGGGGAAGGTGGGAAGGAAGAAGCAGAATGGGTTAAGTTTTCTCATATAAAAGAGGTGTGCAAGGAAGAGCTTTTATGTAGTGGAGGGGAAAATGGGAAGGGAGGTGGCAGGCAATGTCTAGACCTTACTCTCATCAGATTTGTTTCAAAGAAGGAAGAATATATGTATACATTAAACACACACACACAGAGTTGGTTTTAGAAATCTATCTTACACAATACAGAATTTGGAAGGGAAAGGAATAAGAGATTGGGGAAGTGGGGGTGAGAAGAGAACGATAAAAGGGAGGGTGAATGAAGAAAGACAGTGGTCAGAAGCAAAACAGACTTTTCAGGAGAGATAGGATAAAAGAGAAAGAAGGGGGCACCTAGGTGGCACAGTGAGTAGAGCACTGGCCTTGGAGTCAGGAGGATCTGAGTTCAAATCCAGCCTCAGATGCTTGACACACTTACTAGCTGTGACCTTGGGCAAGTCACTTAACCCCAATTGCCCTGCCTTCCCCTCTCCAAAAAGAAAAAAAAAAGGACAGGGGTAGCTAGGTGGTGCAGTGAGTAGAGAACCGGCCCTAGAGTCAGGAGGACCTGAGTACAAATCTGACCTCAGACACTTGACATACTTAGCTGTGTGACCCTTGGGCAAGTCACTTAACCCCAAATGCCCTGCTTTCCCCCACAAAAAAAAATAAACGGAAGAAAATAGAGTGGAATGAAATACATAAGTAACCATAACTATGAATATGAATGGGATGAGCTCATCCATAAAACAAAAGCAGGTAGCAAAATGGATTAGAAACCAGAATCCAAAAATATTTTTTTAACAAGAAACACACTTGAAACACACACTGAGTTAAAATAAAGGGATATAGCTGAATCTATTATGCTTCAGAAGTAAAAAAAAAAAAAAGGCAGGGGTAGCAATCATGATCTTAGACAAAGACAAAGCAAAAATAGCCCCAATTAAGAGTGACAGTACTATTAACAATCTCAGACGTGCAGATGGTACCACTCTGATGGCAAAAAACGAAAAAGAATTAAGAAACCTTTTAATCAGGGTGAAAGAGGAGAGTGTAAAAGCCAGCTTGAAGCTTAACATCCAAAAAAACTAAGATCCTGGCAACAAGCTGCATCATTTCCCAACAAATAGAGGGAAAAGAAATGTAAGCAGTGTTAGATTTTATATTCATGGGATCAAAGATCACTGCAGATGGTGAATGCAGCCACGAAATTAAAAAAAAACACTTGTTCCTTGGAAGGAAAGCTATGCCAAATCTGGACAGCATACTAAAAAGCAGAGACACCACTTTACTGATAAAAGTCCTTTTATTCAAAGCTATGCTTCTAGTCAAAATGTACAGCTGTGAGAGTTAGACTATCAAGGAAAGCCGAATGCCACAAAATCAACATACTTGAATTGTGGAGCTTGAGAAGACGTTTGTGAGTCCCTTGGACAGCAGGGAGATGAAATCACTGTATACTTAAAGAAAATAATTCAGGATATTCACTGGAAGGTCAAATACTAAAGCTGAAGTTTAAATACTCTGGCCACATAATGAGAAGACAGGACCATATCAGTAATTAAGGTGGGACTTTCTTTTACTGTTCTCTCTTTTAGCACTTATTTAATCAAGTGCCCTTGAAGAGTCCAGCCTTTGTTTCATTGAATAATTCTAGAGTCTTTGATGACCTCCTTGCTTCAAGGGAAAGCCTAGTTTACATGGGTTTGCGTTGCATGCTGTGATGCCTCTGACCCTGAACTAAATATATAAACTCAGAGGTTGGCGGTTTTTCCTTGGCACTCTCACTCACCGGAAGAATGTCTTGTGACTTAAAGAGGCTCTGGGCAGCCTTGTGAAGAGGCCCCTGGCTTGTAAACTCAGATGTCGATGCTTTCCTGGTAACTATGAATTGTGATTTGAATCAGACAAGGTCTGTTGATGTTTGTAATTTCTACTTGTATTTGTTCTGATAAGTGAGTTACATTTGTATGTGTGATTAAAGTGAGACTGTTGACTCCTTTTTATTTTATTATATCCTAGTTATTTTCCTTAGGAAAGCAGATCAAAAGAACCTGTGCTAGCAGCTCTTGTTGCTAGTCTTGTTGGGTCTTATACCCCAAACAGCTGCTAGCCACGTTGTTGTTACAAGGACTCAGTGGAAAAGACTCTGAAGCTGGGAAATACTGAAGGCAAAAGGAAATGGAGCTGACAGAGAATGAGATGGATAGAGAGCGTCATGGAAACCAGAAACACGAACTTGGACAAAATTCAAGAGGCAGTGGAAGACAGAAAGGCCTGGAATGTTATGGTCCATGGGGTCATGAAGAGTTGGATAGGACTGAATACCGCCACGACCACCACCACCACCACCACCACAGACAATGAAGCAATATCAAAAAATTTTACAGCATGTTTCTCTGATAAAGACCTCATTTCTCAAAAGGGAACTGAGCCAAATTTATAAAAATAAGAGCCACCCTCAACTGATAAATGGTCAAAGGATAGGAAAAGGCAGTTTCAGGAGAAGAAATCAAAGCTATCTATCCATAGTCATGAAAAAATGTTCTGAATCACGAGTGATTACAGAAAGACAAAACAATGCTGAGATACCACCTCACACCTATCAGAAATGCTGGAGAGGATGAGGGAAAACAGGTACACTAATGAACTGCAACCATCCTGGGCAACAATCTGGAACTATTTGCAAAGGATTATAAAATTGTGCATAGCCTCTGACCCAGCAATAACCACTACTTGGTCTGTATTCCAAAGAGATCAAAAAATAGGGAAAGGGTCTTATTTGTACAAAAATATTTATAGTAGCTCTTTTAGTGGTGACAAAGAATTCATCAATCGGGAAATGGCTGAACAAGTTTTGGTATATGATTGTTGAAGTACTATTGTGTTATAAGAACTGACAAGGGGGGTGGTTTCAGAAAAAACATGCAAGACCTATATGGACTGATACAAAGTAAAGTGAGAAGAACTGAGAGATCCCTGCTGTAATGATGAGCAACTGTGACAGACTTGGCTGCTCTGATCAATACAATGATCCAAAACAATTCCAAAAGACTCATGATGAAAAAGTGCTTTCTACTTGTAGAGAGAGAATTAATAGACTCTGAATGCAAATTTCTCACTTTCCTTCTTTTTTGCTTTTTTTGGGATATGGCAAATATAGAAATACATTTACATGATTTCACATGTATAACGATATCATACTGTTTGTCTTCTGAGTGGGAAGGGCTGAGAGGGAGGTAGAGAATATAGAACTCAAAATTTGAAAAGAAAAAAAATTTTAAATAAATTATAATTTTTTTTAAAAGTAAGGGAAGTAATCATGTTTATTATTAAAAACTTTTTAGTAAGTGGTTCTTAGATTCCCAGGCCAATACTTACAGAATTATACAGCTTTTCATATAGTACTGACAGATCTAATGAAGCAAAACAAACCTTTATATTCTTAACATTCAATAGGGCATCTGTGTTCCTTTTCAGCTAAAATTACTTGAAAGCCTCTCTCATTGAATTACTGAGGGAAAAATATGCCAGGTACTAGTGAAGTTCAAACATATCAGCATCATAACTACAACCCAGTAGGAACCTGGGTAAGAATTTCATTTAATAGTTATTAGCGCTCAAAAAGTCTCTCTGAATAAAATATAATTTACCTTACAGATGAAAGCTACAACCAAAGATGGGTCTCTGCCTTTTATTTTCCAACTGTCATCTAAAGAAAAAAAAAATCAAATATTAAACAAAGAACATAGCATGCCATTTGCTCAACTGAGGGCAAGTACCCAGGATGAGTAAAATTCACTACATGAACCATGAAATTTAATATTAATCTGAAGATAGAAGAATCAAGTTATTTTGATGCCTATTATGATCCCTTTTTGTCCCACTTATTACCTGTACATTACTATGGACAGAGTATATGAAAAATTGAATGCATTTCTTAAAAAGCAAATGAATTAAAGACATGAAGCGTCATCATGAGTTAAAGATTTTAGGCTTAGGGTGTTATAGCCAACAGCATTTGACAGATATAGGAAAGTTCTTGTTATTCAGTAGTATCCAACTCCCCATGACACCATTTGGGTTTCTTTTTTTTTTGGCAAAGATATTGGAATGGTTTGCCATTTCCTTCGCTAGCTCATTTTACAGATGAGGAAACTGAGGCAAACAGGATTAAGTGACTTGCCCAAGGTCACACAGCTAGTAAATATCTGAGGTCAGATTTGAACTTAGGTAGATGAGTCTTCTGTGACTCCTGGTCTGGCATACTATCCACTGCACTACCTAGATGTAATGGAAAGAACAAAACAGATGTAATGGAAGGAAAAAAATACCACAAAATGGAAAAGGGCAGCAGAATGGATAAGATCTAATAATTTGTTGAATATAAAAAGCACACTTAAAAAACAAGGACTGTAATAAAGTTTATTATGCTCAATACAAAAGAGCAGGCATATCAATTTCTGATATAGCAATAATAAAAAAGCACTGTTAATGATAGAGAAGGAAACTACAATTTTCTTAAGGGATCATATCTAACCAAATCGATATTAAATATGTATGAAATGTCAAAGTATCTGAATACTTTAAGGGAAAAACTAACAAATGAGCAAATAAGGCTTAGTAAACAGTGAGAAATGAATTGTAGGCAACTTCAACGTTTCTCTTTCAGACATAAACAAAACTAATAAATTAAAAAAGAGGGAGCTCATAGGGAACTTCCTTAATTTACTAAGAAAGAATCAAAGTGCTTAGCTGGGTGAGAAGGAAGAGGAGGAAATGTGAAGCTTGAATAGAGAAGAAAGTGTTTGGAATAACTTCTGTGGAGAGTGAGGCAGGAAATGAATTAAGAGGTATAAATGATTGCTTTGATTAGCACACTGGTGGGAGTAATCTAGGCCTAGGAAAGTACTGAGGGATTCGAGACTAATGTACTGATGAGGGCAAAGAAGAGACCTACAAATATAACAACAGGAGGTTTCGGTCAGAGACAGGAATGTCAAAGTTTCTGATCAAGGATGTGGCTGTCCCTGTGTGTGGCTGTGGTAATAATAAAGGTGTAAGTCTTGGGATCAAAGGAGTCATAGGGTTAGAGGTAACATCAATATGGATGTTGAAATATCTTAATATAAGAGAAGGAGTTGGGGAAGAAAGCAAAACAGTCAAGTGCTGACTTCCTTGAGAAAGAATAGAAAATGACCTGGGTTCCAAATCATTCAACAGTCATCATGATTTGAAGATGAAAAACTAGAATGGGGTGGGGGTGGGAAGAGAGTCTGAAACTAGAACCTTGAAAATCAAGGAGATAAAATTTTAATAAGACCAATAAAAATTTATAACTCACCAGCTAATTTCATCAAAATATAGGAAAAGCAAATTACCCAGATAAAAGATAAGCAGGAAAAGAAAATTAATGGGGAGGAAATAAAATAATCAGATTCTACCATACCTAATAATATGCTAACAAACTTGATAACGTAAATGAAATAGATGGTCATGAAAATATAAAACCTCCAAATTAAGGAGGGAATAAAAAACTCCAAAATAACTCAATCCAGAAAAAAAAAAAAACAAAAAAAAACACCTATGCAAACTGTAACGGGATGAGTTAGAGCCAACCCCTGCCTTCGTTGGACCTCGGCACCCAGAAGCCAGCTGAGATAGCCTCAGGGCTCTGAGGTATGAGAGGAACAAGATGGAGTCAGGAGGAAGGGTCTCGCCCTTGTTGGCAACGTGGTGCTGGGTTCTTTTCCTGATTTACCTGTGCACAGGTGAATCATGGGGAGAGCGTGGGAAGGAAAGGGGAGGAGAATAGGTAGAGAGTAGGCAGACCAAGGCAGCCCTAGTATTACATAATAAAGGCTATAAAAATCTGGTCACTGACTTTATTAAACAGAGCTGTTCACCATCTCTTTGCCTCCCACCTCATTCATTGCCCGCGAGATCAGGCCTTTGCTGGACAAAGGCCTAGGAGTATGGGGTAAGAGAGACCCCTTCAGCAAACCAACAAGGAACTTCCAAAGGAAAAAAAGCTCCTGGTCTTCCTGGTCCAGGTGAATTCACAACTGAATTCAATAAAATACTTACAAAACAAATATGCCCTATGCTACTGCTGAATAACCTATAAGTATTTCATGTTGTTCCATTACCACACAAACTACTAAAGGATTAATCTGAGTCAAGTTCAGGCCAAAACATCACCCTTTGAAAAATTTTCTACTTTTTGTGTATGTTTTATAATGTATACAACATATTAGAATTGCATATATACAATATAACTGATAAATACATACCTACTAGGTCTTACATACACCTATTAGGAGTATATGTTCAAAATTTGCTTTATTGATGGGATGCACAATTAAAAAGTTTGAAGATCACTGCTCTAACCACTCCAGCCCTCATTGACCTTCAATTCTGAATTGTTAAAGCACGTGTACTTTAAGAGAGTAGTATATTTCATCAAAATAGGGAACCTTTAAGAATAGAACTTGATAACCTCAATTTTTTAGTCTTCTCCTTGAAAAAAAAACTTCTCTAGAGAAATTAAGAATGTCCCTGAATTATGCCGATATATATGTATATACGTGTATACATGTACACATACACACACACAATTTGGACAAAGAATCTTCTGAAACAAACTTAATCCGTTTCATTCCCATCAATTAATATCTCATAGGCAACTAAATTATGACTTAGTAGACAAGTCTTAAGGAATTGTTTGGGCACATGGAAGTTAAAGAACTCACCAGTGTTTATCCTTTATATTCTAAGAGGACCAATGACATCACAGAGTGATGTGTGTGCACTGGACATAAGTGAGGTAGAGCTGCACAAAATCGTCAGCCTTACTCTCCTCCAGAATCATCAAAGTCCAGTGGCAAGATGAAAGTCAAGATAACTGGTAATGGCCCAGAATGGGCCATGGATGACCTTGGTGTTTTTAGTGTCTGACTAAGCTGTAAATGTTCCATAGCACCTACTTCAGCCACCTTCATGGCCATTGGAACAGACTGTTCTCATCTGCCCATTCAGCCAGGGGAAATCTCACTTGCTTAGGGTAGACTTCCTCCTAACTCACCACATGGGTGAGGCCTGTAAGTTACCCTCAAACTCATTTAGCCTATCTGCAGAGACAGTTTTACCAGGGTGTGGCTGCTGTCCAAGCTATAATTTCTTGGAGCCATAGGTGAGAGCTGAGTGCCAGGTGGACAAAAAAGGTAGATGAGCAGCCCTGAAAAGGGCTTTCACACCAGAGGTGCTAGTCCTCCCTGAACATGCCATACATGCCAGAGTCACACAGCTAGTAAGTAGAAGAAGCAGGTTTTCTTGATTCCAAACACAGGACTCTGTCCACTATGTCATGCTGCCTCTCAGAAGCACATATTAAAGCTAGAAAGGTCCTTAGAAATCTAGTAATCCAATCCTCACAGACAAGTAAATTCAAGACCAAATATTATGATATGAGCAAGTTAATAGTAAAAAAGTGACAGAGAGAGGATTACAACCCAGGTTTAGTGCTCTTTCTACTACATCACAATGCTGCCCTAAATTGAAAACTTAATTCCATACTGTCTCCTATGTATGTTTTTATTTCTTCCTAACTGTGAAATCTTTAAGGGAAAAACAATGTCATCTTTGGCCTATCCCTAGGACCTGCTAAACAGTATTACAGTAAAGGGGTTTTTTCTTCCTCCCAATATTTAGAATTAATACATATACTATGCACATAAAGTCTCTAGAGGATATTATACCACTGACAGTCTCTTTTTCTAATGGCTTGCTTAAAAGGCAACTTCGAGGAATATTTTTCTCCAATCAGGTAAAGAATCCCTTATTAAACCCAAAACATTTGAGCAACGATAAAAGAAACTTTAATTAATGCAACCTAACAATTGAAATAAAGACCTATTTTTTTTTAAATCTCCACAAAATGATTTGAAATTTGTGAATGTGCTGAGAATAGCCAGAACAGCAGCATAGCCAATGCAGCTGCATAAACATTCAGATTCCATTAAAATTACAAGCATTTCTATTTAAATGGGGAAATTTGTAGATGATACAATGCAGGAAATGATAGCTAACAAATTGGATGGCCAGACTAGAATCTGAAAAGCTCTTAAGGGTGGAGCCAAGACGGAGGCATGAAAACAAGAACTCCCTTTACCTCTCCCCCAAATCCCTCTAGACACCTGTAAAAAATGACTCAAATTCTAGAGCTACAGAACTCATAAAATGACAGTGAAATAAGTCTCCAACCCAAGACAGCCTGGATGGTCGCTGGGAAGAGTCTACTGCAACATGCTGAGAGCAGAGCACAGCCCAGCATGGGCTACACTGGAAGAGACCAGGCCGGAGCAGACCTAACGGAGCATGCTTCAGGGCCCTGAATCACTGAGCTGTGGCAGTTTCCAGACTTCTCAACCCACAAACACCAAAGACAACTGAGCAGGTCAGTGGAGAAAACTGCTGGACCTGGGGAGAGAAGAGCATGATCTGGCCCCAGCCCCAGGGGTGCAGAGGCGGCTGCTTCTGCAGCTCCAGGCCCATGGATGGTGGGAGAAATTAGGCGGCTGATCAAAGCAGGAGTACAGAGATCTCTTTGCTGGCACTAAGGCAGCTTTGCCCTGCTTGGATCTGGGTCTCAATCCTGGTTGATGGACCTTGGGGGAGAAGGAGCATTGGTGTGGCAGAACTTGCGGTAGGCATGGAGAGGCAGAACTCCTGTAGTTACCCGGCAGAAAGGAGTGCCTGAGATCACTTACAGGCCAGAACACAGGCGAGGAAAGGAATATCATACCACCTCAAAATAGAAGTAGCTCTGAAAACAGCAGAGCAAAACTCCTGAATCTTGGGATATAGCACTCTCCATTCTGAAAGCAGTCATACCCTGACAAAGAGCTCAAAAGTCAAGTAATTGGCTGTGGAAATTAGCAAGCAGCGTAAAAGGTCTCAGAGTATAGAATCTTTCTTTGGTGACAAAGAAGATCAAAACATACAGCCAGAAGTCAACAAAGTCAAAGATCCTACATCAAAAGCCTCCAAGAAAAATATAAATTGGTCTCAAGCCATGGAAGAGCTCAAAAAGGAGTTGGAAAATCAAATAAGAGGAGTAGAGGAAAAATTGAGAAGAGAAATGAGAGTGATTCAGGAAAATCAAGAAAAATGAGTCAACAGCTTGCTAAAGGAGACCCAAAAAAATACTGAAGAAAATAACACCTTAAAAAATAGACTAACCCAAATGGCAAAGGGGCTCCAAAAAGCCAATGCCTTATAAAGGCATATAAAAGAATGCCTTATAAAGGGAGAATTACCCAAATGGAAAAGGAGGTCCAAAAGACCACTGAAGAAATTACTGCCTTAAAAATTAGAATGGCGCAAGTGGATGCTAGTGACTTGATGAGAAATCAAGATATTATAAAACAGAACCAAAAGAATGAAAAAATGGAAAACAATGTGAAATACCTCATTGGAGAAACCACTGACCTGGAGAACAGATCCAGGAGAGATAATAAATTACTGGACTACCTGAAAGCCATGAACAAAAAAAGAGCCTAAACATCATCTTTCAAGAAATTATCAAGGAGAACTGCCCTGATATTCTAGAACCAGAGGGTAAAACAGAAACTGAAAGAATCCACCAATTGCCTCTTGAAAAAGATGCCAAAAAGAAAATTTCTAGGAATATTGTAGCCAAATTCCAGAGTTCCCAGGTCAAGAAGAAAATATTGCAAGGAGACAGAAAGAAATAATTCAAGTATTGTGGAAACACAATCAGGATAACACAAGATCTAGCAGCTTCTACATTAAGGGATCGAAGGGCTTGGAATATGATATTCCAGAGGTCAAAGGAGCTAGGATTGAAACCAAGCATCACCTACCCAGCAAAGCTGAGTATAATACTTGAGGGCAAAATACGAATTTTCAATGAAACAGAGGACTTTCAAGCATTCTTGATGAAAAAACAAGAGCTGAATAGAAAATGTGATTTTCAAATACAAGAATCCAGAGAAGCACGAAAAAGTAAACAGGAAAGAGAAATCATAAGGAACTTACTAAAGTTGAACTGTTTTGTTTACATTCCAACATGGAAAGATGATATTTGTAACTCATGAGACCTTCCTCAGTATTAGGGAAGTTGAAGGGAATATACAAATATATAGACAGAGGGTAGAGGATGAATTGAATATGAAAGGATGATATCTAAAAAATAAAATTAAGAAGTGAGAGAGGAATATATTGGGAGGACACAGGGAGAGATAGAATGGTGTAAATCATCTCACATAAAAGCGGCAAGAAAATAACGGAAGGGAAGAGGGAGTAGGTAAAAGGGAATGAGTGAATCTTGCTCTCATCAGATTTGGATTAAGGAGGGAATAAAATACACCTCAATTGGGTATCTTACCCTACAGGAAAGTAGCAGGGAAGAGGACAAGAAGCAGGGGGATGAGATGGGAGGGCAGATTGAGGGAGGAGGTAGTCAAAAGCAACCACTTTTGAAAAGGGACAAGGTCAGAGGAAAAAACTGAATTAAAGGGGTCAGGATAGGATGGAGGGAAAAATAGTCTTTCACAACATCACTGTTATGGAAGTGTTTTGCATAACGATACGTGTATAACCTATATTGAATTGCTTGCCTTCTCAAGGAGAGTGGGTGGGGAGGGAAGAAGGGAGAGAATTTGGAACTCAAAGTTCTAAAAACAAATGTTAAAAAAAATTGTTTTTACATACAACTGGGAAATAAGATATACAGGCAATGGGGTATAGAAATCTATCTTCCCCTACAAGAAAGTAAAGGGAAAGGGTATGGGGGAGGAAGGTGACAGAAGAGAGGACAGACTAGTGAAAAGAGCAATCAGAATACATGCCACCTTGGGGTAGGGGGAAGGGTAGAGATGGAGTGAAAATTTGTAACTCAAAATCTTGTAGAAATGAGTGTCAAAAACTAAAAATAAATTTTAAAAATTTAATTAAAAAAAAAGAAAAAGAAAAAAGAAAAAAGCTCTAAAGGTAAAATATCTTAACACGACTAGTAGAAATTTATATATCTACAGGTTGGTTAAGACACTGCAATTGCATTAGGAAAAAACAAAGTAATTTGTTGCTCAGTAACAATTAATCTGAAAAGATATGAGAGTTTTAGTGGACTTAATACTCAAGGAGTCAACAGCATGACATGACAGCCAAAAAAGCTGCTAATACTAGGCTGTTTTAAGTAGCACAGCACCCAAAATAAGGGAAATTATAGGCTGTTATGCTTTGCCCTAACGAGAGTGTATTTGTTATTCAATTCTGGATATCGTATTTTAAGAAGAACATTTAGAAACTGGAACCTATTCAGGAGGGGTGGCCAAGACCATAAGACTGTAAGTATGATACCATAACATACCATACCGTACCATACCATGATTAGAATAAATGTTTAATCTCAAGAAAAGATTTAAATGAGAATGTGATATCAAGCATCTGAGAGTTATATAGAAAAACAGTTTAGATTGATTTCGTGTGGCCCAGAGGAAAAATTAGGAGTCAAAGTTTTAGTATATTAGATGTTGGCTTGAATTTTTGAAAAGAATACACCTCAAAATTAGAGCCACTCAAAAAAAGAACAAGCTGGTTTTGGGCTTGGGTGACCCAAGACTCTTGGAGGTCTTGGCTTCTCTTCAAATATACATTACAACAGATTCTTTAGGGATACAACTATTTTTGTAACCCCTACAATGCCTAGCATAGCATTTTATACATATTTGATTTGACATAGGCAAAAAAAAAAAAAAGCCCTGAATTGATAATCCTCATGGTTTAAACTATGATTAGTATGTATCAAATCAGAAAAGCATGACCTAGCTAATTTGAACTGAAAAATCATCAAAGTCCCAGGTTTTCATGGCTGAAAAGCAGATACTGAAGCAAAAGTGTAAGATGTCCTTTGAAATAACTTGACACAATGATAACGTAAGCCAGCAGAACATACTATTCTGTTAATGTTTTCCTTGTATTAATCAGAGAATAATCTAGTTTATGTAAAACTTATCAGAAATCAATTTAAAACATTAATATTATAGTTGCAACGAAAAAAAATGCAAAATGTCCTACTTATGTCCTTTAGAGAATCATTTCCATCACTACCTGGAAGTTGCTGTTCACTTTTAAAAAATTCAGAGTTGGTAGGATGGTTTGGAGTAAACCTGGTGGGAGACTTCCTGGAATGCTGAGTCAGCTGGTAATCACTTGCAACCCATTTACCTGGATAGCACGGCAATCAAATTAGACAAACAGCCCCCTATGTTCAAAGCAGAGATGTTTCTCAGCTGGTAAGAGAACATGCTCAAAAGCATCAAAATTATGCCTTCTGTAAACTTAATGAGATTAGTTCTACTGCAATACAGTTTTCTGGGGTGAACTGCTCTATCAATCCAGAAAATACCCAGAGCAGAAAGAAGTTTATTCACCTCAAGACACTTTCCATATATTCATGGTATCTAGAGATGGAAGGGACTTGAGAATTCACCTAGTACAATCCCCCTACGTTATATACATAGGAAACTGAAACGCAACAGGGAAATGACTGAGTTAAGATCACACAAGTTGACTTCTAGGTCTGTATCCCAAAGAGACCATACAAAGGGGCAAAGGACCCACATGTACAAAAATATTAATAGCAGCTCTTTTTGTGGTGGCAAATAATTGGTGGGGGGAGGGAAGAGATGGGGAGAAAATTTGAACTCCAAATCTTACGGAAGTGAATATTGAAAACCAAAAACAAGTGAATAAATTTATTTTTTAAAAAAGATGGCATAGGTTGTAAGGATGTGCCAGTAAGGCACAATGGGCTTAGTTTAACGGGTGCCCTTGAGGAGTTTGGCTTTTGTTTACAGTGAAAGTACTTTCACCTGTTAAATGATAAGCCCCAGGCCCAAAGCCCTATCAGGTGTGAAACCCCTGTGGGCATAGATTAAGGAC
>CM053626.1:155553968-155585946 GCA_028646595.1 Phalanger gymnotis | reverse complement strand
GTTGAATTGCTTGACTTCTTAGGGAGGGTGGATGGGAAGGGAAGAGGGGAGAGAATTTGGAACTCAAGGTTGTAAAAAAAAATAGATGTTCAAAAGTAAAAAAAAAAAAACTAAGATCTTGGTAACTGGTGCCACCACTTCCCGGCAAATAGAGGGAGAAGAAACAAAAGCAGTGTCAGATTTTACATTCTTGGGCTTAAAGATCACTGTAGACAGTTACTGAAGCCATGAAATTAAAAGATACCTGCTCCTTGGAAAGAAAGCTATGCCAAATCTGGACAGAATATCAATAAAGATCCATATACTCAAAAGCTATGTTTTTTCCAGTAGCAATGTATGAGTTGTGAGAGAGGAAAGCTGAGTGCCAAAGAATTGACACTTTCAAACTGTGGTGCTGGAGAAGATTTTTTAGAGTCCCTTAGATAGCAAGGAGATCAAATCAGTCAATACTTCAATTAATTCAGGCTATTCACTGAAAGGTTAAATACTGAAGCTGAGGTTTAAATAACTATGGCCACATAATGAGAACTCAGTGGAAAAGATTCTGAAGCTGGGAAAAATTGAAGGCAAAAGGAAAAGGGGATGGCAGAGGATGAGAAAGAAAGATAATGTCATGGAAACAATGAACATCAACTTGGACAGACTTCAACATAGTGGATGGCTTGCTATGGTCCATGGGGTCCCCAAGAGTCAAACAGGAATAAACAACAAGAAAGCCTGCTGTCTTACTCCTATTGAATTCTGGGCCTATTTCACTATTGTCTACAAGGCATGCCTCAGGTAATATTACGATGGATCAAATCAATGGACTGCCCATCTTACTGCATGTCATAGTCTGGACGACAGGCATTTCTTATCCATTGAATTTTTCTTGCATGGACTGTTAGGTCAAACCCTTTTGAATAATCATAGCTTTCACTGAGGAAGCCTAGTAATGTTCTGGGGCTTAATGTAAGCAGGATAATGTCATACACAAACAGGAGAATCTGAAAGACTTCACCATCTAGAGGGAATCTCTCTTCTATATGGCCCTTACATTGAACATCCTATAATCATGAAAAACAGCTTTATGGGAGCACCACCCTCCCTGCTGACATAAATACCAGACAATGAATCACTGTAGCTGTTTATGAAGGATCCATTTATGACCTTAACATATAGAGCAAACATTTATTGAACAGTAGTCTTTAAGTTTGTTTTTCTAATCTTTTTAGGGGGAGGAAGGGGAGAAGAAGGGTGGATATTCAACAATAAATAAACCAAGCTGGATCTTGCATACCTTATTTTAGTCATTGAGTGGCTGTAAAGATGGGTCCAGTCAACCTCAAAATTTAGCTTATTCCCTTCTCATTTTCATCAAGGATACCCCTGACACACATATAGATTTTTCTCACCTTCTTAATGACTTTGAGAAAGAAGGCACCTGCATTTATAGTTATGGATAGTCTTTCCTGAGCACTAATAGCGTTCATACTTCTTTTCTTATCTGCAATCTTGTAAAATGATTTCTCCATGCTTTTAAGATGGCATTCCCTCCAGCAGATTTTTCTTGATGTAGACCAAGTGAGACTTAGTTACTATTTTAAACTCTGTTTTCCTAAGAGTCCTTAACCCAGCACATTGGGAACTGAAGTGTTAAGGGCCCAAAGGTGTAGGAAAAACAGGGTATATTGCATGTGGGAAATTCTACAAAGCTTTTAATGATCCCAAATTGCTCCCCAGCCCCAAAAAAAAAATCGTTGAATGTTTTTTCGAAAACCCAAAAGCTTTCCCAAACACGCTGTATGAAACAATCCCTGAGGAATTATAAACCAAAAAGCAACAGTGGGTGCATGGAGATTGCAGTCTATAGCCTACACTAAAATAGGATAGGGCAGTGCTGTCAGATAGAAATGAGGCCACTAAACTATATGTAAAGATCCCTATGGGCTACATACTAACTTAATTTTAAAATATAACGTTCTACTACATTTTTATTTTGTTAAATATTTCCAAATTATATTTTAATCTGGTTCAGGCCTCACCCAGGAATATTGTAGACTATCTGCAGCCTGGCCTTGTATTTGACTTCTGTTACATAAGGTCATCAAAGAAATATATGATTAGAAAAGGGAGTAAGACATATACAGAAAACCATAATACACAAGACTTGTATTACAGAGGTAAAAAAAAAATGCTATGTTGGGTTTAAGTTGGGGAAATCACTAAGAACTACAGAGTAAAAGGAAAACAACAGAGAAAGTGATATTGAGTTGGACTTTAAAAAACAAAAAGTCAATAGATAAGGAGGAAAATTATTTTAGGAATAAAGAACAGGTTAAGTAAAAGCAGAGGCAGGAAAATACAGGGTGTTGGGAAAGCAGAGTCATCCAGAGTAGTTGCAATATTAAATCCACCTAAAGCAAGGGGCAACTATTTAAACCACAGTACTGTATTTGTACACAGTTGTTTTAAAAAATTATTCCTAGAGACCCTTTGCTCCCCAGTGACACTTTCAGACTTTCCCTCTACCACCACCATCACTCGAGCACCTCTTTTTAATTTATCTGTATTACCCAATAAATTCCCAGGATTCTCCCCTTCCTTCTTTAATGAATTCATCTACTGGTTCCCAGGCTTTCCTCTCTAACTCTTGCCCTCTTACTTCCACAACATATTAAGACTCTCTCAAACATCCAAACTTCCTAGCTCTTTGAAGTTCCTATTTCCCACAACCGACTTCTATTCCACCACAGCTAGAGATGATCATATCCTTGATCATCACCTACAAGTAGTCTCCTTCTGTGAATGAAATTATTTTATCTGATATTTTTCATTTCCTTCCCTTGCCTTATGACCCTGAACCTTGATTTTCTGTTCTCACTGTGACTGCTAATCCTTCCATCCCTCACTTCTTTCCAAGGCCATCCGTACACTTACTACACTCTCCTCTACTCCCCACCTTGACCACTTAATAAACCAGCTCAAATCTATACTGGAGTCCCTCGTCCCCCTTTTCTTATGAAAGATTATGACTTGCTATGCCCCAACCTTGGATCACTCCCACTATATGACACCTCTTTTCTACCTGTTGGTGAATAAAGCTGGAGAAAAATTAAAAAACCATATTGAACGTGTCCATTAAAAATTTGTGTTACAAGTGTCTATTAAAAATTTATGTTACAAAATCTCAAATGGGCCTTCGCTGCAGCAAGGCAATCCTTTTTAACTTCCCTAATCATTCACTATCTCACTTACCACAAAGGCTCTTCCAAACCTTCTCATCCCTCCTTGAATCTCCTATGGATCCACCTCCCCTCTCTCAGCTTGTCTTTTGAGGCCATTTGCCTATACCTCCCTCTTCTTGCTGCCTCATCTCATTTCACTCAGATGCTTTTCCTCACTATCTCCTTCTTCGCCTCTGTCTCATCTGAAGTGGAGGATCTTCTACTTCACAAAGAAGACCTAAGTGTCATCCTTTACTCCTCATTTTCATCCCACTATAACCTATCAGTTGCCAAATCTCAATGATTCCGCCTCTGAATATCTCCTATACATCCCCTTCTCTCCTCTCACTCTCTGTACAGACCATGGACCATTGCAATAGCCTTTAAGTAGCTCTGCCTGTCTCAAGTTTCTCCCAATTCCAGTTCATCCTTCCCACAGCTGCCAAAGTGATGATCTTAAAGCACACATCTGGCCATATCATTTCAATATTCAATAGAATAGTTGGCCTGTTACCACCAGGATCAAATAAAGAAAAGGCAACTTTAAGGGGGTCAACAATCTTAATCTAACGTATATAAATCATTCACAAGTTCAGGGAAAAGGTCAGCACCCTGAATATGGAGAGAATACAAGCAAAGAAATTAGCACAGACATCCAACAGACAGGGCTCCAACTGTCTGAACAAAGTAATAGATACATAGTCACCAAAAAGAGAGCACCAACATCTGGGTTCACAAAAGCCAGGGGGCTCCTTAACAATGGCTACCCAGAATCTTATCTGGCCAAATCAAGTTAACATTTTCCCCATGAATGAGCCCCAAAGCAAAATCTCACCTCAGAACACACTTCTCAGAGCCAGAAGCATCACAACCTATGTGACTCAGTGCCTAATTACAAAAAGGTGTGAAAGCCTTCCAGCAAGTATCCCCCCACAAAGGGCTCTGTGTGTGATTCAGGATGTATCACAGCTGTGAGATGGGTCACAGCCCAAAGCAGCAAGACATCCATGATTGAAATACCTGTGTACCTCTAGACTTGGGAAACATGGCCTCTGTTCCAGGAAAAAAGGGGACACGTGTGGTCACTTATTCCATTAACCTTACAACCTCTGACTTCTCTGGCTTTGTACAATATTCAACTCAAATCCTACCTTCTGTAAAAGACCTTTCTTGGTCATTCTCACTATTGTTGTCTTTGCTATGAGATCACCTCCAATTTACCCCATGCATATCTTATATGGATATAATTGTTTGTGCTGTCTCTACCACTAAAACATGAGCTTCCTGTGGACAGGGACTAGTTTTTGCCCTTCTTTGTATCCTGATCGCTTAAGAAGCACTTGGCACAGAAAAACAAATGTTTATTGATACAATTTTGACTTAACCTGCATTGAACAAGACTAGGGGATAGAAGAAAATATTTTGAAAATATCAATTGCTTGATACAAGGTTTTTTTCTTAAGGTTTGCCTGAGCACCAATTTTTATCTTAAAACTGACAATACAGTAAAACCATACAGAAACAGAACAGTAGATAAATCATTGCTGAAAACATACCCAAGTTTATTCCTTTCAATGGACCAGAAAATACTTTGATAGCTTCTAGGTATTTTTCCTATAGAGAGACAAACAAGACATTCTATCAACTCTACAAGATGATACAAGTTGAGAACATATTGGATTAAAAACAAAGCTCTCCAGAGATGTTAGAAAAATGCTGCCTTCCCCACAGAAAGTAGCCAAAGCTACAATCGAAGTTAGAAGACAGAGCCCATAATTTGAACCACTAGAAGTCTTCTCTTAAGAAAAATTCAGGTTGTTTTCTTCCCTTATTTGAAGATTGGGCTCAATAAAACAGAGTCAGAAGGAAAAAGGCCAGGTCAATAAGGTGCTGCTGATTTGGGAAATCTAGAATTTATGCTATATGGTATAATTCTGCTTTGTAAGAACAGCCCTAAAATGATATTACTAATATTTAAGTCTTATAGAATTATGGACTGTTAGATGTGAAAGGGATCCCAAAGAGAGCTCACAGAATGATCCGCTCCCCTTATTTTACACAAGAAGAAACTGAGGTTTAGGGAATCTAAGAGATTTGCCAAAACTAGAACATAATCTGACCCCTAGTTAAATGCTCTTTTCAATACATTAGCTGCCTCTCTCCATACCATATGGTATCAATCACTTCTTTCCTGGTATTTAATTAGCCCTCCCCAATCTCCTTAGACCAAGGTCCCCCCATTTCCCTGCTCCCTCCAGCCCTGAAACCCAAGGTACCTGGTAAAGGAGTCAGTGGGGCTATTACAAGAATTATAGAATCCCATTTGTCAAAGATTTCCTTTTGACAAATTTTTAGACCTAAGTTTGTCTGTTTAAACAACTCAAACTTACCAACTGTGGTGGTCCAGAAAAAACACATTTTGGAAGCCCAGTTTCCTTTAAGGTAAGAATCATTCCTAAAAAGAAAGAGGGTGAATATTATAAAATTACACAGACCTCTTTGCCATTTGTAACTGAGGATAATATTGGAAGCAGTCTCTCCTGTCAAGCCTTATCTTTAAAAGAGGACATGATCTCACCTCATTTAACTAGCTGTCCTCTTGTCTACATCCCACCTTCTAAGATAGAAGCAGGGAAAATTGGCAGCCTAGATGACAGTGAAAATTTGGGTGAAACAGGTGAGTAGGAGGGTGTGGGCAATCATCAGAAATTTTTCAAATGTCCACAGAGAGTAACAACACTTAAGATTTTTGGTTCAGCAGTGGATAGAAATGAAGGAAGGACTGGTATGCTAGTGAATATGTAAACATGGTAAGATTCTGTAATTTTGTTTGGGAGGAATCTCAACTTAAACTCTGAGGCACTGAAAACCTAAAACATATTGAATGGAGTTCTGGGCTTGGATGCAGGAAGACCTGAGTTCAAGTCCCACCTCCCTAAAATTGTAAGCTACAGAAGGTGCTGATTTGCACTGGTATAGGAAGAAAAGATTTTGTTCTACCAACGAATATACATACACAGGTATAAAATTGAAGCAAGACATCCTGAAAGTAAGGAGGCAGCATGTACCAAGCAAGTAAAACCATCACCATTAACCTCCCCTCAGGGAATGATGGAGAAAGCCTAACATCCTGAAATTAAGAGCCTTGGGAGTAGCAGAGCCACTTCCTCTACCCTCTACTAACAGCTCTGCTTCCATTCTAGTCCTCATCTCTATCAACCATCCAGGAAAGTAATATCTGGAGGAAAGAAATAAGTCATCCCACCAAATGCCAACCAAATTATGATCTAGAAGCCAGGCAAGCCAGCCCAGCTGAGGCAGCAAAGTGCCCTGAGGGATAGACAAGAGGCAACATGTGCCAAGTGAAACCACCACTTTACCAATCCCAACTCTTCACTCCCAGACTCTGATGAAAAAAGCCCAGGGCCCAAGAGCCCTGGAAATAGCAGTACCCCAAGGCCTTGCTGCTAGCCCATGCCCCATGGTCATCATCAAGAAGAGTGATCACTGTAGATATATTCCTTATCACCACCATCACCAAGTGGCCAAATGCCTCTGATGAGCAGGTAAGTCTAAAAGTCCTGTGACAGCTTCCCCCCAAGACCAGTCCTGCTCCCAATCTAGCCCTTGGAACCATCTATCCTTGTAAACAACTCTTGTGGTGATGCAACCTGCCAAATGATTCGGCAGGTTCTACAGTCATACACTAAAGACTCAGAAAAGTTCTCACCATCAAAGCCTTTGGCATTAGTTTTATCAGTAGAATTAACAGTAAAAAGATACATTACCATCTACTTTGCTGTTGTACCCTAAGAGCCCTGGGAACTTTCCAAATGTATTGCAAATAAAATCATCTATATGTGTTGTGTCATTAGAACATGAGAGAGTAAAGACTCTTATTTTTCTGTCTATATCCTCAGCATTTAGCACAGTGCTCTGGACAATATTAAGTGACCCATGAGGATGATATAGTTACTAAATATTGGAGTCAGAATTTGAATCCAGGACTTTCTACCTCCAAGCCCAGAATTCTGTTTATTATAGTAGTCAATATGCCTACACTATGGACCTATTTAATCCATGAGTCATGAATACTACTCATATATCACTCTTTCTAATTTCCTGCCATAACAAGTAACAAATATTCAGTTGGTCCACTGATTAAAGATGACTCCTTCATAAATCACAGGTTTTACTTAGCATACTAATGATGAACAGGCTAGAGATGCAAAAGTTCTAGCTCACCTGAACTGTCATGGTATCCTGAATACATCAGGTAACCAGTAATTATTTGCAGCATGGATGAGTTAATACTGAGACAAAAAGTGATCAGGGTTAGTTGAAATTCCAGGGTACTACCAAGGATTTCTTCCCAGTACCCTGTACCTAAAAATAAACTCACCAGACAAACCTCCAACACTGGACCAGTGCATTCGAGTCAGGAAGATGTTATCCAAGCGAGCAACCTTTAGTCTAGAAAATAAAACAATGGAAGAGCACACTGATCTAAGTCTTGATAAAATTCTTTATTTTCTTACAAAATGTTGTCATTTTCAGTTTTTTCAAAAATACATACAAAAGACAAAACCCAGAATCAGACACAAACCCAAAAGGAAGATGAACTCACTTGTGTTCCTGCATGATCCTCTGGATACCTTCCCCACAATTGAAAAGATACCTACAAAATATCATCCAAGTCATTTTCAAGTTTTAGAGTGTCAAGAGTTTTTAAGGCAGGATATACATGCCCCATTTCCATTCTAAGTTTCTCCCAAAAGCCATCCCATCTTCACCTCTTCCCAAGTTCTCTGCTTAACCCTGAAGGGTTTTGGTTTTAAATTTCTATTCATCCCTGAAAGAGATGTAGATACCAGGCCATTGCTCAATTATCCCTTTTCTCCACTATGCTGGGCATTATAAAACTATACAGATTTAGAGCTGGAAGTGACCTCAAGGGTCACACTGTCCAAACTTCTCATTTTTACAAATAAGGGCATTGAGACCCAGGGAGGTGAAAAGGCTCACCCAGTGTCAGAGAGGTGGCAGAACCAGATCATTTAACCTAGGTCCTCTGACTCCAAATCCACCCAATCACAGAGCCTTAAAAAGCCTGTGGTTAAGACAGGGGTGGGGAGGACCAGAAATCTACACTACCGAGGGCATGACCCTTGAGGGCTATCCCAATCTGGAAGGGGCTTTAGGATCCACCAAGTCCAACCTTCTCATTTTAAACAAGAGGGAACCAAGGGGAGTGACTTGCCCAAGGTCAGTAACACAGTGCACAACACCGAATCAAACTAAGGCGCTCTTTCCAGGCCAGGAGCCTGCCTCCACTCGATAGTGAATTAGAAATGTGGGCAAAGACGAGTGGAGAACGAAGGCCGGGGTGGGGGTGGGGGGGGCAAACGGAAAAGAGAGAGCACAATAAGAAAGAGGGACAAGACTGGACAGAAAGTGCACTGACCGGTTAAACTCGGAGAAGACGTAAAGGGCCGAGCCGGCATCGCGGGTCCCAGAGGCCACCACCTGCAAGTACACGGTGCTGGGTCCCTCGCGCTCCCCCGCAGGGCCACGCTTCTCCCGCGTACGCAAATGCCGCAGAGGGTCCTTAGGAGGTCGCGGCCGGCGGGCGGAGCCCTCAGACATGGCCCTGCCAAACAACAGGCACCAGAAGCTCCAGCGACCCGGAACGGCGCAAGACAGTCCCAGAGGCCACATGCAGCAATTTAGGGCCTGTAGCGCGATCAGAACACACGCCTCCTCCGAGCCAACTGAGCGCTTCCCAACACGTGAATGAGGCGCCGCTGCTTACGTCAAGCGCTCAGCCTATGGCTAGCCAACTACTCCAGTCATCGGAAAGCCGTCCTCACCCTTCCTTTCCGCTCAACCAAGCGAGAGAAGGAATGAATGCTAAAGTTCCCCCGTGGCTCAGGCTTGTAAATCAGACGCCCAATAGGAGACCGAGTCTAATTGATAACGTGACTTTTGCCTGGACCTATCGGGTAGCCCAAGGGAGTGGCGGAGCTTTGCAGTTCCTCTAAATAGTAGGGTTAGGGATTTCTTAAGGATCCTGTTTAGTCATGTGTGGGAAATTTATGGTTCCCTTCTCAGAGTGATGTTTATAAATGCGTAACAGAAGATACATAAGATTATAAAGAAAACCAATCACGTTGAAACACAGATATCGTGATTTAAAAAAAAAAATTCATGCAGCCCAAGTTAAGAACCCCTGATGTAAAGGAAGGTAGTAGGGGACAAGGTGATCCTAAGTCTATTCGCAGGTCGATTATGTTAACCCTTCATTTCAAAATATTGTCTCTCAAGATTATTGTGAAAATAATAATTCACACACGGTATAACAATACAAAGGACGCATTTCGTAACAACCCTATGTGATAGGCAGTATACATAACATTATCCCTATTTTACAGACCAGCAAAGGAAAGTCAACTGATTTATCCATGGTTTTACAGATAGTGTCAGAAGCAGGTTATGGTTATCCTGGTTCTTCTAGGTCCAGGGCTTTTTGTATCTTTAAGATATTGATTAATAATGCAATATTTGGACACTTAAGTGTGATCTCAATGATGTGGGGATTCCCTTCATAGTTAACAGAATACCTACATAAACAAAACATCAAAAGATCTTAGCAGCTGGTCAAATGGTTGGTGGTGCATTAGATTTTCTTTTTTTCCTAGTATCCTTTCTCAAGCTACAACACTCTGCCCTTTTCTACATCGAGAATTGCTTTTTGTTTAAGAAAACTTTTTCAAAAATTCATGGTTCCTTTCTACTATATGTTGCCACTTTAATTTCTCTGTCTCTTATTCGACTTGCCAGATATGTGTCCAAGGTAGAACTGAACTCCATGGGGAAAGTTTTTGCAGACTTCTATGTGTTGTTGATGAGAAGCCTCGCCTGTGAGATCATTGTTCATGCCCCAACCAGTATTTTGAGAATTCTTGGGCCAGTGTTCCAACTGCTGCTTTTCCTTTTTTCCTCCAGCTCATTATTTATTTATTTATTTTGTTAGGCATTTTAAACTTAAAGAAAGCTGCTCTGCTTTCTATGTTTCCTTCTAAATTCCTTTTATTCTCAGCTGTAAACTTTTAATATTTTTCCTTCCCCCAGTAGAGATGGCTACCATTACACACAAATATGTATATATGTAAAACCATATTATACATACTTCTAGTTATCAATGCTTTCTTCCTTTGTAATTAATTTGGCTATTTACAGTATTCAAAATGACTTAGTCTCTCACAGTTGTTCTTAAAACAATATTGCTATTACTATATACAATTTTCTCTTGGTTCTGCTCATTTCACTGTTCATTATTTCATACAAGTCTTAAACATATTTTTATAAAATCTTGGAGCTTATTATTTCTTGTAGTACAGTAGTATTCTCTCACAACCATATACTACAACTTGTTTGGCCATTCTCCAATTGATGAACATCCCTGCAATTTCCAGTTCTTTACCATCACAAAAAGAGCTACAATAAATATTTTAGAACATATAGGTTCTTTTCCTTTTTCCCTAATCATCATGGGAAACAGACCTAATAGTGTTATTGTCAGGTCAAAGAACATAGGCAGTGTAATTTAGTGTAAGTCCAGATTGCTCTCCGAAATGGTTGGAGCAATTCACAGTTCCACCAACAGTGAATTAGTGTCCCAATTTTTCCACATACCTTCCAATATTTGTTGCTTTTTCTTTCAATCAACGTGATATCTCAAGGTTGTTATGACTTTCATTTCTCTAATCAATAACGTTAGACCGCTTTTTCATATGACTATAAATTGTTTTAATTTCTTCATCAGAAAACTGCCTATTCATATCCTTTGGCCATTTATCAGTTGGGGAATCATACTCATATAGATTTGACAAAGTTGTTTATGTATTTGAGATATGAGTTCTTTTATGTGTTTGAGATATAATGAAACCTTTATTTGAGAAATATCTAGAAAATTTTCCCCAATTTTCTGCCTTCCTTCTGATCTTGGCTAAACTAGTTTTATTTGTACAAATGCCTTTTAATTTAATGTAATCATAATTATCCATTTTAAACCTCATAATGCTCTGTCTCTTGTTTACTAATTAATTGATCGATTAAATTGTTCATCTATCCATAAGTCTGATAGGTAATATGTTCCATGTTCTAATTTTCCTGTGATACCTCTCTTTATATCTTAATAATCATTTTATTGTATCTATTTCGATCTTATTTTTGTAAATGGTTTAAGATATTGGTCTATGCCTGATTTCTGCCAGACTCCTTTCCAGCTTTCCCAACAAGTTTTTACCAAATCTTATCCCAAAAACTTAAATCTTTACACTTGTTAAACACAATATTATTATAGTCATTTGCTGCTGTATATTGTATGCCTACTCTGTTTCACTGATCTCTCTTTCTATTTCTTAGCCTGTACTAGATAGTTTTGATAAATACTGATAAGAACAAGGAGAATATTGTATACCGTATCAGCAACACTGTGCAACAAACAACTATGAATGACTTATCTCTTCTTAGCAATACAATTATAAAAGGCAGTTCCAAAGGACTTAGGATAGAAAATGCTATGGACACGCAGACAAAAAACTAATGGAGTATGAATCAAGATCAAAGCATACTATTTTCACTTTATTTCTTTGTGGACTACCCCTTCTTCCAATCTCCTCTCCTTTCTATCCCTATTCCCCTGCCCCCTCAACCCCTTAGAGCCTTCCCCTCCTACTTTCCTGTAGGGTTAGATAGATTTCTATACCCAGTTGAATATGTATGTTATTCCCACTTTGAGCCAATTCTGGGGAGACTGAGGTTCGCTCATTCCCCCTCACTGCCCCCCCTTCCCCTCCATTGTAAAAGCTTTTTCTTGTCTCTTTTATGTGAGATAGTTTACCCCATTCTACCTCTCCCTTTCTCTTTCTCCCAGTATATTCCTCTCTCACCCTTTAATTTTATTTTTTAGATATCATCCCTGAATATGAATTCAACTCACAACTGTGCCCTCTTTCTATATATACTCCTAACTAGCCTGATAATGAGAAAGTCTTATGAGTTACAAATATCATCTTTCCGTGTAGGAATTTAACAATTTAACATTAATAAGTGCCTTATGATTTCTCTTTCGTGTGTACCTTTTCATGCTTCTCTTGAGTTTTGTATTGGAAAGTCAAATTTTCTATTTAGCTCTGGTCTTTTCTCAAGAATGCATGAAATTCTTCTATCTCATTGAATGTCTATTTTTCCCCCTGAAGGATTATACTCAGTTTTGCTAGGTAGGTGATTCTTGGTTTTAATCCTAGCTTCTTTGCCCTCTGGAATGCCATATTCTAAGCCCTCTGATACTTTAGTGTAGAAGCTGCTAAATCTTGTGTTATCCTGATTGTGGCTCCACTATACCTGTTTCATTCTGGCTCCTTGACCTGGGGACTCTGGGATGTGGCTATGATATTCCAGGTAGTTTTCACTTTTGAATCTCTTTAAGGAGGTCATTGGTGGATTCTTTCAATTTCTATTTTACTGCCTGGTTCTAGAATAGCAGGGCAATTTTCCTTGATAATTTCTTGAAAGATGAAGTCTAGCTTTTTTTTTTTTTTTTATCATGGCCTTCAGGTAGTCCAATACATTTTACATTATCTCTCCTGGATCTATTTTCTAGATTAGTTGTTTTTCCAATTTGATATTTCACATTATTTTCTATTTTTTCATTCTTTTGGTTTTGTTTTATTGTTTTTGATTTCACATAGTCATTAGCTTACATTTGCTCCATTCTAATTCTTTTTTTTTTTTTGCAGGGAATAAGGCAGGGCAATTGGGGTTAAGTGACTTGCCCAAGGTCACACAGCTAGTAAATGTGTCAAATGTCTGAGGCCACATTTGAACTCAGGTCCTCCTGACTCCAGGGCTGGTGCTTTACTCACTGTGTCACCTAGCTGCCCCTCCATTCTAATTCTTAAGGAATTATTTTCTTCAGTGAGCTTTTGGACCTCCTTTTCCATTTGGCTACTTCTGCTTCTTCAGGCATTGTTCTCTTTATTGGCTTTTTGGAACTCTTTTACTATTTGACTTAGTCTGTTTTTTAAGGTGTTATTTTCTTCAGTATTTTTGGGGTCTCCTTTAGCAAGCTGTTGACTCATTTTTCATGATTTTCCTGCATCACTCTCATTTCTCTTCCCAATTTTTCTTCTACCTCTCTTACTTGATTTTCAAAATTTTTTTTGAGCTCTTCCATGGCCTGCGACCAATTCCTATTTTTCTTGGAGGCTTTGCATACAAGAGCCTTGACTTTGTTGTCATCTTTTGAGTGTGTGTGTTTTCATCTTCCATGTCTCTATAATAACTTTCTATAGTCAGAGGGTTTTGTTTTTTTTTCTGTTGTTTGACCATTTTGCCAGCCTATTACTTGACTTTTAACTCTTCGTTAAAATAGGGCTTTGCTTCTACGGTGGAGGGTGCACTGTCTCAAGCTTCAGGGGTTTTGTGCAGCTGTTTTCAGAGATACTTCTAGGGACCTGTAAGTCTTCAGTTCTTCCAAGGTGGTATGTTCTAAGGAGAAGTTTACTACTCTCTTGGCCTGTGCTCTGGTTTGTGAGTGATCACAGGCACTCTTTTCTGCTCTGAAACTGTGAGGAGGATCCTCCTCTCCACTGTGGCCACAAGCTCTGACATGTTAGTGCTCCTCCTCACCCTGGGACTACCACCCAGGACTGTGACCCAGATCCGAGTATGGGCAAAGCAACAGAGTCCTGCCTCAGTGCTAACAAAAAAGACTCCTGTTATCCCCTTCTGACCAGTTGTTTGGGACCCCTCTACCATCTGTGGGCTGAAAGCTCTGGAGGCAGCTGCTGCTGCTGCTACTACTGATTCAGTCACTGCCAAGGCCTGCTCCTGGTTTGCTGTGACAGGAACTGTCCTGGCATGGCCTGAACTGGACTGCAATTCATTCTCACTCAGGTGAGACAGACCTTTCCTGTTGACCTCCCAAGTTGTCTTTGGCATCTGTGGGCTGAGAGGTCTGGAAACTGCCACTGCTGCCAGTGATTCAGTCACCCCAAGGCCTGCTCCATGTTTGCTGGGGCCTCTTCTGTGCTGATGTGGTCTGTGCTAGACTGTGCTTCTCTCTCATCCTGGTGCAACAGACCTTTCCTGCTGATCTTCCGGGTTGTCTTGCACTAGAAATCTGTTTCACTTTGTCTTTTTGTGATTTCTGCTGCTCTAGAGTTTCTTTAGAGTCATTTTTAAAAGGTATTTAGAGACGTTTGGAGAAGAGCTCAGGTGAGTCCACGTCTTTACTCTACCGGAGGCTCCTCCATAATTGAAACATCTTTAAGATGAGTCTTTAATAGTTTGCATACATTTCTACACCTGTTCTAATTCCAGATTAAATAACAAACATAAATAAAATCAGATTTCCCATCCAGATAACACAAGATAGCTCATAATTTACTATTCTTCACTAATATAATTGTCTGTATTGAAATCCTATTCCTTAAAACAAAAACAGAAACGTCTCTGAATTTAACCTCACAACTTAATAGATTTATATCTTTGTTTCTCAAGATTATTTACCCTTCTCTAATCATACTCAACCTGAACGAATGAGATACTTCAAGAATTGAATCTTTTGCATATAATTTCAAACACTAATTTTAACTCTTGCTTAGGCCATGTAATAACTACAAATTCAGATTAAAACCACAAAATCTTTCCCATGTACAGCTCATTACAATTATTCAGATGCTTTAGCCTTATATCTCTGGTGCTGCTTCCATTGAGCTGCTGACTCTGACTCTGTTTCTCTGAAAAGCACCCATGTAAGGCCAGTTCAAGGACATGACAAACTTAGGAATGAAACTTGGAAATTCATAGTAGGTTTGAATATAATTTTTATCATTATCAAATTATTATTGCAACAAAGTTAATTTGCAAATGGAAATTTAGTAGGCCTTTATACAAGAAACTTATGAAAAACACTTTTTGTAAAAGTATTTCCCTTTCTTAAAAACAGCTTAAAATATATCCTGATGTTAAAAGGAATAATCACTAAACATTTATGAATTTACTAATTCTAACGTATGAATATGTTAGAAACCTCTAAAATGATAAATGTCTCTTCTTTGTCCTTAAAGCAAAAATAAATCTCGGAGTTTATCAAAATTAAGTTGTTGTAAAATGTCTTTTAAATAACATAAATAAATCCACAAAGTACTACACCAAACTAAATTCCTAACTACCACAAAATTCCTAGTTACCTAAATTCTCTAGGCAAAAAGGTGTTTGTAATGGGGAGAAGATTCAGGTTTTTTAAGCCAAGAACATACCCCATTAAATTAGCCTTTTCACAATAACAAAGTCTACCAGGCTTTTAAAAATTTCCTCAAAATCCTTTCCTCCCTTTGTCTTTAAATATATCACTAGAAATTAAGAAAATGATTACATTCTGGAATTTCATATAGATTGTGAATGGGGTAAATATACCCTTAGATTAAACAGATTTGAAAATCACACCCCTATTTACTCAGTAGGAATTCTACAACACAGAAAACAAGAGCACAGGGTTTAAGAATTACAAAGGATATTTTACAAGATCTTTTCCTTGTTTAATTACCAGTTTTCCTTTCACAAAAATACCTTTGTAAATGCTTGATTAAAACAATAACTCCAAATCTTATAGTTTTCATAAGTGATAGCCAAATAATTTTAGCCGAAACTTCCTTTTAAATATACACAAAATTTGGAAGTTTATGATTTCTTAAATTATAATACTTCAGAATATTACAACACATGGTCAGCAGGACTGATTTTTTTTGATAGTACAATTCTTAATCTAACAACATCTAGATAATCAGAGAAATTGCTTTTCTAACAACATAGGTGATACAATTGTTTATTGAATTATACAATATAAGAAAATTTAGAAATATAATAATACCATTGATGAGGTTTGGGGTTGAGGGGTGCTCGAGACCCCAAAATACCAACATGCCAGGTCCTGCTGAATGAATTTGACTCAAGCCTTCTCAGCCAAAGAAAAACAAAGTTTATTAAAGGTTTTCCATATTGGGTAGACCCTTAGGGAGCCTAAGCATTTGTGATGTTTATGCCAGTGGCCCAGATCAATCTGAACTGAGCGAGATTGAATCTGAGCACCTTCATGTAGGCAAGATAAAACTTATATACACAAAGATTGTAGGAGGGATTTAGGGTGCTCCTGGGGTGATGGGAGGAGGGGTTTAGGGAGGGTCTTGAGGAGGAGTCTAAGAAGGATCTTGATGGGACTGGGATGAGGTCAGACTCCAGGAACCAAGAGAATGGGATTCAGAGTGGGAAGTAGCTGAAGGCTACCTGGAGATAACAGATGGTGTAAGGCTAGGCTAGTTTAAAGGTAACAGATTTGGGCATAGACACTTTGACAAGATCAAGGGTGGAAACTAGCCAGACAATGGAGGGTTAGGCTAGGTTAGAGTAACCTAGCCTAGAGATTCAGGCCTAGCAATAATGAAAGGCTTATGGCCTCAAGCAAATGCCTCATGTAGTGGAAAGATTCAAGGGGAGTTCAAGGGGGCTCCCATAGTCTAAACCCCATCACCATGAAATGTCGAGGGGGAAAAAACCCAGGGATTCAAGAATCAAATTGGTTTTACCCATCCTTACGGATTCTAATGGCTTAACATCTCTGGAGTACTGGAGAGGGTTGGGGCCATCTGGAATGAATTCACGATCTCAAACATTCATTAAGTCAAGGTGGCAAAGATTTATTATGCTTTATAGCAGGCAAAAGTTCTTAGGGAACCTGCAATCTTACAGGGCTACAGAGAAAGTTTAAATACAAGATTTGGGGGTGAAACCTGTCAATTAGGTGTTTTGGGGTGGGATTAGGGAGTGGTTAAGGGGTGGTCAGTTCTTAAATGAACATGCACTTTTTGTATCTACTAGGCAGCCGTATTACCCAGAGTTCACTGGGAAATACCCCAAGGTGGGAGATCCCTGGGGGTGTGGTTTTGACTGTGAAATGTCACTAAGTCAACCAAAGGTCAGGGCTGGCTGGAGATATCCAGCTGTCTTCCATCAAATGTCTTGTTAGACAAGATGAATGCAAGGGAGTATACATTTGACTATGTCTAGGATACATATCAGTAAGGTCAGTAAGTAGTAAATATTGTTATGTCTCAATTCACAGCCAATTAACAATACATAGAGAGTTGGACCAATAAATTCTATATGTACAGCTGACCTGCAGTATCTGGAGGAGAGTTAAGTGTTTTGCTAAGGAATGCTGCCCTTGAACTGGAGAGAAACTGCTAGGGCCAATGCTTTGAAACTAGGGTGATTTTAAAACAGGAGTCTAGGCACAGGAACCCAAGCAGAGGCTAAAGAGAAATGTGATGTTAGAATTAGGGTCCAAGCACAGGCATCCCATCAATTCCACCTTCCAAACTAACTCCTGGGAGAGTCTCCGCCTGATTTTTCAGTTAATTATTATTTAACTTTATTTTTTCAGCCACAACTTAGCCAGTGTTGAGACCCCCCCCCCCCAAAAAAAGTCTCCAATCTACTGCTGAAAGCCTGAAGTGAGAGTTCTTTCCCAGTATTCTAACTACAGCCTTTAGAAGTTTTCTGGCTGGCTGCATTTTAAATCTTTCAGCACAAACATGACACAGGCATTTTACAAACACAGAGACATAAACACAGACAAAATGACAAGACAACAAAGTGTGCCAATCTAATTTTCTTCTTGTTTTTTTTTAGGCTTAGTTTATTTTTAAGATAAACCAATTTGAACCAATTTAGATTTAGATTTAAACTGGTCAAAATTCAGTGTTTTCTTCAGTTACTTTTTTCCCCACATCCTTCTAAAAGCCCAATTTATAAACAAGAAATTCAGATTACAATGCAATTTATCACTGAAATGGACGGACCGAGAAAACACAGACCAAGCCAAATTAAAATCTTTTGAGCATCATTTATTAGCTGGCCAGCGACTGTCCCATAGACTGAAAGTCTAGAGAGCAGCCCCGAGCACAAAGATCTGAAGCCTTTTATACCTGAGCCTAGAGCAGGTGCAAGCAAGCCATTACAAAAGCAGGAGATTGCAGTTAAACGAAGTGCATGGGGGATCGAACAGATCCGATGATTTATGCTAGGTGTTTGATCAGTGTTGCTCAGTGAATTGGGTTCACTCCGGGGTTACAGCACTCCAGTAAGTGGAATACCGCTGGGGCTGCGCGCCGCTGTGCAGGGGGGCTGCTCGCCCCTGTGCAAGGGGGCATTTCAATCACATGCCAATTTCCTTTACCTAATTGCAGAAGATATCTTTTCAGAGTAGACCTAAGCAAGTCATCTTCGTTCCCAGAGCCAGGTCAGAAAGAAAAATTCCTACTGCACCAAACAGTCTGATGTCAGGAGTGGGGGACAGAGAGGGGACTTACCCCATCAGGGCCCAAACTTCTGTTGAGGGAAGGATCCAGTCTTTACTTCCCTGTCCTAATCTGAGTCACAGCACCAAAATGTCACACTGAAAGAGTTTGGCCTAAAAAAGACAAATGGAATTAGGTTGTAGTAGTCCAGTCCATGTTTATTTCTCTCAAAGTGGGCAGGTATGTATGCATAGAAGCTGCAGTGTTGGAACCGAGCTCATTTTGGGGTTAGAGTGCATAGTTTATATAGGGTGCACAGGGGTGATGTCACCCCATCATCATTTTACCTCTGGACAGAGGAAATAACTCTTATCAGACTACCCCCAGCCATACCAGACCATTCCCACACTTGGCCTATCTACACAGAAGAATCAGTCTTCACCCAAGCCTGAGCAGAATTAAGATTAAATTATACTTGCAAGTTTGGGTGGGGGCTGACCAAGATAAGAATCAGTGAAATCTCATCATCAGTAATGTTCTTCTAAAGAAAAACTGAACTTAAAGTCCAGACTTTGGAAGAAGAGGGCTAAGGGTAGCTCTGAATCTCCAAGATAATTGTTGAGGTTCAGGGGTGCTAGGACCCCAAAATAGCAGGTCCTGCTCAAATGAATTCAACCCATACCTTTCAGTCAAAGGAAAACAAATTTTATTAAGAATCTGCCATACTGGGTAGACTCTTAAGGAATCTGAGCATTTGTATCTCTAATGCCAGTGGGCCAGATTAAATCTGAGCCTTTGTCATGGGCCAGATTGAATCTGAATGCCTTTATGGAAGCAAGATGTATATTATATACAGAAAGACTGTGGCAGGGATCTAGGGGTGACCAAGTAGTCTGGGGTAACTGAGGAAAGGTCCAGGGAATTTCTTGATGGGAGTGACTAGTAGATAGGGATGACTACAGGTGGGACTCCAGGAACCAAGAGAATGGGATTTTGATAGAATCAAGGGCGGGAAGTAGCCAGAGGCAATCCAGAGGTAACAGAGATTTGGGTATAGCAATTATGGAAGGTTTTTGGCTTCAAGTGAATGCCACATCAAGGGGGAAGATTCAAGGAGAGTTCCCTTGAACTAGGGGTTCCCAGAGCTGATATTCCATCATAATAATTATTAAAAATCATTTTTTCCCAATATTCTTGACCTTTTGTTCTTCCAAATGATATTGTTATTATTTTTTCTAACTCAGTGTAACAGCAATTTAGATTTGAAGATCTTTCCCACCCATTAATAGGCCATGTGACCTGCTTACATTACAGGAAGCCTAAGTTACATGTGGTGGGAGGAACTTGCTGAGAGAAAAAGGAAGTTGAATCACATGAAATGCTGAGATAGCAGTTAAGGCAGTTACGACAGAGCTGAGGGAAAGAGCAGACATGCTGTGCTGTAAGTTTGCTTGTTAATTGACAAGTCCCCAGCAGGAGGCATATGGTTTTGGGATGGCAAGGCTCCGTGCTGTGATATTATGTATCAAATTCTTTGCTTCTGTGATGGATTGAGCAGATGGCTTATGGGATATGGTCCTCTGGTGTCTGAATAAATGGTTTACTTCTTCTACCTTCTATTTGGTGAGTCTTGTATATTTTGTGATACAGAAACACATAGGCATTTTGACAATTGCCATCTATATTGTGTTTATTGCCTTGCTGATACACTCAGTAAAATAATTTTTGGTAATTTAATTCAGATGGCATTAAATAGATTAATTTAGGTAAAAATTTTCATTTTTATTATATTGGCCCTGACTACCCACGAACACTTAATATTTCTCAAATTATTTAAACCTGATTTTATTTATATAAATTTTTTTTAATAATTTTGTTCATATAGTTCTGGGATTTGTTTTGGCAGGTATGCTCTCAGGTATTTTATGTTGTTTACAGTTATTTTAAATGGAATGTCTCTTGTTATCTCTTCTTGCATGATTTTGTTGGTGATACACAGGAATGCCGCTGATTTATGTGGTTTTACTTCATATTTACTAGTTTGTTAAAATTTTAATTGGTTCTACTATTTATTTGAGCCTTTAGGATTTTCCAAGTATATCATCATATCATCTGCAAAAGAGATAGTTTTATTACCTCATTTCTCATTCTGATTCCTTCTATTTCTTTTTTCTTCTCTTGTTGTTATTGCCAGTATTCACTTGTGTTCCTTCTCACCATCTGCTGCATTTCAAGTCTTTCTGTATTTGCGCGGAAAAAAAAAGAAAGAAAAGAAAAAGGTTGTCTTGGAACCTTTCTTTGAAGAGTCTGAGGAATGCTCAATTTCCACTGAGATCTGACTATTTAAAGACTTTGACCGGTCCACCTTGACCAACAAGTTTGACATAAGAACTTCCATTGATGAGAGACAGGAGCAGCCTGTTCACATTGACCTTCAAATATTACAACATGCATCAATGTGATTGAGATTTGTTTTCCTGTGACTAGACTTTATGGTATCAACCTGAAATTTTGGTTAGAGGAGGCAAACAAGCAAGGTGATATGTAAATTCATATTTATTCCCACAAAGCTAGAGAACTTGTATGTACAAGGAGTCATTAAGTTCTGATTATCTGAAACAAAAGAATGAGAAGGCTTAAATATACTTTAGAATAGTCCTAACTCAGCATGTCTGTGACACTCAAATTTATGATCCCCATATATGTTTAACCATCATGCTAGAAAAGGACTTTTCTTAATTGAATAGGTTGTAAATACAATAAGAGACTTGACAAAGTGTCAATTGAAATTACAACCCAGTATCTCTGTGTTTAATTTACCATTAACATGCTATAACATAGTATATATGTCCATAAAATATTAAGATAAGAAAAAGTCACATTATTCAAGATAGTGTCTTGGGTTAAGAGTTCCATCCTTAATGGCCATAGACAGAGGAAAGCCCATCTGGGCTTGTTGACATAAGAAGAGGTATTCTCTGAGTTTACTCAGAGAACAAAGAGGCTGTTAGGTACAAGCTCTTCTTCTGACTGATTAGTTCAGGCTCTGGTCCTTATCGAAGTTATTAAATTGATATTAAATGATTATCATTGGCAATGGAAGTAACTGAAATATCACTTGACTGTCTGTTCTAGGAAATCTCTGAAGCATATCTTCAGGCAAGTCAGTTCCAATTGGTCAAGTAGATTGGAAACTCCACAGGCAGACAAAAGGACAGTTTCCATGGGAGATGAACAACTCCCTCTCTTGATGTCAGTTCAGGTCATATCGTTTGGGACCATCTGACATCATAATGCCCAGATAGGTCTCCCACCAAAAGAACTCAGCAGCAGGTCAAATGTGGGTTTGCCATAGGCTTTTCTTGTTTTGTTCCTATTGTATCTATTGCTGTAAGGCTCTCTCATAGCTTAGAGTGTATGATGAAAAGTGACTTAGTTAAGAGGCCTTTCCAAAAAAAAGAAAATTCTTTTTCTTCTGCGTGGTCCAACTGCTGCATTTCAAGTGTATTTCCATTTACACAGTAAAGATGTCTTTTTGGAATATGACTTTGAGAGTCAGCGGAATGCTCTGTTTCCTATGAGATTTGAGATTGAAATTTTGACTCGCCTTCCTTGCTCAAAAAGCTTGATGTAAGAACTCTTCCCATTGACAATTAACAACAGCAGCCTATCCTTTTGGATCTGGAAATACCACAACTCTTGACCCCAAGTCTCCTCCTGGCCAGTCTAGAGAAGCTGATGAAATAAGAGAGGCGAGATTCGCATAAAAGGCAGCAAACTTCATGTCTGAAATGCCAGTTGGTTATAATCTTGCATTTAAAGTTGCATTATTTTTTCTTATTGTGGCTGTTTTCCACCTCGAATCCCCCAGATGTTCTCTCGAAAGAAAACTAAGTTGTTTGATGAAGGAATGCACCTACTTGCTTGAGATTGTTTTGTGTGTGACTAAACTTTATAGTCATTGAAGTAATTGAAAGGTCATTTGCTTGTCTCTCCCCCAGGAAATCTCAGTAACATAGCTTCAGGAATTTCTGAATCAGTTCCAATTTACAGAGTGGACTGTGAGATGCACAGGAAGACTGACTGAAAGTTGGGGATGAACAAATCCCTGTGCAGAAAATGTTCGTTTCATTCTCATTGGCCTTTCAGGTTGCTTCTGATGGAGACTATCTGATCTCAGAATGCCCACTCAGGTAGCCTTCATGAGAACTTAGCAGAAGGTCAAAGGTTGGTTTGGCACTGACTTTTCTCCTTTCCTTGTATTATGTCTATTCCTCCCACACTCTACCTTTGCTTTTCGCATATAATTCATTACTTAGTGAAAGACTTTCAACAAATTCGTGGTTTCCTTCTTCTACATGTTTCCAGGCATTTCTATATTCAAGCAGTAAAGACCCAAAGTCCTTTCATTAGGGCTTGCCTACCGGTCTGCCTACTTCCATCCATGCATCCACAAATACTTTCCTTAGTCACTCAAATACTCAAAAACTCAGTTGGCATTCCAAAGTCTAGTCTGTACTTCAGAAGAAATTCAGAGAACAGGTAACAAACATTGTAGATCACTAGATCCAGGTCCTAGAAGGCATCCTTTCCAACTTTACAGACATATTACTCATGTGTGTGTTGGTTTCATGGGGGCAAGGACTCAGGACCTCAGTTTACTCACCTCTGCAGTTCAGAGGGGATGAGGAATAAGAGCTAGACTAATACTTCCATATTAGTCATGTTGTGAAAGAAGACACAGACCAAAAAAGAAACCCATAAGAAATAAAGTGAAAAATAGTGTGTTGCCACATGCATTAAGACTAGCTATCAGTTTTTTTCTGGAAGAGAATAACACTTTTCATCTTAAGTCCTTTAGAATTGTCTTGGATCATTGAATTACTGAGAAGAACAAAGTCATTCACAGTGGATCATCATACAATATTATTGTTACCATGCACAGTGTTCTCCTGGTTCTGTTCATTTCATTTTACATCAGTTCATGTAATTCTTCTTGCTTGTCTTTTCTTTTTTTAGGTGAAAATTTTTATATTTTAATTTTTCCCAATTCAGTGTAATAACATTTTTAATGTTCATGTTGTTTTAAATATTTTATTTTTCCAATTACATGTAAATTTTTTAAAATGTTTTTTAAATTTTGAGTTCCAAATTCTCTCTCCCCCTTCCCTCTTCTCTGAGAAGTCAAGCAGTTTGGTGTAGATTAGATGTGCAATAATCAAAATATTTCCATATCAGACATGTTGCAAAAAAAAAAGAGAAAAAAAAAACCCCACAACCCTCACCCGCAAAAATAACCCCAAGAAAAATAAACTTAGTTACCCCTTTTTTGGAGTTTTCTTGGCAAACATACTGGAATGGCTTGCATTTCCTTATCCAGCTCATTTTCCAGGTTAGGAACTGAGGCAAACAGAGCTAAGTGACTTGGAAAGGATCACACGGCTAGTAAGTGCCTGAAGCCAGAAAGTGTCTGAGTAGTCTTCCTGACGCTAGCACAATGTCTACCATTGGGTCAGCCAGTTGCCCCCAGGAAGTAATCAGAGAAAGGAAATCCCATTCCAAATGTGAAATGCATAAAATATGTGGGGATACATTTCCCCAAGCACACACATACAATACTTGTATAGATGCGAATATGTAGAGTACCTAATAAAATTTTTTTTAAAAAAGCAACGAACCAGTCTAGATAGCTAAATGAATATTCAGTGCTCATGTCTACGCCCGGCCAAAATAGTAAAAATGACGATACTACCAACATCAATTTACACTTTTAATGCTATAACAATCCAATTATCAGGGCAACACATTACAGTAGAACTTGATAAAACAATAACAAAATTCATTTGGAGAATACAAGTTCTAGAATATCCAAGGAAAGGATGAAAAGAAGGACCAAGTGGGAATAAACACTTCTAATTATATTATTTTGCTAGTGAAAGAATAGAGAGATAGATCAATGGAGCAGACTAAGCGAAAGAGATTCAGAAACAATAGGACTAAAAAAACCCCTGTTTGGTAAAGTAAAAATCATAAAATACCCAGGCAAATACTCAATATTTGATAAAAACTGCTAAAAAAAAAACAAGCCAAAAAGCATTTTTGACAGCAATTAAGATTAGACTAAACCCTTATGCCACACTTCACAATACATTCCAAATGGAAGAAACCATAATATACCTACTGTTAAAAACTAGAAGACAAACAGATAGTATACCTCTTACAGCTATAGGTAAGAGTAGTATTTTGAACTAAACAACATATAGAAGTACAAAAGATAAAATAGATGACTTTGATTACTTGAAACTGAAAAGCTTTGACACAGACAACGTCAATGCATTTGTGAATGTGGTCTTATGGGAAAAATTCTCTATGGAGTTTCTCTGATAAAGCTTTCATGTCTGAGGTAAATAAATAACTTATCTATATCAATAAAGTTTGTGAACATGTGTATTTTTATGTGCATGTGTATCATATGTGTGTATACACACATATGCATGTATGTATATGTATTAGATATCCCTCAAGAGATGAATAGTCAAAGGATATACAGAATTCTTAAAAGAACTACAAATTGAGTGAAAGGAGCAGAACCAGGAGAACATCATACACAGTAATAGCAATATTGTACAATGAACAACTGTAAATAACTTATTCCCAGCAATTCAGTGATCGAAGAAAATTTTGAAAGACATATGATAAAAAAGTGTTATCCATCTCCAGAGAAAGTACTGATGAAGTCTGAAAATCAAAACATACTATTTTTCATTTCCTTTCTTTTTTTTGGGGGGGGGGATTGAGTTTTCTTCCACAAAATGACTAATATGGAAATATGTTTTACATGATTGCACATATATAACCTATATCAGATTGCTTACCACCTCAGGGGAGGAAAGAGAAGGGGGGAAAGAATTTAGAACTCAAAAAACAAATGAATTTTAAAATTGTTTTTACATGTAATGGGGGAAAAATAAAATATTTAAAAAGTACTGCAAATTGTTCGAAACCACTTGAAATAAATGTCCCAAATCACTAACAATATGAGAAATCCAAATCAAAACAAATCCTGAGGTTTCTTCTTATATCCTGCAAATTGGCAAAGATGATCCAAAATGGAATTCAGTGTTGGAGAGAATGAGGAAAGATAGGCACAGTCACACATTGTGGATAGATCTGTAAAGTGGTACGACCGTTGTGGAAAGCAATTTGGAATTATGCCAGCCAAATGTCTCAAATGTCTATACCCTCTGAACTGGAGACTCAATTACTGGGCTGAAACCCCAAAGAAGACATTGATAAGAAAAACATCCCCTTGTGTGGGGTGAGACCACCTGCCAGTAATTAATTAAAAAAATCAAAGGGCTCTCAAATTTAGGAACAGGGAGGTCTCCAAACCAATAGAGGATAGGTAGAGAGAGGTGGGGACCAAAAGGCAAAGCCCAGCCTTAGACACTTAATGTAAACAAGTCCCGCCCCACCACCACTGGCCTTTTACTCTCATTGGTGGAGTCCAGGCTCACAATTTCATGGAAATCTACTACCCCAGGTACAATTTAGCCAATGACAAACTCTTAAAGACACTTTTTTCTTTATTTGGCAAAGACATGGTTCAGGTGATTTTTTTATAACTCAAAATTTAGGCCTAGCTGTCAATCAGAAGCCTTGAGCCATGCCAAAAGGTCCCTGCCTCCATTCGTTCCACTCAACTCACAGAAAAGCCGAGTTCCAGATTCCATGAAAAGGCTTCACCATTCCAACTCACCCTTATACACCAAAATATTTAGACCAGTACTTTTATGGTAGCTTAGAGTTGAAACAAAGTAGATGCCCATTAATTAAGTGGAGAACAGCTAAACAAACTGTAGTTCATGAATATATTTACTATGCTATAAGAAAGAACATGTGGGATTCACACAGAGAAGCATAGAAAAATCCATATGAATTGATTCAAAGTGAAATAATCAGAATCAAGGAAACAATATACACAGTGACTATAATAAAGTAAGCAGAAAGAACAACCACAATCTCTTGCGTGGAGCACTCATTGCACAAACCTTACTCAGCACTACCATGGAACACGTAAAGATAGAACCCTTTTTTTCCTGGACCACATCTGGATCATAATCTAGTATTATTCTGATCATCCTTTGCATCTTAAGGTTCAAAAAATGCATGAGATTGGTGGGCCCAAAAATTTCTCTTTGAGCTGAACTACTTGGACTTTTCTCCCAGAAATCAGGACTCAAAAAAAAAAAAAAAGGCCCTGGCCACCAATTCTAAACCAGCATATACTCTTTTCATCTCATCTTTAGGTTTTTTTTCTGCCTTCTTTGTAAATGCAAGAGGACACACATTCTTCTCCTAGAACTCTTTGTTTCCCTGATGCTCAGCAATGTTCCTGATGCTATTAAATCCCTTGAGAAATGACTTGTTCTGCCTCTAAACTTGTCTCTTGATCTCATGTTCCTTTTCTAAACATAGTCATGATACCATGAAAGATCTATTTTGGGGGGCATTTCTACTAAAGAATCATCTCATTTCTCCAGAGCCAATAACCTCCCCATCTTTCATGGATAATCCAGACCACAGTTTTGGAAAAAGCCAGCAAAGATGCAAATTTACTGATTTTCTAAGAGAGATCCAGGCTTTATCTTCTCTGATTTCTAGCCTCCAGTATCACTCTGGGCTACTGTTTGGAAAACTCCCACCCTTTACTTTAATCTCTACTCTAGATTTTTTTTGCCTTTCAGGGAAGTATTTAACTCATGGGTTTTATTTCTGTCCCTGTTCTTCTAGGTCTGTATCTCACCCCATGACTACTGTGCAGAATGGCCTTGTCATTGTCTCTCCCTTTTGTAGTTTATCTCTTAGCCTATTTTCTTTCTATCCCCCTCTACAACTTCATTTCTAGGCTTCTTTCAAAATATTGCCAGAACTTTTCCTTTGGAGATCAATCCCTATTTCTGAATTTGGAGCAACTGAAAGAGGAAACTTTCCCCAAGCCTAACCTTTGTTATGTTAAGTCATGAGAAAGGCCTACTGAGTTCCTAACTGAATGCAGGGTTGCACACCATAACTTCTGTCAACCTGAATTAAAGAGAAGACTACCAATATAGGAAAAATCATGATCTTTAGTCTGGGAAAGAGAGTCATGACACTTGGAGTACCACACCGCAGCAAGTACTGGACTCCTGATTTGGGGGTTGGATTTGGCATAGAGTACCAAGGCAGAGGGATAGGGGTACAATTCTTGAAAATGCCCAGCAACAGATATGAGGCATTTGAGACAATTCCACAATTTTAAGAAGTAAGTTGTTTTGCATAATAACCAAAAATCCAAAGAGAAAGCTTGGGCATCTGTAGAGGGGAAGAGTTGAGAATTAAAAAAACAAAGCAAAACAAAAACAAAAACAGAGGCTAAGGGGATTAACATTTGATCAGCCTCAGGGCAATTCATGGGTTTGGGAACTGTTAGTCTGTACAGACAGCAGCAGTCAGCTCATAATCATCTGCATTCACTGCTTCCAAAGCTCAATCCAATGGGCTGAAAACTGAGCTTCCCCACTGAAGATTCTTTTTCTATCTGCCTTCCATTGCCAAGGCAGAGCTTCCCAAAACTCTGCCTCTAAGGATCAATGTTTCATGACATATTTCATGAATCTGCTTCTGCTTTCCACTGGAGTTATTGTGACATCTGTCTCCTCTCTTAGTGCAGGCCCAGAAAATTATTTCCAAAGAAACGTGACAATGATTTCTGTACTGAAAACACATGTGTGCGCGTGCGCACACACACGCGCACGCACACACACACACACACATACGCACACACACCCCATCATCTTTTGCTGACATCTTGTGACCAAACTTGATATTGCACACACCTTGCAATCCCTGCAAGTTCAATCCGGTCGGAAAAGCATTCAAATCTATTTCTAGGCCACCTCTGGTAGTTTATTTAGTGTCGCTGTTCTCCCCTTAGGATAACATTCATATTGAGAGAAACTGTCTTTGGTTTTTGGGACAGCCGAAAGCCACATAGATTCTGTGAAAAATGATTTTTAATAATCATTATCTTGGAGATTCAGAGCTTCTCCCAGGCCCCTTTTTTTAAAGTCCAGATTTTGAGTTCAGTTCTTCAGAAGGACATTACTGATAATGAGATTGCATTGACTTTCCTTATCCTGGTCAGCCACCAACCCAATCTCTAACCTAAGGTAGGGAGGCCCCATTTTGTTCTGCTAAGGCATGGGTGGAATCAAGATTCTTTTGTCTAGGTAGTCCAGATTGGAAAGGGGGGGGGGGTCTCATAGAAGAGGTATTTCCTCTGTCTAGAGATGGAATGATGATGAAATGATATCAGCACCTGTTGGAAGGGTTTAAAAACTATATGTCCCAACTCCAAAGGGAGCCCTGTTTCAGACTGGTTCCCTTAGGACCCCAGTTTTGGATTGCAGCTCTTCATACATGCTGTTCCCTCTTGAGAGAAATAAATATGCAGCAACTTAATACTGGTTGTCTTTCTTAGACCAAACTCTGAGGTTGACATTTTGGTGTTGTTGACTTGGATAGGACCGGGCCTGGAGATTGTACTTTTCCCCTGACAGTGCTGGGACTGAGTGCCCACAGGACTCTTTTCTCCAGAAGTTACAACCCTGAAGGGTGGGTGAGTCATATGCCTAAAATCCCTGCTCTAATCTCTGGGACTCCTTTTATTCAGCTGCAGTCTGCTTTTGGGGGCTGAGACCTCAGGATGGGTCTGCTCTGAAAGTAAAGATATCCTTTATAATTTGGGTATAAATTATATTGCAATTTGAATGTGTTGCTTATAAATTGGGCTTTAGAAAGATGTGGGGAAAAAAATTGAGTAACTAAAGATAAACCTGAATTTTGGCTGATCTAAATTTAAATTGGTTTTTAAATCTAAATTGGCTTAAAAACAAACTAGGCCTAAAAATCCAATAAGAAAAATAGATTTTGCACACTTTGTCTTATCATTTTATCTATGTTTGTGCCTGTAATTTGTAAAATGACTGTCATATTTGTGCTGATTTAAAATGCAGCCAGCCAGAAAACTTCTAAAGGCTGTGGTTAGAGAGAACACTGGGAAAGAACTCCCACCTTAGGCTTTCAGCAGGAGATTGAGAATTTTTTTGGGGGGGGGGGTCAACACTGGTCAAGTTGGGCTACAAAAATAAAGTTCATTAATCAAAATTGTAGAACGACTAAAACATCTTAGCAGATTCTGGAGGTCAACAACAGATTGTGAGAAATATGAGGTCTTCTTAAATTCTTTTGGATTATGGGTTCAATAGTTAAAAACTGAGGTAAAGAAAATAATAACCAGCAGCAGATTAGTAACTTAATTAGATGTTTTAATTACTTTAAGATTTCGGAATCTGAGTTGGATAGTTGTTGGGTTATTCATGTCCACCTGTCTTTCAGGATAAATCTATAGAAGGCCTTAAATCTAACACTATGTAAATACTGGCTATGGTAAAGATATTGGTTATTATGATTTGTGATTATTATATAAAATCTTAAATATTTCTTTGTACTGTTCTATTATTTAATGGCTGGGGAAACTGACCACACCCTATCAACATTAAATCAAATTCCTTAGGCCTCTTCAGGCCAAAAGCAGCAGCACAGCTCAGAGTCTTAGGATCTCAGCAACAGCACATTTTTAAGCTAACCTGATGATAACAGGTGTGATTTCAAACGGTTTTTAAAACTTTATATGCATTTCACCACGCGTCTTTTTTAAAAAGGGGTATGTTTTATGAATTTATGGATAATAATCTTTTCTTTTAAGGTGCCGAAAGTGCTTTAAACATTAAAATGTTTATCACTAGCAATTACAAATCCAGATTTGATTTGTCAAAATCTGCCCTGAAAGAAATAAGAACAAAGTCTGCTGTAGTAGCAATTTAGATTTGAAGATCTTTCCCACCCATTAATAGGCCATGTGACCTGCTTACATCACGGGAAGCCTAAGTCACATGTGGCGGGAGAAGCTTCTTGACAGGAAAAGTAAGTTATGTCACAGGAAATGCTGAGAGAGCAGTTATGGCTGCTAATGGCTGCTAATGGCCCTCTTGATAAGTAGAGTTGAACAGATTGAGTTAGCTGTACTGTGAGTTTGTTTTTGGGAAAACCTCAGCAGGGTTCTATATGGAGAGTCTCTGACACTTTGTGATACAGAACTACATAGGCATATTCACGATTATCATTGATGTTGTGTTTATTGCCTTACCGATGTATTTGGTGTCACAAACAGGATCACGAGGTATAAGATCTCTATTTAGAGGTAGAAGGGCTTTAGAAGAAGAAATGGTTATCCCAGGATGGGAGGATATAACTTATTGCTTCCTAGCAAGAGAATGGTCTAAAGGCACTGGTTTGTGTGAGGACTGGAAACAGAAGCTATAGAGGGGAGGTCCTAGAGATTTGTAACAATGTCTGAGAGAAGTTACTGTTGAGCCAGTAAAGGAAATGCCAACAGAGATCTCTAGAAGAGGCTGGATTTTACTCACAGCATATCGTATTATATATGAAAGCAGGAACAGACTATTATAAGAGAGAACTCAGACCCAGTTATTGAAACATCTGCTGACTCAAATGAGAACACTTCTCCTATATCACAGAAATATGAGGAATCTCAGGTGGTAGAACAACAGGAATCCACTAACTTTGCTGTAAATTCAGCTAGAAGGCAGAGGGAGCCAAGGAGGTCAAGAATATGTCTTAGTTCCAGCCATTTTGGAGAGCAATTTGGAACTATGCCCAAAGGGCTATAAAAATGTTCATACCCTTTGACCCAGCAATACCACTTCTAGGGTTGTATCCCACACGAGTGGGAAAAGGACCCATACGTACAAAAATATTTATAGCTGCTCTTTTTGTGGTAGCTAAGAATTGGAAATCAAAGGGAAGCCCATCAATTGGGGAATGGCTGAACAAACTGTGGTATATGAAGGTAATGGAATACTATTGTGCTATAAGAAATGGGGATGATATGGACTTCATAACAACCTGGAAAAACCTATGCGACATAATGCTGAGTGAGCAGAGCAGAGCCAGGAGAACATTATACACAACCATAGATATATTGATTCTGTGAGGACTAACCCTGACAGACTTTGCTCTTCTCAGCAACACAATGTGCAAAGACAACTCCAAAGGACTCATGATGGAGAATGCTATCTACATCCAGAGAAAGAACTATGAATGTATGAATGCAGATTGAGGCACACTTCATGCTCACCTTTCCCCACCCCTGCACCCCTTTTTTCCTTTCTTTCATTTTTGTTTTTGGGGTTTTTTTTTGGTTCTGTTTCTTCTTTCTCATGATTCATTCCATTGGTCATAATTCTTCTCCACAACTTGACTAGGGTGTAAATTAATTCAATG
>CM053626.1:155527887-155553468 GCA_028646595.1 Phalanger gymnotis | reverse complement strand
AATTAGAACACATATCACATAAATTTAAGGGAAAAGTTCCCACTTTCTTTCTTATCTCTCTTCACATTCCAAATTGGCCAGATCTGGAATGGAAGGAGAAAGAAAGAGCATTTTTTCCAATACCAAAATTTTTACTCTCAAAACCTCTATTCACACTGTTTGTGCAAATAGATTATACTTTCCTTCACATACCTCTTTCCTACATGTTTAAACTTTCTTGCTCTTCCTTTCTGGTGGACTTTGATTAAAGCCCCTTTAAAACTGCACATAGCTTATTTCTAATTCTGACCTGACACTCCCCTTTTCCAACATATAACCTAAACAAGAAAACATTTTTCTCTCTCTTTCTCTCTCCCCTGCCCTCCTGCTCCTCTGAAGAGACTGGAGTCAGGGAGGGAGAGAAAGAGATAGTGGACATTACAGGGTGTCAGATTACACACTCACACAGAAACACAGATACAGAACACAGACACAAGAGACAAAAAACACAAAGAGGATTTTGTGAATCCTATACACAAAGTACTTGGCCCTCTAATGTAATGGAGGCCAGGTGCCATGCTTTGTTGGGGTCATGGAGACCCTGCTTTTAAGATGATCTGGGGCAGATCCCCGGTTGGTCTCTTCCAGTTGTTTAAGAGACAGCTTTCTCTTACTAGCTTCTTCAGAACTTTCATATGATGTATTTTATATTCCCAAATGCATAGATTGGATTTAGATTGAGGAGTTGGGAGTAAGTATGTAGGAACCCAAGTCTTTTAGTGTAATCTTGATATGAGGGGATTTTAAACCATAACCCTTGATTGTTCTCTTTAGCTCTTTTTTCATGGGAACCTCTGCCTTTGTCTTATTCCCATGTGGCTTTTGGCTAACTTCCTCTTTGAAATGGACCGTTTTCTGTGGAGCTGAGTGAGCTGACAATTTTTGTAATTTTCTCCTCAGCTCCTCTATTTCTTGTTGCAGCCTCTGTCTCTCCCCCTTCTCTCCACTTGTTTCTGAAACTGATCTAAATCAGGGTATAGCAAGTCTGAGTAAGGCAGAACTCTGGAATCTGGGGAGGAGGGTCGCAATTGTTTTGGAGTAGAACCAGCGAGGTAGAGGGTGTGGTCTGAATGGGCTGTAAACTGCCTGAGCTGTTTCTCACAGCAGCCTCTGGCTTTAAGAGCCGCTTTGATAAGACTGCATAGGAAAAATGTGCTGGGTTCCAAGCCCCCGGGGTTTTCTGACTCATAGCTCCTTAACTCCTACGACTTTCCAAGACCCCGCAGTAAGGGGAGGGGGTTGGGGCTCGCTGTGTGGTCCAAGGAGATGTTTTTCCACTACTTTAAGAAAACCCTTGATAATCCGGGGGGTGATTGTACATCTCTGGTCCTTGGCTGCCTTATATATAATTCTTACAAATGTGGACTGATCCACGGCAGCCCCTAAGGACTCCGCTTGCCCCACGATAAGGAAGATTCCTTACCTCACCAGCGTAAGCTTGGTTGCCCATGGAGACGGGATGGTGCTTTCCGCTGAGAATTCGAATTCGTCCCATGGCTGTGTGCTCGCAATCTTCCCTTCTGCTCTTCTCCTTCCTCTCCTGAATTTGTCCCAAGGCTGTGCTCTTTCCTCTCCTGAAGGAGGCACCTTGGGGATCGTGGGGGGTGCGTGTGTGGCTCCGCGTGGTGTCCCACGTTTGGGTGCCACTTGTTGGGGTTCCCCATTACCCCAAATCCCAGGCCTTTGTCCAGCAAAGGGCTGATCTCGTGGGCAATGAACGAGGAGGGAGGCAAAGATGGTAAGCTGCTCCGTTTATTCAGGTTAGTACCCAAACTTTTATAGCTTTGATTTTGTAGCAATAGGGCCGCCTTGGTTCCTCCTACTCTCCTACTCTCCTCCCCTTTCCTTCCCGCGCTCTCCCCACAATTCACCTGTGCACAGGTAAATCCGGAAAAGAACCCGGCACCACGTTGCCAACAAGGGTGAGACCCTTCCTCCTGACTCCATCTTGTCCCACCCTTACCTCAGAGCCCTGAATTTACCTCAGCAGGCCCTGGACGCGGAAGTCCAGAGAGGGCAGGGGTCGGCTCTAACTTGTCCCAATACACATCTGTTCATACAGTTCTTCCCCGTTTCCTCTAAAATTGTCCATTTCATCATTTTTTTTAATGTTTAATTTAATTTATTTAATATATTTAGTTTTCAGCATTGATTTTCACAAGAGTTTGAATTGCAATTTTCCCCAGCTCTACCCTCCCCCCAACTCCAAGATGGCATATATTCCGATTGCCCCATTCCCCAGTCAACCCTCCCTTCTGTCACCCCACTCCTCCCCATCCCCCTTTCCCTTACTTTCCTATAGGGCAAGATAGATTTTTATGCCCCATTGCCTGTATGTCTTACTTCCTAGTTGCATGCAAAAACTTTTTTTTTGAACATCTGCTTTTAAAACTTTGAGTTCCAAATTCTCTCCCCCCTTCCCTCCCCACCCACCCTCCCTAAGAAGGCAAGCAATTCAACATAGGCCACATGTGTGTCATTATGCAAAGCTCTTCCACAATACTTATGCTGTGAAAGACTAACTATATTTTGCTCCTCCCTATCCTATCCACCTTTATCCAATTTGGCCCCTTGGCCCTATCCCTTTTCAAAAGTGTTTGCTTTTGATTACCTCCTCCCCCTATCTGCACTCCTTTCTATCGTCCCCCCTTTTTCATCCCCTTCCTCCTTCTTTCCTGTGGGGTAAGATACTCAGTTGACTGTGTATGTTATTCCCTCCTCAGGTCAAATCTGATGAGAGCAAGATTCCCCCTCACCTGCCCCCTCTTCCCTCCCAACAGAACCGCTTTTTCTTGCCACTTTTATGAGATAATTTACCCCATTCTATCTCTCCCTTTCTCCCTCTCTCAATATATTCCTCTCTCATCCCTTAATTTTATTTTATTTTTTTTAGATATCATTCCTTCATATTCAATATATATATACACATATATGTATATTCCCTTCGGCTACCCTAATACTGAGATCTCATGAATTATACGTATCATCTTTCCATGTAGGAATGTAAACAAAACAGTTCAACTTTAGTAGGTCCCTTATGATTTCTCTTTCTTGATTACCTTTTCATGCTTCTCTTGATTCTTGTGTTTGAAAGTCAAATTTTCTATTCAGCTCTGGTCTTTTCACTGAGAAAGCTTGAAAGTGCTCTATTTTATTGAAAATCCATATTTTGCCTTGGAGCATGATACTCAGTTTTGCTGGGTAGGTGATTCTTGGTTTTAATCTTAGCTCCATTGACCTCCAGAATATCATATTCCAAGCCCTTCCATCTCTTAATGTAGAAGCTGCTAGATCTTGGGTTATCCTGATTGTGTGTCCGTGCTACTCAAATTGTTTCTTTCTGGCTGCTTGTAGTATTTTCTCCTTGATCTAGCAGCCTCTGGAATTTGGTGACAATATTCCTAGGAGTTTTCTTTTTGGGATCTTTTTCAGGAGGTGATCGGTGGATTCTTTCAATTTCTATTTTACCCTCTGGCTCTAGAATATCAGGGCAGTTCTCCTTGATAATTTCTTGAAAGATGAGATCTAGGCTCTTTTTTTGGTCATGACTTTTAGGTAGTCCAATAATTTTTAAGTTATCTCACCTGGATCTATTTTCCAGGTCAGTCGTTTTTCCAATGAGATATTTCACATTGTCTTCCATTTTTTTTCATTCCTTTGATTCTGTTTGATAATATCTTGATTTCTTATAAAGTCACTAGCTTCCACTTGCTCCAATCTAATTTTTAAGGTAGTATTTTCTTCAGTGGTCTTTTGGACCTCCTTTTCTATTTGGCTAATTCTGCCTTTCAAGGCATTCTTCTCCTCGTTGGCTTTTTGGAGCTCTTTTGCCATTTGAGTCAGTCTATTTTTTAAGGGGTTATTTTCTTCAGCGTTTTTTTGGGCCTCCTTTAGCAAGTCATTGACTTGTTTTTCATGGTTTTCTCACATCACTCTCATTTCTCTACTTCTCTAACTTGCTTTTCCAAATCCTTTTGAGCTCTTCCATGGCCTGGGACCAGTTCATGTTTTTCTTGGAGGCTTTTGATGTAGGCTCTTTGACTTTGTTGACTTCTTCTGGCTGTATGTTTTGGTCTTCTTTGTCACCAAAGAAAGATTCCAATGTCTGAGTCTGAATCTGAGTCTGCTTCTGCTGCCTGGCTATGTTCTCCGCCAACCTCTTGTCCCTTGAGTTTTTTGTAGAGTAGAGGGTACTTTGTCTCAAGCTTGAGGGGCTGCGCTGTTGTTTTCAGAGCTGTCTCTACACAGCAAGCTTTGCCGCACCAGTGCTCCTTCTCCCCCAAGAACTGCCAACCCGGACTGGACTCAAATCTTAAGCAGGCTCTGCACTCCCGCTATGATCCACCACTTAATTCCTCCCATCAAGTGGGCCTGGGCCAGAAGCAACTGCAGCTGTAGTTCTGTAGCTGCACCACCCCTGTAGCCACCCGGGGCGGTGGCCAAACCCGAACTCCTTTCACTCCCCGCAGCTTTTCTCACTCACCTTCTCTGTTGTCTTTGGTGTTTGTGGGTTGAGAACTCTGGTAACTGCCACAGCTCACTGACTCAGGGTGCTAGGGCCTTTTTGGCCTGGCTCCTGGTCTGGTTGCTCTGGGCACAACCCATGCTGGGCTCTGCTCCCCTCCACTCCCAGCTCTGTGTGATAGACCTTACCTAGCAACCATCCAGGCTCTCCTGGGCTGGAGCCCTGCTTCCCTCTGTTCTTTTGTGGGTTCTGCAGCCCTAGAATTTGTTTAGAGCCATTTTTTATAGGTTTTTGGAGGGACCTGGTGTGGAACTCATGCAAGTCCCTGCTTTCCAGCTGCCATCTTGGCTCTTCCCTGTAGCAGCTCTTTTTGTGGTTGGCAAAAGATTAGAAATTGAGGGGCTACCCATCAATTGAGGAATGACTGAACAGTTGTGTTATAGGATTGTGATAGGATACTATTGTGCTCTAAGAAGTGACAAAATAGATAATTTCAGAAAAACCTGGGAAGACTTTTATGAACTGATGCAAAGTGAAGTGAGCCAAAACAGGAAAACAATATTCACAGTAATAGTAACATTGTAAAGATGATCAACTCTGAAAGACAGCTGCTCTGATTAATACAATGATCCACAATTCCAAAGTGTGTGAGGTAAATAAAATGTGAAACTTCACAGGGAAGATATGTATAAATATATATCTATATCTACACTAAGAAATGTTAAAAAAAATCAAGAAATAGGGAAATAAGGAAGTGGAAAAATTCTGAGGCCATGAGAGCCTGATGGCTGAGCCTCTGGGAAAGTTTACCCTGAAACTTTTTGCTCTTTCTCCTGGTTCTGGTTTAAAGACTTGCTCAGTAAGAACAGGGTCAATGTGACCTGCTTTCCTTTACTGTAAATGTACTGTGAAAGAATGGAGAGGGTCTCCCCTTCCCTTATCCTATTCTCCTTCTTTAGATTTGTAGATGTCACCTCAGTTGTAATCATTAACTAAAGGAATGCGAATTGGAGTTTCTGTGCCTTGATTTCCCAGTTCTTTGTCTAGTTTTTCATGCTCAGATTGTAATCCCATCTCCCAGCCAATGGTGAGAAGGATCAGAGGTGAGATGGAATTCTTTTGTGTTAGGTATGTGCTTTGCCTTTTGTAAAGCACCTCCTTTGCTAGATCTGTTCTGGTAGAGGATGCCCAATTCTCGAGAATTGAATAAAATTTATTCCTGTTCCCACCCTGAGATGGCTCCTTATTATAAATTAACTTTTTAATTGGTGAGGGTCTTTCATCCCACACAAAAGGCCTCATGATAAAAAACACTATCTACCTCCAGAGAAAGAAATGATGAACTCTGGTTGCAGAATGAAGCATATCTTTTTTTCACTTCCTTTGTTTTTCTGCTTTTTTTTATAGCAACATGGATAAAGAGGAAATGTCTTGCATGATTTCATATGTATAATGTATATTATATTTCTCGTCTTCTCAGTGTTAAGAACAGGTGCTAAAGAAAGGGAGAGAATTTGGAACTGAAAAAAATTAATTAAAAAAAAGTGGAAACTTGGCTTCATCCCACAAAGCAGGGCTGAGCCTTGTAACTGAGTAACTAGGGTGTGGAGTTCAAAACAAGGGGAAACCTATATTCTGTAGCACTGGACCTGCAGAGCATTCTAGAGGATAGGGCCAGCAGCAGTCTACTAATTGTTCCAACAGTGGGCCAAACCTGTAGTTATGTTTTCCATAACATAACCAAGTTTGGGATCTTGCAAAGTCCAGAAAATGAGGGTAGTAATCAGACTTCTTCCTAAATCAGAGTAATTAGGGCAAACTAGGCCACCCCTGAGATCACTGAGGAGCACAGTATTCAATACCTGAAAAAGTAGCAATAGAGAGTAGAGAAAAAGAGCAATAGAGAGAATAAAAATCATGACCAAGTAAGATTTGATATTCCTTTTAGAAAGTTGGAGAGTCTGACCTTAACACAATGTCTCAATGTGAGAAGAAAGACTAGAAGAATCAATAAACAAACAAACAAAATAAAAAGAATCCTTCCATAAGGAGCTGTTATAGTGTCAGGGATACCTAAGACACAAACCCAGAAAAAGAAAACAACTCTTAAACACCTACAATCAAAACTTCAAAGCTTTGCCATAAAGCAATAGTATTCAATAGTATTTTAAAGGCTAAAAAGTGAAATAAATAAAAGAGTGCTAGTAGAAAGAATTAGAAGAGAAATGAGAGAAATGAAAGTTTTGGAGGAAAGATTTGAAAGGATAATTAGCAACTTAGTAAAAGATGTTCAAAACAGTATAGAAAATAAAATACAAAACTTTATTCAGGGTGAAAATTAGAATGGACCATAGAGCACAGTGTCTGGCACATAGCAGGCACTTAACAAATGTTTATCGACTACAAAAGTTAATGATTCCATGAGGAAAAAAAAGAGGAAATATCAAAACAACGTCAAAACACGGGGAAAAAAAATTAAAAAAAATATAAGGTGTCTCATTTTAAACTGAATAAAAAGGTTAAGTACTGAGGAGTCACAGTCAGGCTCACACAAGATTTAACAGCTGCAAAGAATGTCAAAAGATATAGGGTTTCAGCCAAGAATTACTTATCCAGAAAAATGGAGCATATTTTTAATAAAACAGAGGACTTCTAAGAATTTCTGATGAAAAGAACAGAGCTGAGTAAAAACTTGACAGAGAAATAGGAGGGAATACAGAGGAGGGAGTAGAGGGAATATGAGAGAGGGTCCTCAGGAAGGGATAAAACAATCAAAAAAACCAAAACTAACTCAAAAATTGTAATGTGGATAATGAAGAAGATTTTAAAAGGAAAGAAAAAAAGGTAAAAATGTAATTGGGTTCTGGATGAAGAGAAAAGTAGTGTATATGGGAGGTGGGGTTGGAGAGGGGGGTGGAATCAGAAGTTGAATTCCTCAAGCACACAATACTACTGCTGAGCACACTCCTGTCCAACCAAGTTCCTTTTTTTATAATGGGCCTAGAGAACAAAGAGAGTGAAAAATGCATAAGAAAATAGGATGGAGGGAAATAAACAATTAATGATTATGACTGTGAATGAGATCAACTTACCCATAAAAAAGAAGGTGACAAAAGAATGGATCACAACCTGGAATCCAACAATGTGTTGTTGTTATAGGATTACTATCTACCATTTTTTCCCCATAACATAGATTAAGCCCATAACTGCCTTCTCTCTTCCTCCATATGAGTTAGAATCACACCCTCTCCTCTTCTTCAACAAAGATTTGTTTTCCCTAAAAAAAAAGACAAAGTAAGCCTTGGGATCCAGTTGGCCTCTGCTTCCCTCACCCAACTCCTGGTAAACTAGTGACAGAAATGAGTGGTGTCAAACTCAAATAGAAACAAGGGCCACTAAATTGTATATAAGGATTCCTGAGGGCCACATATTGACTTAGAAAATGACATCTTAACTTTATGTTTTATTGTATTTTTATTTATTTTGTTAAAAATTTCCCAATTATATTTTAATCTGGTTTGGGCCGCACTCATTAGTTTTGCAGGTTAGAATGCCATTGGGCTACATATTTGACACCTCCAGCATAAGTAACAGCAGGTAGGGTTGGGAATGCTCATATTTCATAGGTGCTGGATATCACTTGAGTCAACATACTTGTCTTGATGATTCTGATGCCCAGATGTGTTACATAAGGAGGCCAGGGAGATAACATCCACCAAAGCTGATGCCACTGCATCCTTGTTGTGTATTCTTGCTGTATTAGGACAAAGTAAGCCTGCTTTTTGTTCAGTGAATTAAAAGTGCTTCATTGCATCCTCAAATTGAACTTGAACTAAGTGCTGGTGTTAAACCTAACTCTAGCAGTTATTTATAGGAAATGTGCTGGGGTATAGGGTTGTTCAGAGAAGAATGGTGTCTCTAGTGTAAGGGCCGCCAAAAGGTCACTTTCTCACGAGCAAGCAGCAGTGGGATTGGGCAACCCCTGGGTATTGGAGCAGCCTTTTTTTTAAAGGACTGCACTGCTTATCTCCTGGTGTGAGGAAGGGGCTAGGAAAGGTGCCCTAAAAATTGTCTGCTTCACCTAACCCTGGACTGCTTATCATGGCAGTTGAAACACAAAATAAATATACAAAAACTTGCAAAGATGGTTCTACTCGCCATCAGTGCATGATATGTGAGCACACTTACAGACAACACAAAATTCAGTAGACCTGAAAGAGGAACAGTTCTTGTTGCAACAGAACTCAAAAGGTATCACATCCAAATAGCAGCCCTGAGTGAAACAAGACTGCCTAATGAAGGCCAGCTTACTGAAGTCGGTACTGGATACACATTTTACTGGAATGGATACGGTGCTGTGAAGCTGACGTAGGTTTTGCAATCAAAACTAATCTAGTCAAACAAGCTTGTATGCTTCCTAAAAGGGGTGAATGACAGGCTTGTTACTATGCAATTGCCACTTGCAGGAAAACATCATATCATTATCATACAAGCATATACTCCCATCATGATGAACCCTGATGAGGTCAAAGACCTGGAAACCCTCATCATTAATATGCCAAAAGTGGACAAGCTTATAATTCTGAGTGACTTTAATGCCAGAGTAGGCAGAGATTATCAGACACATCAGGGAATCCTTGGGAGGAACGGAGTCAGAAACAGGAATAGCAACCATCACTTACTGCTGAAGACTTGTGCATCTCATGACTTTCTCATCACCAACACTATCTTCTGTTTACCTAAACATAATAAACTTCTTGGATGCACACTCATAGAAAATACTGGCATTTAATAGACTATGTCATTATAAGGAGAAGAGACAGGATTATAGAATGCTAAAGGCAATTTGTGGCTCAGAATGCTGCACTGATCATAGACTTATGCTTTCCAAACTAAAGATTCACACTCAACAGAAGTGTCAGCCCCAATGCAAGATGACTACCAGAACACTTAATGTCAAGGAATACAATGCGTCTCCCTGTGTGAACATTTCATTGCTAAATTGGAGGGAAAGCCAAGCCAATACATGATTAGCAACAGGGGAACAGAGGAGGAATGGGCAGCTTTCAGAAATCTGATATACAGCATTGTATCAGTAAGGCAAGATTCATGACCTCGAGGATGACCATTAACATACCTGTATGGTTCAGAATCACAAAGTACGAAAAACTCTCTAGGTAGAAGGCAAAGGAAGTATAATATTTATTTAGACTCCAGAGGATAAAATCCCAAGACCAGTTACTCCAATTTGATATAGCAGTAATTATATTCCAAATAAAACCCACTTCAATGTAGCAACAAGGAAATTATAAACAGTATTATGGCAAGGAACCAAGTCATTGTGTAACCTTCTCCCCTGCTAGGGCCTTCCTGCAAACAATCACTCATGAATCCTAACTCTCTGCTCAGTGCTCTCTCTGCATTTCCTTCTCCTTGGGCTGAATTCTGATTCTGGTAGCTCTCTGCAGATTCTGCTGCTCTCAATTCTGGGCTCTCTTTATATACAGTCCTAGCCAGCATCTGATTGGCTAGAACTCAGGTCTCTGATTAGCTGAATTCATGATTAGCTAGAACTCAGTCTAGAACTCAGTGCATATACCATTGGCTCTAGTCTTAGCAACTCCCCTTAGGGTCCTGAGGGCTTCACGCCCAAATCTAGTAATTAGAGGCTTTAGGCCTACTTACAAACAGAGATATAAACAAGCTTTCCCACTTAGCCCCACTTGAGGCCTATTGAATGGGTGGGGAAGATCTTTGATCACATTAATACTAGAAGCATCAAATTTACTTATCTGGATCTGACACTTGCAAACATCAAGATTGGTTTGATGGAGAAATTCAGAAGCTGACAAACAAAACAAGAACTCCACAGGATTTGTCAGCAGAACAGTTTGTTTCTGTCTAAGAAGGCAGCATTTAATTCCATCAAAAGTGAAGTACAAGTGAGGCTTGGAGAGATATAGGATTCATGGCTCAGTAAAAAGACAGATGAAATTCAGTTTTATGCTGATAGCAACAATCCAAACTACTTTCATGATGCCCTGAAGGCTATTTATGGGCCAAAGACCTATGGTGCATCTCAACTACTCAGTGCTGATGGAGCCATACTGATTAGTGATAAGGACATGATCCTGGAGAGATGGGCTGAACACTTCCATTGTGTTTTCAACAGACCATCATCAATCAATGCTGAAACTGCTGACTGTATACCTCAGGTTGAAGTCAATCCCTCTCTAGCTGAACTTCCAACTGAAGAAGAGTTTTTGAAAGCCATTAGGCTTCTCTTGTATGGCAAAGTGCCTGATGCTGATGTAAATCCAGCCGATTTACAAGGCAGAGGGTCTACTGCTCATATAAAAGCTCACTAAAATTTTCCAGGTTATATGACAAAAGGAGGTTATACTTCTGGAGTTCAAGGATACCTCCATTTCCCATCTGTATAAAGGAAAAGGAAATATGTCATTTTGAGAAAATCATGGAATGTGTGTGTGTGTGTGTGTGTGTGTGTGTGTGTGTGTGTGTGAGTGTGTGGGATCTTTCTCAGTTGTTACTGGCAAGAATCTTGCCAGAGTACTCCTTAATAGGATGATCCTTTACCTGTAAGATGGTTATCTTACAGATGACCAAGAGCCTTAGAAAGGTGTAACAGTAAGGCAATAATAACAATGTAGATGATAATTGTCAAAATGCCTATGTAGTTCTGCATCACAAAATACACAAGACTCTCCACATAGAAAATAGAAGAAGTAAACCATTCATTCAGACACCAGAGAACCATATCCCACAAGCCATTTATCAAGTCTATCAGAGCAGTAAAACATTCCATACACAATATAACAATCGGGAGCCTCACCATCCCAAACCTCTCTGACCCCTTTCTGGGGTCCTAAGTCAGCCTGTTCAGTTCTAACAATCACAAGGGCAGCCATTAGCAGCCATAACTGCTTTCTCTCTCTCCGCATTTCCTGTGACATAACTTCCTTTTCCTGTCAGGAAGCTCCTCCCACTACGTGTCTTAGGCTTCCTGTGACAGAAGCAGGTCACATGGCCTATTAATGAAGAAAGATCTTCAAATCTAAATTGCTACTACAAAAGGCCTTCAGAAAAGGCTGAAGAACATTTTATATAATGTTTGCTGCCCAACAACTCCATGAGAAATACCAGAAGCAGAGCACAGATCAGTACCCAACTTTCATCCACCTAACCAATACCTTTGTTATTGTCAGTTACGAGGGCTTGTGGAAAATTATGGCAAAATTTGGTTGCCCAGAGAAGTTCATCAGTATTGTATATCAGTTTCACAATAGTATTCTTACATGGGTTCTGGATCATGGATGATGCTCTCATGCTTACCCAGTCAACGATGGAGTGAAGGAGGGTTATGTGCTTGCTCCCATGCTGTTTAGCATGATATTTTCAGCAATTTTGCTGGATGTCTTCAGCGAGGATGAAAATAGCAACAAGGTCAGCTATTGTACTGACAGCAAATTATTTAGCTTGAAAAGGCTATGAACCAAGACTAAAGTGGAGACTAAAGTTGGTACTTCTGTGTTACATGAATTTGATTTCCTTTGTACATGAAGGTCTTTTTCCTGGTTGTTTGAAGAATCTCTTATTTGTGATTGGCATTATTAAATTTGATCACCATGTGCCTTTGATTTTTCAGTACAGGGTATTGCTTTTTCCCCCAAAGGCAGTCTGTAGATTCTTTTGATTGGCACTTTATTTTCTACGTTCAAAAGTTTTGGATAGTTTTCTTGTATTTCTTACATTATGATATTCAGGTTTTTTGACTTGTTATGTTATTCTTGGGGGAACTTGTATTTCTTAGTTGTCTCTGTCTGCACCTTGTCCTTAAGATCAATAGTTTTTTCTCTTATAGAGGTCATGTAGTCTTTTAAAGTTATTGTTTTGCTTTGCTTCTTCCAGATTGCCTGAACTATGTATGTTCGTTTCCTATAAGTTGTTTTCTCCTTTCTTTCTTTGGAGAGACTTGCCACTGTGGATTCAAGATGTTATATTCTGCTTATTATTTTTGCTATACTGGTCATAAATTTTATCTCCACAATTTTTATTTCTCTTGTAAATTATTTGGGAAGGTCCTACTGTGACTCTATAACATTTTGGGAAGCTTCAGTGTCCTTTGTCACATCAAATGATAATTCATTTTTTTGTTTTATAATTTTTGTTTGGTGTTTTGACTTGTTTAGGTGTCCTAGAGGTCATCTTTCCTTCTGTTTAATATCTTCCCTGTTGACTTATCTACTTGTGCTCAAGGTTTTTAATTGAGTTGTCTTCCTCCTGAGATCTTGGTAATTTCATCAATTTTCCATTTATATTCTCATATGCTTATTTTCTTACACTTTTTTTCATAGCAGATTCCCCCAAAGACTGGATCATAACTTCCTCCCACCTTGAGGAATGCACTTTTCACATTCCCCATTCCCGGCCCCAAGTAACTATCAGGGAGACTCACCTAGGTCCAGCCAAATGCCCATCCCTTTTTCTTAGGCCTAGTGGAGCATCATATTTACATGCTTGCTCCATTTCCTTCTTTTCTTTAGTTCTCTGGCTGAGCACTGATCCAGCACAATGTGTACTACATCCCCAGACATAGCATACTTTTACTTGCCTATACCTCTACTTCCTCTGAATGAAGTGAGATGCAAAATAGATTTCTCTTGCTTGATGTTGCAGAATAGTAGCCTGAGGGAAGAGGCTTTGTGCTGACAGAGACTATATATGTGACAGGGGAATTGCTGAGTGGCCCCAGACTCTGAGCCCATGGGTCATATGGTATAACCCAAATAGAACTTTGGAAGTGGTGGGAAATGATGTGAACATGTTATAGATTAGAGATTAGTTTTCTTTTCTGTTAGTAAATTCATCAGATTGTTACTTCAATGGGGTTCTTTGTATCAGCCTATGGAGATAGCTACAATTGCTTTACTTTTTATGCAGAGTTCTAATTTTGAAGAGTTTTGACAGTTTATAAGGATCAGAGCAAATATCCATCTTCTTCTTGTTGGTCATATGACCTGGAAACCATTCTAATTTATTTAAACAAGCTGGTAATATTGAATAAATTATGTTACATGTCTAGACCACCTACAGTGGTGTCACCCACATAGAAAGTGCTAGTGGATTGCTTTCAGGAGGGTGGAGGTTTAGAACATTCATGAACATTATGTATTGGCCTAGGGAACAGCCTTTTCCCATTGGCTATATAGGCAGAACTGCTGGCATTTTTAAAACATCATGACTCAACAACAGTTGCAGCTTTTTCCTGCATTCCTTCTGAGGATGAAAGTGACTTCTTCACTCACAGCAGGTGAGAGACCTCCTCATTGTATTCTCCCAAATTCTTATAGCACTAAGAAATGGGCCTAGGTCTTTGGTCTTTTTGATATCTCCCTTACCCCATTCTAGTTATAGGAGTAACTAGAATGCTTCCAATTCTAATTGCAGGGAGGGAGGGGAAGGGAAGGAAGGATTCAGAATACTTCTTGCTCTGACTTGCCAACTTGTCCCCCTACCATCTTTACTCAGTAACCTCTCCTTTGAGGTCCATATGATATTCCACCTAAACAAAATCTGGTAGCTGTCGTCTTCAGACTTCTAGGACATTCTCCTTCCTTCCTCAATAAGTTCAGGACCTGGTTCACAATCTTTCTCTCCTCCCAAACCCTAGCCTTCATACCAGGGAACTTCAACATACATATTGATACACCCTCATACATATTGAATTTCCCAGTTTTTCGACCTACTTGTTTCTCATAAACTACTACTCCTCCCCACTTCAGCCACACACACAATTATTCATAACCTTGATTTTGCCAACACCCTCAGATGTACTGCCCTTATGTACAAGAACTCTGAAATTCTTTTATCTGATCAAAATCCTTTGGCTTTCCTCCTCTCTATCTGCTTTCCTGTACCAAAACCTATTCTTTGTACACACCATGACCACTGATCCCTCAAACCTCTCAGTTCTCTTCCAGACCATTGCTCCTGCACTATCCACTCTCTTTTCCTTTCCCCAGTTCAATCCTCCACTGTCCCCTTCTTTTGAGTTCTTTATTATATCAAAGACTAAACCATGCCGAGCCTCAGCCTTAGATCATTCCCATGTACTGTCCTTGCTCCTACATACTGCTGATGAGGGAAGATGAAGAAAACCATGTAACTCATCCTCTACAAATTTATATTCCACAACCTCAACTGGGCCCTCATTGCTACTAGGAAATCCTATGCCTCTCTTATCAACTCACTATTTTATTCTCCAGAGCAGCTATTCCAAACTTTTTCATCTTTCCTCAAAACTCTTAGTCTTCCCATCCCCACTCCCTGCCTTTTATTCTACGGAAGATATTGAGGCCATCTGCCAAGAGCTCTCTCTTCTCCCCTCCTTTTCATCTCATATCACTCAGATGCCTTCTGCAGCCATCTCTTCTTTCACCCCTTTTTTATACAAAGAACTGGCCAAGGCAAGCCACAAGGTATCCCATTCCATCCTGGCTCCTCTAGCAGATTGTCTCCTCTAACATTTCTGCTCTCCCCTATCTTTAATCTCTTGTTATCTACTGGATACTTCTCTTTTGCCTACAAACATGCCCATGTCTCCTTCATCCTCAAACAACTCTCACTTGGTCCTTCCATGTCTACTAACTATTGGCGTATATCTTTTCTCTGCTTTGGGTCTAAACTTCTTAAGAAGGCTACTACAATAGAGGTCTCCACTTTTCTTCTCACTCTCTTAACTCTCAACAATCTAATTTCCAATCTCATCATTCAGCCAAAACTGCTCTCTTCAAAATTATTAGCGATTCCTTAATTCCCAAATCCTGTGGCCTTTTCTCAACTCACATCCTTCTTGATTTCTCTGTAGCCTTTGATGCTGTGGATCACACTTTTTGATACTCTCTTCCTTCTAAGTTTTTTGGAACTAATGGAGGCTCTCCTGACTCTCCTCCTACCAGTCTGACCACTCCGTAGTTTCTTTCACTGAATCTTCATCCGGGTAATACTCACTTTCTATGGGTGTCCCACAGGGCTCCATCCTGGGCCACTTTCTATTCTCCATTTGTACTACTTCTTATGGTGATGTCATCTGTTCTTCATAATTTAATTTCCATCTCTGTGCTAGTGATTCTCAAATCTAGCCCTAAACTCTGCTGACTTCTAGACTCATATATCCCACTGCCTTTCAGGTATCTTGAACTGGATATCCAGTAGACATCTTAAATTCAATGTATCCCAAATCGAACTAATTATCTTTCCCCTTAAACCTGCCCTTCTTCTAAGTTCCCTATTACTATAGAGGGCATCACCATCCTCTCAGTCCCCTAAGCTAGCAATCTAAAGTCTCATGCTTGGCTCTTCACTGTTTCCCCCCTACCGTATCCAATCTGTTTCCAAAGCCTGTCTTTTTCTGATACAGCCACCACTCTAGTGCAGTTTCTCATCTCCTCATGCTTGGACTATTGCAATAGTCTGCTGGTGGGTCTGCCTGTCCCAAGTCTTTCCCCATTTTGATCCTTCCTCCATCTAACGACCAAATGATTTTCCTAAAGTGCAGAACCAACAATTTTATCTCCCTACTCAATAAACTCCATTGGCTCCCTATCACCTCCAGGATCAAATATAAAAATCCCTTATTTGTCTTTCAAGGCCCTTTCCCCTTCTTCCACATATTCTTCAATCCAATAACACTGGTCTCCTTGCTGTTCCCCAGATAAGGCAATCCATCTTCCAACTCTGGGCATTTTCTCTGGCTTTCCCCTATGTCTGGAATATTCTTCTTCTTCCTTTTCACATCCTAGCTTCTCTGGTTTCCTTCAGGTCCCAAAAAAATTCCTCTTTCTAGAGGAAGCCTTTCCCAATGCCTCTTAATTTTATTACCTTTCCTCTGTTGGTTTTTCCTATTTATCCTATATATAGTTAGCTTTTATGTATTTGTAGCTTGTCTCCTCCATTAGACTGTGAGTTCTTCACGGGTAAGTACTGTCTTTCACCTTTCTGTATCCCCAGCACTTAGCACAGTTACTGGCACACAGCATTCACTTAATACATGCTTATTGGCCAAATGGCATCTTGGGAGAAAGTGTTAGGGACCTCAGAGCCCCTCGACTTTGGATGATAAGGTCTTAGAGCTGTGGTAATTATCATTCTAATACTTTCAAGCCGCTCACCCTGAGGATTTCTGTGGGTATTGGGGCTTTTTTCCAGGAGAGTTCTCTGCTCTTGCTGCTTCAAGACACCTATCCTTTCAGGTTAGAAGTATCCTTGGGCCATCTCTGGACAAGTTGGCAGGCTATAGTTGGCTTTATTTTATTTGGGAATGGGGCAAAACTTTTTATTGTTGACTTTTTGTTCAATTCTAGAGTGGAAGAAGTCATTTATTCTTACTTCTCAATGGATTCCTTGATCATCATTTGGTCCAGAGAACCAAACTTCAGGGTTATTCTAGAATAGAACTGGGAAGTCTGACTGTCATTCAGATAACCATCTTGGCAAGAAGTTGTCCCTCGTGTATCTTAAACATTGCTTTTACCATTGGGAAATAAAATTATATAACACCCAGAATTCCCTTCTTTCTACAATATATTTATCCCAAATAAAAAAAATGAATTTAACTAAGGACCATCAAAAAAAATAAATATAAAGCTGTTTGCTCACATCACCAAATATTGTAGGCTAAGTCTAAAAGATGTTCAAAGGCTTACATAATTAAAAACACTTTTCTAAATCAGAAATGAAAAGAATCAATTACAAAGATATGGTTTTGTTTGTTTAAGTTTATTTTTCAATATTCATTTTTTTCAATATTTCAATATTCATAGTTTTCAATATTCATTTCCACATAATTTTGAGTTACAAATTTTCTCCCCATCTCTACCCTGCCCCCTCCTCAAGATGGCAGGTATTCTTATTGCCTCTTTCCTCCACTTCTCTTACTTGCTTTTCCAAATCCTTTTTGAGCTCTTCCATGGCTTGAGACCAATTCCTATTTTTTTTGAAAGCTTTTGATATAGGCTCTTTGGCTTTGTTGACCTCTTCTAGCTGTATGTTTTGATCTTCTTTGTCGCCAAAGAAAGATTCTATATTCTGAGTCCTTTTACACTGCCTGCTCTTTTCCTCAGCCAGTAGTTACTTGACTTTTGAGCTCTTTGTCAGGGTATGACTGCTTTCAGAGTGCAGAGTGCTTTGTCCCAAGCTTCAGGGGGTTTGCTCTGCTGTCTTCAGAGCTACTTCTATTCTGAGGTGGTATGATACTCCTCTCCTGGCCTGTGCTGTCTGTGAGTGTCTGTCTCCTGTGGTCTGTGAGTGCAAGTGCTCCTTTCTGCCATGTAACTACCAGGAGTTCTCCCTCTCCACAGGCACCACAAGCTCTATCACACCAGTGCTCTTCCTCCCCCAAGGGCTGCCAACCAGGACTGAGACCTGGATCCAAGCAGGGCAAAGCAAGAGAATGCTGCCTTAGTGCCAGCAAAGAGATCCCTGCACTCCTGCTCTGATCAGCCACCTGATTTCCCCTATTGTCAGTGAGCCTGGAGCTCTGGAAGCAGCCACCACAGCCATAGCTGCAGCCACCTCCACAGCCTTGGGGCTAGGGCCAGACCTTGTTGAACATTCTTACAATATTATGATCTCCTTTTGTTAATTTTTATATGTTCTACAAGTGTTTTAAGTCCATTCTCAAACCTGACTACAAGACCAAAGTAGAAAGTGTCCCTTTCAATGCCATTACCACCAATTTCTTTTTCTTAGAATTAAGTATTCTCTTTTCTATTAATCCAAGCAATTTATATTTTTTGTGAATATTCATCCATTTCACTTTGATTGTCGGTTTTCTTGGCACATAATTGCACAAATAGCTCCTAATAATGGCTTTAATTTCATCTTCATTGGTAATACAGTAATCTTTTCTATTTTGATATTGGTCTTTTGGTTCTCTTTTTTAAAAAAAATCAAATATGCTAGTTGTTTACTTATTTTATTGGATCTTTCACAAAAAGTTGCTAGTTTTATTTATTAGTTCAATGGCTTTTTTGCTTTGCATTTTATTAATACCTCTTGATTTTCAGGATTTCAATTTCGCATTTAATTGGGGACTTTTATTTGTTCTTTTCCAGGTTTTTTCAATTCCATACCCAATCCATTGATCTGCTTCTTTTTTATTGATGTAAATGTTTACAGATGGAAGATTTCCCTTAAAAACTGCACTGGCTGCTCAAATTTTGGTGTGTTGTCTCAATATTTTAATTGTCTTTAATGAATTTATTGTTTCTGTTATTTGTTCTTTGACACTCCTTTGTTTAGGGTAAGATTATTTAATTTCCAATTAATTTTAATCTATGTTTCCAAGGCCCATTTTGAACATAATTTTTATTGCGTTATGATCTGAAAAGGGTGCATTCAATATTTTACTTTTCTACATTTGTTTGTAAAATTTTTTATGTTCTAATATATGGTTAATTTTTATGAAATTGCTGTGTGCAACTGAGAAAAAGGTATACTTCTTTCTCTCTCCATTTCATTTTCTCCAGAGGTCTATCATATCTAACTTTTCTAATATTCTATTTATCTCCTTAAATTCTTTCTGAGAAGGGAAGTTGAGGTCCCTGACTGGTATTCTTTTACTATTTCCTCTTGTAACTCATTCATCTTTTCCTTTAAGAAATTGAATGTTCTACCATCTGGTACACATATGTTTAGTACTAATATTCATTCATTGTCTATAGTACTTTTTAACAAAATTAGTTTCCCTGATTATCACTTTTAATCAGGTCTATTTCTGCTTTTGCTTTATCTGACATCATTTATGTGCCTTTTTTTACTTCAGACACATAATAGATTATACTCCAGCCCCTTATTTCAACTCTTTGTGTGTCTTTCTGTTTCAAGTGTGTTTTTTCCTAACAATATACTGTCAGATTCTGGTTTCTAATCTGTTCTGCTATCCACTTCTGTTTTATAGATGAGTTCATCTCATTCACATTCACAGTTATTATTATGCTAATTGTGATTTCCTTCAACCAATTTTCTTCTGTTTGTCCTTCTCTCTCTCTTTTTGCTCTCTCCATCCTCAGAAGTCTGTTTTGCTTATGACCATTGTCTCTCTTAATCTGCCCTCCCTCATATTAACTCATTCTTTCCCCTTCCCTTCCTACTTACCTGTTAAGTAAGACAGATTTCTATATCTTCCTTCCCGCTTTGAATCAATTCGGATGAGAGTGGAGTTCATGCATTGCCCTCCCCCACTCCATTTCCTACTACACTGTAAATAGTCTTTCTTGTACTCTTCTTTTACATGAGACAATTTCCTCCACTCTTCCTCTCCCTTCTCCCAGTACATTCTTCTTTCTCACTCCTTTATTTTTCTGAGATATCCCAACACAACTCATACTTATGCTCTCTGTCTATCTAAATTCTTTCTAACTGCCTATATAATGATAACATTACTAGGAATTATAAGAATCAAGTTCCTGTATAGGAATGTAAACTTAGTCTTACGGTTTCTCACTCATGTTTACCTAGTTATGCTTCTCTCGAGCATTGTGTTTGAATGTCAAGTTTTCTATTTAGCTCTGGCGTTTTCATCAGAAATGCTTACCCCTGAAGAATTATAATCAGTTTTGCTGGGTAAGTTATTCTTGGTTGTAATCCAAGCTCCTTTGCATCTCAGGATATCATATTCCAAGCCCTCCATTCCTTTAATGTGGAAGCTGCTAAATCTGGTGTCATAATGACTGTGGTTCCATGATATTTGAATGATTTCTTTCTGGCTGCTTGAATTATTTTCTCTTTGATCCGGGAGATCTGTAATTTGACTCTAACATTCCTGGGAGTTTTCATTTTAGGGTCTCTTTCAGGAGGTGATGTGTAGATGCTTTCAATTTATATTTTACCCTCTGGTTCTAGGATATCAGGGAAGTTTTGATGATTCTTTGAAAGATGATTTCTAGGCTCTCTCTCTCTTTTTTTTGATCGTGGCTTTCAGGTAGTCCAATACTTCTTAAATTATCTCTCTCCTGGATCTATTTGCTAAGTCAGGTGTTTTTCCAAAGATGTATTTCATATTTTCTCCTGTTTTCTCCATACTTCTCATTTTGTTTTATTATTTCTTGATGTCTCATGAGTCATTAGCTTCCACTTACCCAATTCTAATTTTTAAGGAATTATTTTCTTCAGTGAGCTTTTTTTATCTCCTTTCCATTTGGCCAATTCTACTTTTTATGGAGTTTTCTTTAGTGGATTTTTGTGCCTCTATTAACCATTTGGCCTATTCTGGTTTTAAGGCACTATTTTCTTTAGTATTTTTTGATGCTTTCTTTACAAGCTGTTGACCTTTTTCTTTAAATGATTTTCTTGTCATCACTATCATTTTCCCCCAATTTTTCCTCTACCTCTCTTACTTGACTTTTAACATTTTTTTTTGAATTCCAGGGGAAGACTTCCCATGCTTGGGGTATACATCTTCCTAACTTACCTACAGGTCTGAGGCCTGTAAGTTAACTTAAACCTGGTCTGGCCCATCTGCCAAGATAGTTTTACCAGGGTGTGGCCACTGTACATACTAAAACTTCTTGAAGCCACAGGTGAGAGGTGGGTGACAGGTGATACCAAAGATGTACAAACAGCACTGAAAAGAGTTTGGAAAGCTCTCATACCAGAGGTTCTAGTCGTCTCTGAGTATTCCCATACTTTATGTTATGTTATGCTACGTCATATTGTACTATACTGTGCCATATTGTATCATATCATAATATACATAAAATATAATATTCTACATCATATTTTAAGATGTTATGTCATACCATATCATATCATATAATACTATACTGTACCATGCTCTACCATCCCATCTCCTCCCATCCCATTCTATATCAGATCAGGTCACAATATATTATATATTATATCACATCATCATATTATATTATAATTAATTTCTATTATCTCTTAAAACAATAATAAAAAATTGGATATCATATTTCAAGAAATCATTTAAGAAAACAGAGTTAGAGGACAAATGAAAATAGAATCAATTCATCAGATATAACATATGTAAACAAAAACTCTTTGAGGGGTCCTTAAAATTTTTTTTAAGAGTGTAAAGAGATTCTGAGACTCCCAAAAATTGAGAATGCCTGTTCTAGAGCAAAGAAAAGCTACTGAAGGCATCCAGGAAGATGAGATCAAGTAGCAAAGATCCAGTCAGGATCACCCAATTTGGCAGCAATTAATATAAAAGAGAGGCAGCTAAATCCTATATAATATAAGGTGAAATAAAAAGGCTTACCATGAAGAATAACATTCTGAGTATAATGCTAAAAGTGATACACATATCTTGGTTGTCTTTTTGTTGCTATATCTATCTATCTATTTATCGATCTATCTATCTATCTATCTATCTATCTATCTATCTATCTATCTATCTATCTATAATGATAAAGGCAGAAAATCAGCTTTGTCACTGCCTTAAGGACCATGGGACCTTTCCATCCATGCAGCCGAATCCTTCCATATGTTTTCCTTTTTTTCACCCCATTAGAATTTGAATGTGAACTCCTTGAAAGCCAAAACTATCTTTTCTATTTGTATCTCAATCTTTTAGCATAGTGCTTTGCAAATACTGAGTGCTGAATAAATAGGTATCCCTTTCTATATCCACTCAAAAATGAAAAACTGACAATAGCAAACACAGAATTAAACTCTTATTTTAAAAGGCTTGTTTTGCTATTCCTACACCAAATTACAGGGTTCCAGATCTTGCTGCAAGGTGTTTAATATGCTGTAATATTTAGCCTCCCTTTGCTCTAACATTCATGAGGGCTGTTTGTGCAACAAGAAACGTTGTCTCACTCCCTAAGTATGCAGTACTCCTATAAAAGCAACACAGATGTGCAAGGAAAGTGGCTCAGGTCAACTAGAGAGATGGGGAACAAATGTACTTGGAGTCACTTAATTGCCTACCTGTTGTTGGCTTCTCTCTGCTGTACTACTGCCTATTTGTAAGGTAGGATTTTTCAAGGTCTCAAATCTCAAAGTAAACTATTATAAAAATGCTGTAAAAATTACTGGCTTTTATACAATTTTAGTTCAATCAAACCCTTGATTTTCTTGAATTCGCTTTTTTTTCTGCCGAATTCTGTCAATTTTGCCTTTGTCAAAATCATCTTATATTTCCATTTATCCCCATTCATATAGTTATTGCCTCACCTGGATTGTTTCAATAGCCTGTCAGATAGTCTTCCTCACTCAAGACTATCCCACTCCAATCTAATTTTCACTCAGCTAACAAAGTGATCTTCTAAAATTAAGTTCTGATTATGTCACTCCTCTACTCAAACTCTCGTGGCTCCCATTTACCTCCAGGATCAAATATAAAATCCTCTGGCTAGATTTTAAAATGCTGCACTGTACATTCTGATTCTTTCTCTAACTCCCCTTCACATACTCTGAAATCTAATGACAACTGGTCCTCTTGCTGTCCTTTGCAACATGACACTCCAACTCCTAACTCTATGCCTTTTCATAGGCTGTTCCCCATACTTGGAATGTCCTCCACCCTTACCTTTACCTCTTGCATTTCCTAGTTTTCTTCATGATTTGGCTCAAATCTCCTCTTTCTCCTCTTCCCCTCTAAGATAACCTCCAATGCATATTGGTTGCAGATTGTACGCCCCTATTAGAATATAAGCTTCTTGAGGGGAGGGACCATCTTTCTTTGCATCTCCAACTCAGTACAGTACTTCACAATACTAAGAGTTTAATGATATTTGTTTATAGGTAAATCAGGTCTAATTCTCTTTTTACCCATTTCTTTTTCTACACCTCTCTCTAAATGCTACAATTCTTTTTTCTTTTTTAACTTCCATGTTTTTCCCCCTTTACTCTGAAAGGTCCACACATGGGACACAGGTAAAATAGGTGCTGCTTCTTCCTTTATCCAGCATCACCATATGAACTGATATCCTTAGTTCTGGGCAAAATTTTTGAGTTTCTAGGGCAGTGTTTACACTGTTCAAAGAACTCCCTTTGTGCCAGTGTTCTTTGCTGTCTGGTAAACAAGTTTCAACATTCTTTGCTATTTGCTCAATGTATTGTTTTTTCTTTTCTTGAACACTTTTCAATAGTATTTTTGTATCAAGAAGATTACTTGTTCTGAAAACCAAACCAAACCTGTTTTTAGGGAAAACATTTTTACTGTCATACCTCAGGGATCCATAACTTCACTGGAATGGGGTCCTTTCCACATACTGCCATTTCTCTATACCTTAGTAGATGGCCTTTGTGAATTGCTGAGGCCTAACTAAATCATCACTTGAGGCCAATCTTCCAGCTCTAAAGGTATCTGTGCTCAGGTGTACTCAGATCTCAGAAGAAGAAAAATTGCATTTTGCCAGGTCCCTCTTCAAACTCTTTCCAGCTTAGTTAAGGACTTGCAGAACTGGGTTCTTCTGGTAGAACCTTCAAGAACCCATTGTTCTCCAAACCATGATGAGATATCAAAGTACAACTTTCATGGAATTTAGGGGAAAAGAAGGCACAGGCAAATAAAAAGGCACATAATAACACAAGATGAAGTGTTTCAATAATTTTCATAAGTTTCCTGTCTTATCCTGTTTAGGGGTTATGCAGATTTTTAATTAGAAACTTGATCTTGGTAAATATCAAACCTAGTCTACAGTACTACTAACTCTGGTGATAGCTTTAAAATTTTTTTTTTCATAAAAACTGACCTCTAATAACCTTTTTTCCCAGTGGTTCAGCTCAGTGCCTAGACTGCCTTGATTTTCAAGTTCCATTCCTTCCAGAATTGGACAATTAAAATGATTCTGAGCTTCTTCCTAAGAAATAAAAGAAATATAAACCTCATTAAATTATTACAATATGTGATATAATTTTTATAATTTTGTAAACAGCAAAAAGGATGTTGAATTTTTCATTGCAATGGAAAGCAATACTGAGGAAAAACAGTATTTAAAATAAATCTTCTATGCTGTCACAAAAAAAGGAGATTTCTTGTTACATTCTTTTAAAGGTAAGCTTTTGATTTGAAACTGTCCCCCAAAGTTACTATACTACTGCTAGGCCTATAATCTCAAAGATAGCAAAGAAAGAGAAAAAATGCCCACATGTACAAAAAATATTTATAATAGCTCTTTTTGTCATAGTAAAGAATTGGAAACTGATTTCCCACCAATTGAGGAATAGATGAACAATTTATGGCATACCAATACAGTGGAATACTATTGTTCTATGAGAAATGATGAAGGAACTCTTTCCCTTCTCTCAAGATGGCGGACAAAAAGCCCCCAAAGGAACCAAAGGAAAAGAAGGTCAAAAAGGGGAAAAAAAAGAGAACAAAAAGGAAGATGTGACTGAAAAGGTGGTAAAAAAAGCCTCAAAAGCATTGCAGTCGGAACCCAGTCATGGCCCGAGGGATTGGTAGATACTCCAGGTCTGCAATGTATTCCCGGAGAGCCATGTACAAGCGGAAATATGCTGCACCAAAAACCAAGATTGAAAGCAACAAGAAAGAGAAGGTGCCCACTACTATCTCAAAGCCAGTTGGTGGTGATAAAAATGGAGGAACCCGTGTGGTAAAGATTTGCAAAATGTCTTGGTATTATCCTACTGAGGATGTGCCTAGAAAGCTGCTAAGTCATGGCAAAAAAGCCCTTCAGCCAGCATGTGAGGAGACTTTGAGCTAGCATCAAGCCAGGCACCATTCTGATCATGCTTACTGGCCTCCACAGAGGCAAGTGAGTGGTTTTCCTAAAGCAGCTAGCTAGTGGCTTGCTACTGGTGACTGGACCTCTGACCATTAACTGTGTTCCTCTGAGAAGGACCCATCAGAAATTTGTCATTGCTACCTCTACCAGGGTTAACCTTTCAGGTGTAAAAATTCCAAATCATCTTACTGATGCATACTTCAAGAAGAAGCTCTGTAAACATAGACACCAAGAAGGAGAGATTTTTGACACAGAAAAAGAGAAATACGAGATTACAGAGCAGCACAAGGCTGAACAGAAAACAGTGGACTCTCAGATCCTTCCCCAAATCAAGAA
>CM053626.1:155509218-155527387 GCA_028646595.1 Phalanger gymnotis | reverse complement strand
GAGAGGATATGTTCTGAAATTCAGGAAAGAAAAATTCCTCCATTCTGAATCCCCAATTGGGAGCTAAACTTGTGTTCTTTGTACAACCCATGTTACACTTACATGCTACTTCCCCTGATAAAATCTTCCTTTTTTTTCCTAAAAATTATTCATTTTGAACTTAAATACAAAAAGAAAAAAAGTTTCCATGTACAAAGCACAATAAATAGAAGATTTGATATAAAACCACGAATTTCCATTTCAGACTGTTTACAAAAAAAACTGTAATAAATTCTACACATTGTTTTCAAAGTTACTTTGCTTTTCTGTGCTTCCTTGTAAGTTTTCTTTTGGTCTCTGCTGTGAATTTTTTATGATTTTTTTCTCCCTCCCACCTCACCCACCTCGCTCTAGAAAAGACTACAATTAAACTATATATATGCAATTATATTTTGTATATGATATTTCAAGAAATCATGAAGGAAAATTGCTCAGATGTATTAGAGGGCAAAGTGAAAATGGAAGGAATTCATCAGTTTACCTCCTGAAAGAAAGCCCAAAATGAAAGCTTCCGAGAATTTTATATTATCAATTACGAGGAAGAGGAGGAGGACAACAAAGGCTAACATTTTTATATACATACTTCTATTTATAAGATTTGTCTCTGGAGGTGGATAAAATCTTCCTTCATAGGTCTTTTGTAGTTGGTTTGATACTGAAGATGAATTAGTCATTCAAAGCTGTTCTTGGGACAGTATTTCCATTACTGTGTATAATGTTCTTTTGGTTCTTTGGTTCTTTCATTTCCCTTTTCATTATTTCATGCAAGTCTTTCCATGTTTTTCTAGAATCAACCAGCTTTATAATTTCTTGTGGCACATTAGTATTCTATCACAATCATATACCACAATTTATTTAGTCATTCCCCAATTGAAGGACATTTATCATCTTAGCCAATCTGATAGGTGTAAGATGATATCTAAAAATTGTTTTAATTTTTATTTCTGTAATCAATGATGATTTAGAGCATATTTATAAGCTATATATAGCTTTGATTTCTCTATCAAAAAGCTGCCCGTTCATATCCTTTGACCATTTATCATTTGGGGAAAGATTCACATTCCTATAAATTTGACAAAGTTCTTTATATATTTGAAAATGAGACCTTTATCTGAGAGACTGTCTAGACCCCCCCCCATTTTTTCTTTCCTTCTAATCTTGGCATCATTGGTTTTATTTGTACAAAATCTTTTTAATTTAATGTAATTGAAATTACGTATTTTATACCTTACAATGTTATCTCTTGTTCATTCATAAATTGTTCTCCTATCCATAAATCTTATAGGTAATATGTTCCATGTTCTTCTAATTTTCTTGTTATATCTTCCTTTATATAGAGGTCATACATCCATTTTAACTCTGTCTTGGTAAATGGTTTAAGATATTGGTCTGTGCATAAAGGGTGATACTATAAATTAGGTGAGAAAGGAATAGTTTACCTATTGATCTATGGAGAAGGAAAGAATTCATGACCAAACAAGAGATAAAGAACATTATGAAATGTAAAACAGATAATTTTGATTATATTAGATTAAAAAAAGTTTTGCACAAGCAAAGCCAGTGCAACCAGGATTAGAAGGAATGCAAAAAGTTGGGAAACAATTTTTATACTCAGTGTTTCTGATAAAAGCCTCATTTCTAAAATATATAGAGAACTGAGTCAAATTTATAAGATCAAAGGATATGAACAGGTAGTTTTCAGAGGAAGAAATTAAAGTCATCTAGTCATATTAAAAATGCTCTAAATCACTATTAATTAGAGAAATGCAAATCAAAAATAACTGAGATTTTACCTCATGCTTATCAGATTGGCTAATATGACAGAAAAAGAAAATGATAAATGTTGGAGAAGATGTGGAAAAATTGGAACACTAATGCATTGCTGGTGGAGTCATGAACTAATCTAATCACTCTGGAGAGCAATTTGGACTTATGCCCAAAGGGCTATAAAACTATATATACCCTTTGACCCAGCAATACTGTTTCTAGGGCTGTATCCCAAAAGAAATCATAAAAAAGGGAAAAGGATCCACATGTACAAAAATATTTATAGCATCTCTTTTTATGGTGAAAAAGAATTGAAAATTGAGGGGATGCCCATCAATTTTCCCATCAAGGGGAATGGCTGAACAAGTTGTGGTATACGAATGTAATAGAATACTATTGTGCTGTAAGAAATGATGAGCAGGCGGATTTCAGACTTACATGAACTGATGCTAAGTGAGAGGAGTAGAACCAGGAGAACATTGTACATAGTAACAGCAATGTTGTTTGATGATCAGCTATGATAGACTTAGCTCCTCTCAGCAATACAATGATCCAAAACAATTCCAATAGACTAGTGATGGAAAATACAATCTATATCCAGAGGAAGAACTATTAAGTCTCAATGCAGAGTGAAGCATGACATTTTCATGTTTTTATTTTCTTTCTTGTGTTTTTTTTTTCCTTTTGTTCTGGTTCTTCTTTCATGACATGACTAATGTGGAAAAATTATTAGTATGGTTGTACACATATAGCCTATAACAGATTACTTTCTCTCTTAGGCAGGGGGATGTGGAGGGAAGCAGAAAAATTTGGAACTCAAAACCTTATAAAAGTGAATGTTAAAAACTATCTTTATATGTAATTAGAAAAAATAAAATACTATTAGGTGGGGGGAATGATATGGGTCTGTGCCTAATTTTTGTCAAACTGCTTTCCAGCTTTCCTAATAATTATTTTTTACCAAATAATAAATTCTTATCACAAGAACTTAAATCTTTACATTTGTCAAATACAAGGTTGCTTAAAAAATAAGTTTCTTGTAAATATGAAGCAGTTTAATTTTTTTTTGCCTTTGTATCCCCAGCTTATAACACAATGCTTAAAACAGAGCAGGCATTTAATAGATGCTTGTTGATTGATTCATTGGACATGAATGTAGGACATGTAGGACATAATGTTTGAGCTGAATCTTGACAGAAATTAGGGCATCCAATAAGTGGAAATTAGGAGGGAGCGTATTACAAACCTAGGGGATTTTTTGGCTGGAATGGGACCTCCTCTTATTTGTGTCTTTTTTTTTTCCATTAGAGCCTTGTAAGATATCAAAAGGCATCTTACATTACTCTTTCTGCTTGGGCATCTGAGCAATGGGGCATCAACTATAGAGCAGATGTTGAGGCAATGGAAACAGTGGTAGAGGCAGAGGTAGTAACATATCTACCAAAAGGTAATTACCTACAAAGAGAGAAACCATTGAAAGTTCCTACCCAGTGGATGTGAAATGTAAAATAACAAATAAGCCCCTCTCTCAAGGAACCTATTTGCAAATACCTATTGAGTTTTGAATATTAGCCCCTCAACTGATTGTAATTTTAAAATTCTTTGGTGTATAATATTCAATTTTTTGTTTGTAGAACTTAAACTGCCTATTCCATAACTGAGTGTGTGCAAACTCCGTTGACCTTTTTGATCCAACTCCTTTCACCCTGCTCCTGTGGAAGACCCTTTAAATTAGAGCCAAAAATGTTTTTCATCAGGAATCTGAGGCAGATATAGAACTGGAACACTGTGGAAGCAAGGCCTATAGAAACGAACCCAGGGGAAACAACAAGGGCAGATAAAGAATAGAGACTGGTGTGAGTATCCAACAGCACTAGGCTAGCTGATGTGTCAGATAGATTTTTCTGCTTGCTTCCAATTGCACATGTGTGATGCAGCATTTGGACCATGAAGGAACAACAAACAACCTCAATGTATCAAGTAATGTAATGATTTAGTGCTAGGATGTGTTGCTGTGGTATGAAATAGAAAACTGAGTGAAACTTCACTTCTCTACCGACCTCTATAACAGCATCAAGGGACACAGTTATTTGACAGTTAAAAAGAAAGACAACTACCAACTCACTCTCTTCATTTAAATCTTCCTATAAGGGGGTATGCACTCTTGCTCATATGTTGAGGCCACTCCTAGAGGGTTGTGGATTCAACTATGTGGGCTCATATCTAGGCCCTTGGTTGCCTTTTCTGACCTATGTTTCTTTTTTCCGACTAAATGTCCTGGTGGAGTTTGTGATTTTAAGAGGTCTGGAGTTCCTGGGCCACTGAGGAGGAAGCTGAATGGAAACTGCTTCAGCAGTCTTAAGAGAAGAAAACCATAAAGAAGAAGATGGATCTAAGCCCAAAAACATTGAGGGTGACAGTGTAGAACTGAGGTAAACATAAAATGCCTAAACTATTTTATGTTTCCATGAAGTTTAAGTATCACTCTCCCAGCAGCAGACTGTAGCAGTAATTCTAATTTGTTACTGAGTACTGTTTTAAATCGTTCTGTCAATGTGTTCTGCTTTGAGTCTTTTGTGTTTGTTAGCATCCCACCTTCTACAGGAAGCCTTTCTTAACTTACTCACTCTTCTTAATTCTAATAGATTTCCTCTGTAATTATCTCCAATCTATCCTGTTTATATTGTGTTTGTTCATAGTTGTCAGCATGCTGTCTCCCTCATTAGACTATGACCTCCTTGAGAGAAGGGACTGTCTTTTACCTTTCTTTGTATCCCCAGTCTTAGCACAATGCATGGCACAGTAGTAGATATTTAATAAATGTTTATTGATTGAATGTTTGTGTATTTGTTGTTCTGTTGTTTCAGGTCCAACTCTTCATGACTCCATTTGGGGTTTTCTTGGCAAAGATACTCCAGTGGTTTGCCATTTACTTCTCCTAGAAAATCAGATATGTCCCATATCTGATTCACACAATATAACAAGAACTGTTTTATTTCCTCCATTTTGGGAGACCTAGACATGAGCCACAATCTAAGCTTTAAAGCAAATTTCCCCAGGGTACCAAGGTGTGGTACTAATGAGATGAAGCTGATGAGAAAAGGAATTCTAACCTGTTTCATTAGAGACCAGGCTCCCCAGAAAGGAACATATTAGTCAAAATTGTCTGTATGAGCCCAGAACCTATGGGAATGAAGTCAAGTTTTGAGTGAATCAGAAGTGGAGAAGAGGAAGCATGGCAAATAGCATCTTTTTTTTCCAGTAAAGTAAGAGAATGGGGTGGGTAATTTTGAAGGTTTGAGGACAAAAGAGAAAGTTTGGAATAGCCTCTATAAAGTGTGGAGTAAGAAGTAAAAGGATTGCCTTTTCACAGTAATTGTCCAGCTGAGTTTAGATAACATTAATTTGCTATATATTCATTCAACTCAGTTACACAAGTTCCACCTCCTTTCAGTGGGATAGAATGGGAGCAGAAGACATAGATGTTGAGAATAATCCTATGTTAAGATTTGACAAGGAATAAGTGGCAATGGGACTAAAGTGCACGGGATTTGAGAGCAAAGCAAAAAGGGAAGTATAACCGGTTAATTATATGGCCAAAATGGCCAGGGAAGAAAAATGAGGACATAGGATGGATTAGAGGTCATGATAAGGAAAAAGACAGATTTAAGAGGGCTAAGGAATTGGGAGAGGAATGGACTAAGAGGAACACTTGAGGGTAATGACATGATCCAGGGTGTGACCATTCCTAGATATAGCTTAAGTGAAGCAGGTTATAGGATTTGAGGAGACCGAAAAACTAGGAGGTTAATGTGTTTGAAGAAACATAAGTATGAATGCTGAAGTCCCTAAGTATAAAGCCAGGAATATATTGAGCCAGCTATCAAACTCATTAAGAAAGATGGGAAAAAACATTCCCTATCCTCTATTTCTCAGGCAAAAAGACTACCTCTAACCCTCACCTCCAATTTTCTTCCTCTTCATGCTAAACCCTAACCTTCCCACATCTAATTCAAACTCTACCTAGTTCTTCCACTGTGCACTCAGGAATTCCTCTTTCATAATGAACATATACACTTTCCTTCTTAATCTCTTCCTTTTATAGTTCTTCCATCTACTTGCACTCACAGAGTCCATTAATGGCTGTACCATCTCTCTTATGTCCCATCTCCCTGGGCCTAGAGAGGGAATCAAATACTCTTTGATCTTCACTGCCACTTACAGATTCTCTCTTTTCACCCTACTAAGCATTCGAAGTACATGCTTTCAAACTTTTTCACCCAATAAAGATCAATGTGGTTGTTGTCTACTAGCCTCCAGATAGTTGAATTACAGTGTAGTGCCCCCTTTGAGAGAACTCACAACACACACTAAACACTAGCAATCTGGGTCTCCAGAAGGGTGGCTGCACTTTCTCAAAGTGCTCTGGGGGTAACCCCAAGGGTTACTATTGTTTATTTTTCTTAATTTTTCCATTTTTTTAAATTCTGAATTCAAATGCAAAAAAGCATTCCATATACACACAATAGCAGAAAAAGAGAAGTATGTGTGAAACCAGGAATCTCTAATTCGTACTACTTGTTTTTTAAAGAAAATATATAGTAAATTTAAAGCATTACTTTCCAAAATATACTGCTTATCTATACTTCCTTCTGAAATTCCTTCTCTTCTATGCATTTAAAAATATTTTATCAGTACTTTTTTTTTGCATCATTATTACTAAACATCCCTTCTCTCTCCCATCCATCCACCTTGCCCCCAGTTGAAAATACAGAGGGAAAAACCTCAGATTACAAATGAGTATAGTCAAGCAAAATACATCCATATATGGCAATGTCCAAAATTATATTTCTTTTTCTTCACCTTGGATCCATCATCCCTTTGTCAAGAGGTGGGTAAAATGCATCATGATAGGTGCTCTTAAGGTTGGTCATTGTTTTGATAAGAGTTTAAGTCTTTCAAAATTGCTTTTCTTGATAATGTTGTTATTTTACAAACTTTCTACTGAAGCTCTGCTTGTGTGATTGCTTCTCTGAAATATTTTTTAGAGTATAATAATATTGTATTACATTCATTTGTGACAACTTGTTCAGCCATCATATAATTTATGGATATCTCCTTAGTCTCCATTTCTTTGCTTTTCCCACTTTAATGTTCTCTTCAAGAACAGAGTTTTTCTTGCAACTATTCCCTCTTTGATATTATCCTCAATCTTAAACCCTTCTCTCTATCCTCAATTGTATCCCTGTAGAGTTTAATTTGTTTCTGCACCAAACTGTGTATATTTTTTTTCAACAACTTGCCTAGCAGCTGCTGCGGGTGTGTAAAACCAGCAACACCAGCACACAGAATGCTGCAAGTCCAGGTTCTTTTGATCCACTTTACTGAGGAAAGCAACATTAAGGGGTTAACAATCTTACTTTAAACCAACATACAAATATCATCCACTCAGATGGGGGGAAAAGCCAGCACTCTGAGCTTCGGGGAAAAGCCAGCACTCTGAGCTTCAGAGAAAATACAAACAGAGCAAATAAACACAAATCAGCAGATTTCTGTCTGACAAAATCACAATATACAGTTACCAGAGACACATCAACATCAAAGCTGGGGAGCTAATAACAATGGCTGGCCTAGAGTCATGCACCACTCCTGCTGCGTCTAAGAGCTCCAAAAAAAGAAAACCAACCCCTGGTTTTATATAACTTGTTCAGGGTCAAAGGTGAGTCACACATATGACTCACCCATGTGACCTAAAATCATCACAAAAATGTGACTTAAACCCATATGGCCTAAAAGCCTCTGATGTCACAAACATGTCACTCAAACCCATGTAAACTAGGCTTTCCCCTGAGGTGAAGAGGTCATCAAGGCCTCCTAATTTAATCAAGGAAACAAAGGCCAAACTCTTCAAAGGCACTTGGTTGAATAAGTGCTAAGAGCCCATCTTGATTCCCAATACAATATTCAACTGTTCTTTGTCCAGCTCAGATAAGAATGAGATTTATCTGATAGTTTACTTGGAAAATCCCAGAAAATCAACAAAGATACTAATTGAAACAATTAATAGCTTCAGCAAAGTTGCAGGCTTCAAAATAAATTCTTAAAAATCAGTAGTATTTCTATATGATAATAACAAAACAGATAAAGTACTAATAGAAATGGAAGTTTCATTTTAGATAACTATGAAATGCACAAAATATCTGGGGATCAACCTCCAAAAGCACACTAAAGATTTGTATAGATTCAATTAAAAAGCATTCCTTAAAGGATTAAAGGAACAACCTGTATAGCTAAAGGAATATTCAGTGCTTGAGGTCAGACCATGTCCATATAATGAAAATCACAATAGTACCAAAATTAATTAATGTTTTCAATGCTATACCAATCAAATTACCAAAAGAATGCTTCATAGACCTTAATAAAATAATAAAATTCCTTTGGAAAAACAAAACATCTAGAATATCAGGGGGAATGATGATGAGAAATAGGGCACAAGGACAATAGCACCTCCAGACCTTAAATAATATCATAAGGCAGTAGCCATCAAAACAATCTGGTATTGGTTTTAAAAAAAAATGGATAGATCAAAGGAACAGACTAGATAAGGGACATTCAGAAACAGTAGAACTCATCAGCCCAGTATTAGATAAAGTGGAAAACACAAATTACTTATGAAAAACTTTTTATTTGATATTGGTAGGAAAATTGGAAAGCAATCTGGCAAAAGTTAGGCTTATACCAAAACATTATACTATATTCCATAATACATTGTAAATGGATATACTACCTATGAGTAAAGATCATATTATAAAAATTAGAAGAGAAATAAGCCACGTACCTTTCATTGCTTTGGGTAAGAGATGTATTCTTAACTAAACAAAATATGAGGCAATTAAAAAAGATGGAATAGGTAACTTGATTACTTGAAACTGAAAAGCTTCTGCAGAGACAATATTAATACATCTAAGGATAAGAATGGAAGTGGTTAAATGGGAAAAAAATCTTTGTAATTAAACTTCTCACACAAAGGTTTGGTATCTAAGATATATAAGCAATTAATAAATATTCATGACTAATGGCCATTATTCAACAGATAAAAATGTTCAAAGAATATAAACAAATAGTTCTCAAAATGATGCATATGATGAATACAGAGAAGCACAGAAAGATCTATATGAAGTAAGCAGAGTCAAGAAAAAAATTGCACATTAACAACAATGTAAGTGGAAAAAACCATGACACACCAAAAAATCAAAAGGAACTGCAACAAAATTAGAGATAAAATGGGACTAGAATGAAGAGATATGAGAAAACACCCCAACGTTCCCCTTTCATGTAAGTGGGAGGTTTGCAGGTGTTACACATTGCACATATTTTGGCACTTTCTCAATGTATCCATCAGTTGTGCATACTACTTTTTCCCTCTAAAAATACTATTTTTTATGAGATACATCTTGGGGAGAGAGAGGGAGTAGGGATATGTAGGATAATACAATAAAATAATAAATAAATAAAATGTCAATTTAAAAAGGCCATCAAAATATCTCTTACCTTATTTCTTGGCATAAGTCAATGCTCTGAGACACCCAAGGTCAGAACACTGAGACGGCTTTTGCTCGTTCTTGTAACTGAGAAATTGACCTCCAAGGTCAGAAGATTAGGTAACCTTTGCTTACCTCTAAGATAACCCCTGACTACCACCTGAGATGTCCAAGGTCAGAACATAGGGCAGGCTTTTGCTTACTCTGAACTTGGTCTCTTTTATTGCTAATGTCATTTCTCTGTTGATTATCTCCCATTCATCCTGTATATGTCTTGTTTTACATAATTGTTTGCATGTTGCTTCCTCCAGTTTGGAGGTGGAGAGGATAAAGAGCTTGAAGACTACTAAAAAAAAAGCCCACTCAAATTCCTAATTAGCATCCTAAGCTATCACCATTCATCTTAACTTTTATCCTGCCAGGAGACTTGACTTAAAAAGAGAGAGTGAGGCTGAAGACTTTGCAAAACTCTACCTCGCTTAAATCCAATTCACGCACAAGTCATCACCTGTGATGTCACTGGTCCTCTGAAGATAATGGACAAACAAAAACGGTCCTAAGGTAAAATCTACAAGCCTTGGCATACACACAAAAGGATGACGCATAGGTTGACACCTAGGGAGGAGGATTGTACCTTCAATAGCAAAAGGAAATTTAAGAAGAGGGGAGGGTTAGGGGAAAATATAAGTTCAGTTGTGGACAGTTTGAATTTAAGATGTCTATAGGACATTTATTTCAAAATGTCCAATAGGAATTTGGAGATGAAAGAATGGAGGTCAGCAGAGAAGTTAGGGCTAGATGAAGATACAGCAATAGTAACCAAAAAGTCAGATAGTTCAAAGAACTGGGAGAGAGAATGTCATGAAAACTCAGAGAAAAGAGAGAATCAAGAAGAGGGTAACTGACAGTGTCAGAGGCTACAGAGAACAAGAAGGATAAGAACTGAGAAAAAATCATTAGATTTAGCAATTAGGAGGTCATTGGTAACTTTGAAAAGAAAAGTTCCAGCTGAATGATGAGGTCAGAAGCCAGGCTATAGAGAGTTATATTTAATACTGATATTGTTTTGTTGTCTATAGTACCTTTAAAGATAATGTGGTTTCTCTCTCATAACCTTGTGAATTTTTATTTTGTACTTATGGTAATATTATTGCAATTCTTCTTCTTAAAGGATTTTTTAGAATTTTAGGAATCTTCTCTACTAGTTGATGCAGAGTGAATTGTGTCCTAATCTTGCATTTTCATTCTGCATATAGCTTTATTTTTTGATGTTGCTTGTTAGGTGCCCAATTACTCATTTGCAACCAAGAATCACCTACCCAGAAAAACTAAATATAATCCTTCAGGGGGAAAATGGATATTTAATTAAATAGAGGACTTTCAAGCATTCCTAATTAAAAACTAGAGCTGAATAAAAAATTTGATCTTCAGATACAAGATTCAAGAGAAACATAAAAAAGTAAGAAAGAAACCAACAGAAGATATAAAAGTGTGAATAAGGTTAAACTGTTTATATTCCTACATGGCAAGATAATATTTGCAACTCTTAAGAACTTTATTCCTATAAGGGCGACTAGGTAAGGGTGTGAGATGACTGTGATGGGATACTCACCAAAAAAAGAAATTAAGGTGTGAGAAAGAGGATTTCACTGGGAGAAGGGGGATAGGGAAGATAGAATGGGGTATGTTATCTCACATAAAAGAGGCATGATAAAACTATTACAGTGGAGGGGAAAGGAGGGTGGTGGGTAAAGCTCAAACCTCACTTTCATCAGAATTGGCTCAAAGAGGGAATAACTTACACACTCAGTTGGATATATAAATCTATCTTATCCTACAGGGAAGTAAAAAGGGATTGGGATAAGAGAAGGTGGGGGGACTAGAAGGGAGGGCAGATTGGGGAGGCAGTGATCAGAAGCAGAAGTCTCTCTATTTTTTCTCTCACATTGCAAAGAACAGTAGTCTGGCCTTCCACTTGTCATCCCTTGCTCTCACAATGTTATCAGCCCATTTTCTTTTCTTATCATACATCTTTCTGATGATACCTTTTACTCTTGTTCTTCAATGTTCCTCATTTATTATGTTTTAATGTGTTCACTCTGGACCCCTAACCTTGATGTACTCCCAAATAAAATTATTTTTTTACTTTTCAGAGACTTTCCTACTCCATTTTTAATGCATCATGTCCAAAACAGAACTTTCTCTTACCTCCAAAATGTTTCCCTCTTTTGAACTTCTTTATTACTGTAGAGGGCACCATCATCCTCCAAGTTACCCAGGCTTGCAGCCTTGGTGTCATCCTCAGGTCCTGACTATCACTCACCCTATGGATCCAATGCATCGGCAGATCTTATTTCTACCTTCACAGCATTTCTTATCTGTGTCCCTTTCTCTCCAATCACCTTCATTCAGGTCCTTATTACTTTTTGACTAATTACAATAGACTTTAATTGGAATCCCTTAATTAAGTCTCTTCTCACTCTAATATATCCTCCTCACATCTGCCAAAGTGATTTTTCTAAAGTGAACATCTGATCATTTCACTCCCCTATTCAAAAAGTTCTAGAGGCTCTTTATTACTTCCAGGATTAAATATAAAATCTTCTGCCTAGCATTCAAAGTTCTTTATTTTCCTTCATGAGATCTATGATGCAGCCATCCTGGCTTACTTGCTGTGCCTTGCACACAATATTTCATCTCCTATTTCTGTGCCTTTGTTCTAGCTGTACTCCATTTCTATAATGCTCTCTCTCCTTAATTCTGCCTCTTAGTTTCTTTGGCTTCTTTCAAGACTCAGCTCAAATCTTGTCTTCTGCAGGAACTATTTCCTGGTTGCCCCAGCTGTTAGTACCTTTTACACTAAGATATTGTTATCAATTCTATGTATATCTTATGTGTATCCCTTGAGAGCAGAGACTCTTTGGCCTTTGAATTCCCAGAGATAAGTCTAGTGTTTGGCCCATAGTGAGCATTTTTAAAAAGTTTATTGACTGACTAACTTTGCCAAAAAGTAACATTGGCAAGATGTTGATTTTGGGCTGCACATGTGTTTCTTGGACAAATTTAGGGTCATTTAGGAGTTTTACAATTTTCTTAAGTCAATTCAACCCATCTTCCTTTTTTCAATTTTGAGCTAACTTATTGTCCACTGGAACTATCTGTCCCAGATATAAATACTAATGAACAAATTCTATAAGTTGTCCACCCAAATGAATGTCATAAGCTAGATGATAGGCATTCTTCATTAACTTGATTTTTCCTGTATAAATAGTTATGCCAAATAATTTTTAATGGCTATATATTTCTTCTAGGAGGTTCTGCAGTGTTCTCAGCCTTGCTGAAATCAGATGTCATCTTCAAATGAGCATCTAGAGAAATTCACCAACCACAAGGAGTCCTTCAAATTGGACTCTGCATTGAGTCACCTATATCAGAGTGGCAATGCTTTTTCAAACATGCATCTCCAGGTTTGATGCCCTGCCTAATGTTTCTGAGCAGAGGGTTATTGAATAAAGTTATTTCTGTTGTTTTATCTTTCAAAGAACTTTGAATGATTTTGATATATGGATGGGAAATATCTTGTTGAAAAAGTGGTTATAGGCAGTATTTTGCTTTGCTAAATCCAATTTTTTCGTAATCAACAAACAAGAACAACAGGATCTTGTATTATGTACATCTTTTGGTCAATTGTGAAATAATATACATATAGATTGGTAGCTGTTGTGCTCTCTTAGTCACCTGTAAATGTATCACCTTCAGCTTGGTGTGTGTGTGTGTGTGTGTGTGTGTATGTATGTATAATCTAATTATTTTTCCCATTGTTGTTCTCTTTAGTGTTATATATACTTCTCCTATAAATATAGCTTAGACTGTGAAGTTATAGTGGTGGCTTTATTTTCTTTGATGGGAAAAATATTTTGTTAAATTAATCTTTGCAAGAATTGGAAACTGAGGGGATACCCATTAATTGAAGAATATCTGAAAAAGTAGTGATGGACTACTATTGTGCTATAAGAAATTATGAGTAGGATAGTTCTAGAAAAACTTGAGAAGATTTTCATGAGTTAATTCAAAGTGAAATGAGCAGAACCAGATAAATATTGTACACAGTAATAACAATACTATAATGATGATCAACTGTGAAAGATTTAACTATTTCCATTAAGACAATGATCCAAGACAATTCCAAAGGACTCATAATGAAAAATGCTGTCTACCTTCAGAGACAGAACTGATAAACTCTGAGTGCAAGTTGAAGCATACTTTTTTCTAGCTTTCTTTTTTCCCCCCCTTTTGTTTGCAACATGGCTAATATGGAAATATATTTTGCATGACTTTACATGCATAATTGAGATCATATTGCTTACTTTCTCAAAGGGCGAGGGAGAGGCTGGAGGGAGGAAGAGAATTTGGACCTCAAAAATTTTAAAAATGAATGTCTAAAGTAATCTTTCAGATTACCACCCCTCCCATATTTTTCTTCCATTTTTGTCCATTTGTTAAACTGGTTTTACCTTCTACAGACTCTCTCGACTTTATGGTATTCTTGTGCATCACCCTTTTTGTGAAATATATGAGATGTTATTCTAAGCCACTCTTATTTACTAACATTTCTCTCTGCTGGCAATTAAGATAAATGTTTCTAAATGAGGTATTTTCTGGGCTCTTTTGTCTTCCTTATTGTGGAATCAATTTATATTGGTTAATCTGTATAAAAATATAAGTATTAGAATAATTTCTATTATCCATTTCTCATTTTCCATGATTATTACTTGTTTAAAAATTTTAGTATTTAGTGGTTTTAATTATATTACATCTCTTTCTTTCATTAATATTCTTTTTACTTTACTTTTACTGAGATGTGCTCTGACAAGTTGGTGGTCTGACTAAACATACACAGACAGCTTTTTTCCTGTGCAAATAATAAATCTTTTCCTTTCAAAATGTTTAAAATATAGTCAGTAGGAGGCAAATTGGGTTGGAAATCAGAGCTCTCAAAGTACAATTAACAAAGATAAACAAAGTAGACAGGTTAGAACAAACATTGGGACTTCTCTGCAATATAGTAGAGGGTCAGAGATTAACAGTCTAAGTAAATTCAAGGAACTTTGACCAAGGTAGAAGTTGTGGGAAAGCCTGTGTAAATAAGCTATATATAGGATAAATTGAAGATAATCAACAGAGGGAAGGCACTAGAATTAAGGGGTATTGGTAAAGGCTTTCTGTAGAAAGTAGAATGTTAGCTGGGACTTGAAGGAAGTCAGGAAAGCCAAGACGCAGATATGAGGAAGAAAAATATTCCAGGCACGGAGAATAAGCAGTAAAGATGCCCAGAGCTAAGAGATGCAGCATCTTGTCTGAGGAGCAGCAAAGAGGCCAGGGTTAATGGAGTATGTAGTGGGTATAAGGTGTAAGAAAACTAGAAAGGCAGAGATGGGTAGGTTATGAAGGACTTTGAATGCTAGAGGATCTTATATATTATCCTGAAAGTGATGAAGAATCACTGGAGTTCACTGAATATGGGGTGACACGGTCAGATATGAGCAGATATAAACATTTATATAGTGCCTACTATATGCCAGGGCCTATGCTAAACACTTTATAAATATCGTTTCATTTTATCCTCACAACAACGCTGAGAGGTAAGTTCTGTATGCCCATTTTACAGTTTTCCCTAAGGCAAACAGAGATTAAGTGACTTGCCCACTAGTATGAGATGAAATTTGAACTCAAGTCTTCCTTGTTCCAGGCCCAGTGCTGTTTCCACAGTGCCACCTACCTGCCTTAATTGGACTTGCGACAGGGAGACCAACTAGCAGGCTATTGCAATACTCCAGGCATGAAGTGATGACACACGAGATTGGTGGCAATATTAGAGGAGAAAAAAAAATATGAGATGTTACAAAGCTTCCTTGAGGAACTGATCACCTACTAGAGAGATGAGGCACACAATATATAAGAAAATAAGTTTCAAACAGACAATTATAATAACTCACATTTTTATAAGACTTTAAGAATAGCAAAACATTTTCAATAATATTGTAATGCAGGGAGTTTGTATATTGTTATCCTATTTTTAAAGATAAAGAAATGAAATCTATTAGAAGTGAAGTGACTCCTCCAAAGACACAGAGTGACATAGATGAGACTAGAATTCAGGCCTACATGATATTGCAAACAAAACTTAGAGTATTATGCTTAGGCTGATTATGCTGTGGCAGAACTGAGGATAAAGTAAACTAATGGCCTAAAAGGGGGCAGCTTTGGCATAATTGTTTTGGGGCCCCAACAGCCCTGCCATCTTCCCTGGCAACACCAGTTGATCATCTCTCTTTTCCGATTGGATAAATTCCTCCATAAGCTCCTTCACTGAGCTTTTTCCCTTGACATTCTAAAACTCTTAGGATTCTGTCCGAGTATTTTATACCTTTGGAAACTCTTTCCATGAAATTGAGGCAATGCTTTTGATTGGCTTGCTGACTCAGAATCTTAGGCCCTTAGGTTTCTGGCATATCCCTGCAGATGATTAGTTGCCTAAATGTTCTGTTCACTTTTTTTCCTTCAAATAAACATCATGAATCTTTGTTTCTAACTCATGGATTTTCCCCTGACAGCTTTAAATCAAAGGAAGTTTCTGTTGTGCTTTATTACTTTCTTCTGTGAATTAGAGCTGAAAGAGGGGAACTAAATTAAGGAAGCTGAGAACAAATAACCTTATGGCTCAATGGTGGCTACATAATTCCAACTCAGAGCGATAGGTCCAGTAATAAGAACTAGTACATAAAGAGACTAGAGTAATGGATGATGAGACCAAAGTTGGAATCATAATACTTGGAAGTGAGGAGGGGAGTAAAGAAGGAAGGGAGAAGAGCAGCATTGTGCAAAGCAAAGAATATTGAGTCTTAGATCAGGTCAGAAAGGCCTGATTTTAAATCCTACTTCATTAACAGGTATTTGACCTGAGGCAAATCACATAATCATTCTCAAACTATTTCCTCATTTGTAAAATGGGTATAAAAAAGCACCTCCCTCATGGTATTGTTAGGAGCAAAGTTATATAATATATGTAAGATGCTTTATAAACCATAGAATGCTACATAAATATTTGCAATTATTATATATGGTATGTATCTAGCATAAGACATGTATGTCCACATGAGTTGTTTAAAAGCTGCTGGCAAGAGGCATCATAGATATCTCTGGAACCTCGTCCACCCCCTCTCCAAAGAAGACTACGATTCCTGTTTATTAGGTAATAAAGGAATTGAAATTGAAAGGGATTGAAATCCTAGTTCTGTTAATTCCTACCTATGTTATCTTGGACAAATCACCTAACTTGTCTAAAACTCAGTATCTTTACTTGTAAAATTTGGACATTTGACTAGGTGAATTCTTATGTCTTCTTCAGCTTCAGTATTCTGCTTCTATGGTCTCAGCCATAACTACTAGTAAACAACTATATTGTCAGTTCTATAAAAGGTAGGAAGCCAGAAATATAAGTGATTCCCTAGCAGTAATAACCAGCTACTGGGGTAAAGAATGCTTAGACTACAATAAAAAGAAGCTGTTATTCAAGGGTAATTTTCTGAGTATTATTTATACTTCTTATTTTAATATTATGATCATTTATTTCCCTTTAAATCCCTCATGACCACTAAACATTTCCTTATAATGATGAAAAATATTTAAGCAAGATCAATAATCACAATGACTGTGGCTGATAGTGTCTACTGCATCTACTTATACTGCATCTATTGTGACTTTACTGAGAGAACTGGGTGGGTGTTTCATCATCATTTTGGTAGAACCAAGAACGGCCATTACATTTAATTAGCATTCATCTGCCTATTAGTGTTTTCACTTACATTTTTATGGTTATTGTAAATATTGTTCTCCTGGGTCAACTTCTATTTGCACAAATCTTCCCATACTTCTCTACATCATATTTTTCATTTATTATAAGGTTGGGATTCTTAACCTTTTTTGTGTGTCATGGATGCCTTTGGCAGACTAGTGATGTCCTAAATTAATATTTTTACATGTATAAAATAAAATATATTGGATGACTAGGGAAACAAATTATGTTAATATTTTTAAGAAAAGAATTTATGGACCTCAGGTTAAGAACCCCTATTTATAGTGTGATACATTTAATTACATTCATATACTTCAGTTTGTTTAATCATTCCCAATTTGTTTCTGGTACCAATGGTAATTTTAAACTCAAATAAGGCAAGATTTATGAAATGTTCTGAAAGAATATAGAAACAAAATGTACTACTAGATTGGTCTGAGTTGTACTCTCAGATACCATCTAAATTAATATGTCAAAGGCACTGATAATTATTTCTTTAATACCTTGTTGAAGCTCTTGACGATTTGCTAAATCCAAAACATTAATTACTATATAAACAATCCGAATATGTACAATTCTGAAATTAGCTAGGCTGGTTCTCATATAAAGAAAAAACCACTAAGACTTTACTTAAAGCCTTTTAAACCTGTTTATGCTAGACTTTATGTTTCACAGGCATATCCTTCAAATACCTAGAAAAGGACTTCGGTTGGACAGATTGAAAGCCATACTTTATCCATGAAAACTACTAGTTTATGTAATAATCCTTTTGTTGTTTCCAGCTTATTCTCATTGTTTAGAAACATAGTAGGCATTTAACAAATTCTTTTTTTTTCATTTTTTTATTTAATTTATTTAATATATTTAGTTTTCAGCATTGATTTTCACAAGAGTTTGAATTATGAATTTTCTCCCTGTTTCTACCCTCCCACCCACTCCAAGATGGCATATATTCTGGTTGCCCCAT
>CM053626.1:155483727-155508718 GCA_028646595.1 Phalanger gymnotis | reverse complement strand
CATTGGCTTTTTGGAGCTCTTTTGCCATTTGAGTTAGTCTATTTTTCAAGGTGTTGTTTTCTTCAGTATATTTTTCATGGTTTTCTCACATCATTCTCATTTCTCTTCCCAGTTTTTCCTCTACTTCTCTCACTTTCTTTTCCAAATCCTTTTTGAGCTCTTCCATGGCCTGAGACCTGTTCATGTTTTTCTTGGAGGCTTTTGTTGTAGGCTCTTTGATTTTATTGACTTCTTGCTGTTTGTTTTGATGTTCTTTGTCACCAAAGAAAGATTCCAAGGTCTGAGACTGAATCTGAGTGCATTTTTGCTGCCTGGCCATATTCCCTGCAAACTTACTTGACCCTTGAGTTTTTCAGCAGGGTATGACTGCTTGTAGTGTAAAGAGTACTTTGTTCTAAGTTTGAGGGGATGCACTGTTGATTTCAGAGCAATTTCTATACAGCCAGCTCTGCCACACCAGCACTCCTCCTTCCTCAAGAACCACCAACCCGGACCTAATGAAAATCTTAAGCAGACTCTGCACTCCTGCTCTGATCCGCCACTTAATTCCTCCCACCAGGTGGGCCTGGGGCCAGAAGTAACTGCAGCTGTAGTTCTGTAGCTGCACCTCCCGCTGCTGCCCCTGGGGTGGTGGCCGAACTGCAAACTCTTTTCGCTCTGTCCCCCTGCAACTTTTCCCACTTTTCCCTCTGTTGTCTTTAGTGTTTGTGGGTTGAGAAGTCTGGTAACTGCCACAGCTCACTGATTCAGGGTGCTAGGGCTTGTTCTGCCTGGCTCCTTGTCTGGTTGGTCCTACTGGTGCTAGGCTCTGCTCCCCTCCACTCCATGCGCAATAGACCTCATCCAGTGACCATCCAGGCTGTCCTGGGCTGGATCCCTGCTTCCCTCTCCTATTTTGTGGGTTCTGCAGTTCTAGAATATGTTCAGAGCCATTTTTTATAGGTTTTTGGAGGAACCTGGCAGGGAGCCCATGCAAGTCCCTGCTTTCCAGCCCCCATCTTCCACTTAACAAATTCTTGTTGATTGAATGGTTGCTCTTTAATAATAATATTATTGCTGTGAATTGGACTGTGATGGCCACTGAGGTCACTTCTAACTGAAATTCTATGATTCTGCGATTTTACCAATCACAGTCAAGCCACTGGACCTTCATTAAAGAGGTTAATTATAAAAATTCATAACAGTGCTCAACTAAAACAATTCATTGACTGCATGTGTATAAAGCTGTAATACTTATTAGACACCCTGGAAAAGCCAGACCCCAGTGCTGGCTCTGGACTTCTATTAGCCACTACCAAGCTCATATAAAAAGCAGAGTACTTTCTTCCTCTGTTTTAAGAAATCAATCAATCAATCAATTATTTTTTAAATTTATGGAATTAAACAAGCATTTCCATAATATAGTATAATAAAAAAAATTTCACATGAAACCACAAATCTACTGTGTACAACTTGCTATTCTTTTAAATCTACAACAAAGTTATCATGTAAATTTCCTTTCCCTCTTTTTTTTCTTCCCTCCTCCCACCCCCACTCCAGAGATGGCTACCATTAGGTATATATATGTAAAATTATGTATGGGATATATATATATATATAAAATAGGTATCTACATGTAAATTTGTTCTATATATGTATAGGTATATATATATATAAAGTAGATATATATATATATATGCAAAATTATTATATACATGTTTCTATTTATTAGCTCTTTCTCTGGATGCATGTAATGTCTTTCTTTATATGTCCTTTATAGTTAATTTGGGTATTTATGATAGTTAGAATGACTTACTCAAAGTCACTCTTAAAACAATATTGATTACTTTACACAACATTCTCTTGGTTCTGCTCATTTCACTCTTCCTTATTTCATGCAAGTGTTTCCATGTTTTTCTAAGATCATTGGGTTCATCATTTCTTATAGCACAGTAGTATTACATCACAATCATCTACCACAACTTTACCTTTATAGAGATTGGCCATATATTAATACGTAAAAATTTTATAGTTAAAAGCAGAACTATTAAATATATCCTTTTCAGATCACAATGTAATAAAAATTATATTTAATAAGGGACCACAGAAACATAGATTAAAAACTAATTAGAGATTAAACAACCAAATCTTAAAGAATAAGTGGGTTAAAGCAAATCATAAAAACAATCAATAATTTCATTAAAAAGAATGACAATAATGAGAAAACATCAAAACCTATAGGATGCAGCAAAAGTACTTTCTTCCTCTAAAAGTCAGTCTGGTATACAAAGAGGGGAAAACATTAAAAAAAAAAGAATGCTTATCTAATTCATTCCTTATTCAAATTTTTCCTTACAAGGTTTTGATTAGTAACTTTAACTATTTGGAAAATATTTTTGTGGTCAATTATAAGAACCTTGAATCCATGGCTTCAGCTGCCCGCAGCTGGGAAAGCAATATCCAAAAGGAATACATTAAAATTGCCATTTCAACATGTTTGCATCTTAGTACTGATCTTGAGTCACAAAGTTTAAGTGGTTTTTTCCCACCCTTTTACAAGATGAAAGCACTTTATTGGTTGGTTGAATTTGTCAAATGCTGATGATAATTAGACTTAGCCTGGTATCCATTTGAAATTCCTGGATGATTTATGTAAGTTGGCAAAGCCCTCATTAAATGAGTCACACCATTAATAAAGGGTGCACATTGCAAGGGAATATTTATTTCAGTTTTGATGGAAGCCAGGACACAGCGGTATTAAAAAAAACAAAAAACAAAACCTTGTTTCAACAATGTTGAAAACCTGACCTGGGTCAAACCTTTCAGCATATTTAAAGTTCTATGGGTGAGATCAGAAGCATGGAGACCAGCAATGGATCTCATAGCATACATCCACAGACCAACTAGGCTATGTCTAATCTTGGCCACTCTCCAGGTAGGCATTATCTCCTTCTCCTCACTAGACTCTGGCTAGAAAGAATTTTGTTTTGTCCCATATAACTTAATAGTTATTAAGCACCTCTGTTCTTCTCTAAAAATACTGTAAGTGAGCATATTCAAGGTTATAAAAAGACATCTGTGTATAACTTAATCTACTTAGTTTTCAGCCCACCTCCTATTAGAAAACATGTAAATTCACTTGTTTTTGTAGTTGTTTTTAATAATCTGTAGGATGGTTTCAGCTAAGTAGGAAAAGTAAACCAGAGTCAAACCAGAATAGATTCACCCCAGTTTCATAACAGGAGACAAAGCATAAAATGAAAATTTACTGTTTCTCTGCAGATTCTCACTGATTTTTAGGGGGACCACTACATACCTCTCTAGCAAAGCAATATGAGGTATCCTGAGATGTCAACAGAAATATTCACCACACCACACTATAATCTAAGTTGTGATGTAAGAGTTGGGACATATATTTAATAAACATATTTCATTAAATAGGATCCCTAAATCAGCTTCATTGATCATTAACCAACCATTGCTCCTTAATATTAAATTGTATTTCTTTGGACCCCTACCACATAAGGTCTTTTTGTTCACTACCTATCTTGTTTTCATGGTTTCTTAATACACTGAGCCCATTACAATGAAACAAAGAAGACATACAAATTAAATGTGTGCATCTTGGTAGTGTTATTGCATCATTTCCTCTTAGGTGATCAGGAAGAGTCTTAAGGCTTGAAGGATGCCAAAATGAGATTACATACAGTCCTCTTCATTGCAGTCAAACCTAATCACTCTAAACTGGGTCAGATTCTATCTGGGGACAAAAATTGCTAAGGCCAACCAGATGCTTGAATTTACCTAAACCACAGCTTAATTTCCCTCTTCAATCTTACTGGAAAACCGTAAAAACCTATAGCACTTCTGTGGCACCAAATCCACCTACTCAAAGGTAAGTAGGTTTCATAGTAGTAATTTGTATGTTTGATGCACTGCATGTGATAGATATTTAATAAGCCATTAAGAGAAATGCATTCAGTATAATTTACAGTATTTTACAGAATATCCTTTCATGATGGATCTTGTAAAGATGAAGCATACTACATTTTCTTATTTCTTGCCTTTTGTGGTTTTAACCATGGACCATTGTCCATTTAGGCATCTGATAAGATCACTCTTGATGTAGTGGAAAGAAAATTGGATTTGGAAGACCTGAAACTCCTGTGGCCTTGGTCATTCACTGCCTCTCCCTATTGTATCAGTAAGGCAAGTATTACAACATCAATGGTGACCATGAATATACCTGCATAGATATATTCATGCAGAATATATTGCATGAATTGCAGAATATAAGAGACTAAGGCAGGAGAAGTAAAACATTTGTTTAGACACCAGAGGATCAAATCCCCAAACCAATAACTCTAATTCAACATAGCAACAATTGTAACCCCAAACCAGCAAATTCACTTCATTATAACAGCAAAGAACTTAAAACACAATATCACAGCAGGAACAAGCCATCCCATAACCTTCCCCTCTGCTGGGGCCTTCCCATAAACGCTCACAAATCCTAGCTGTCTGCTTGCCTGCATCCTTTCCTCCCCCAGTTTTGAAAGCAAAGCTTAATCTCTACCCTCAGAGTATGCATACCCATTTTTAGAGCCTGAGGGCTTCACAGCCCTCATGACCTAATCAGCAAAGGGTGTGGGCCTTCCTACAAACAAACCTCCACTAATCAAGCTTCTCTTAACTACCTCTACCTGAGACCTATTAATGGGATTAATGGGCAGAGAAGATCTTTAATCACATTAACATCACACCTATGCCTTTGTTTTCTCATCAAAAAAGTAAAGTAGTTGGACTAAATGACCACTAAAGAACCAATCCTATGACCCTCTCAGCCCAGTAGTTGACTGCTATTAAAGCCAAAAGAAATCAAGTCAATCTTCCAACTCTATTCTATTATTCTCTAGCTTTCAGAAGCCAAGCTGAAGCTGAACCAAAGGGCTGATGTACTCCTTTCTTTACCCAGCCATAGCAGCTTCTGGACTAGGTTTAGTCCTGAGTCAGTCTGATATGATACAGGAGTAGGGTACCTGTGGCCTCGAGGCCACATATGGCCATTTAGATCCTCAAGTGTGGCTCTTTGATGGAATCCACACTTCACAGAACAGATTCCCTTAGTAAAAGGATTTGTTCTGTAAAACTTCAACTTATTCAAAAGACTGCACCCAAGAACCTAGAAGAACACATGTGGCCTCAAGGCCCCAGGTTCTCCCCACCCATGTTTGATAGGGCTACTATCTACTAGATTCCCCCTGCATAACAAGTAAAACTACTTTTACCTTGAAAGGCCATAAAGTTGACCTTGGTACTTGATTGTACCAAGATACTAAGGCTCAAGTTGTACCTCCTTTGACAAAGATTTCTGGTAGTCTCTAGCTTCATTAACATATCTCCCAGGGCAGCTAAGTGGCACAGTGAATAGAGCATCTGACCAGGACAATCCAAGTGACCCTGGGAAAGTCACTTAATCCTGATTGCCTCAAAAAAACCTAGGCTTCCTGATCACTTAAAGGCATTAAAAATGCCTTTCCACATATAGTTGGGGTTCTTTAGATTTGGTAGATATGCCAACACTATACCAATCATCACAACTTACACTCCTGACCAGACACATTATTTATACAGAGAGTGAGGGTACATCTGCTCAAGCTAAGCTCTGCAGTATACTAGTTGAATATAATTATTAGGTATGCTAAATAAATCCACTTTTGTTAACTGTTGAATGACCTACAAGTGTGTCATTTCATTGCAAAATCTAAATGAAACCTGATCTCTGATTATGAGAGTTGAGGCCTGGTTTTTATATTTGTTGCCTCACTTCCAACTTAGTGACCCCAGGGATAATTTACTTATGACTTAAGTCTACAACTTCTTCCCAAAAGAATGAGGTATAAAAGAGGTCAATCAAACATGGGGTAGGTACAGAAAGAAATGCTAAACACAGGATCATAGCACACATTAACACAACAGTTTAAACAGGATTTGGTAACTAAACATAACTGCTGAATGGCTGATAGTTAAACATCATTGTAAACAAAATAGTTTAAAAGGCTGCTAATTAGCCATTTTACATTTTATCTCAGTTTGATAAAGTCCAAATATGTTCTGGCACTAGCTTTCTGGTAAGACTTCTAAATTGGGCCAGCTGTCTTTTCAATTGTCATCTTCTTTGATATTTCCCCTCTGTCAACCACTGCTACTACATAGACACTGTAGTTACCTTATTTATAGACCTCCCAGACTTCAGACCTTTAGGAACTCAAAAGTTTGCTCTCTCTACATGTCTACCATTGGATGTTAATTTGTCTAAGATCTGGAGAGAATAAACACAAAAGAAGTAGTCACGTGCTTGTGGCTTCATGGAAGCTGGGAGAAAGATAGGACTGTCACTACTATTCATTTCTTAGGACACAATTTAAATCAGTCCACATACTTTGAGTCTGGAAAGGAAGAGAAAGTAGAGAGCAATAGCTCCTTTGGCATACAGACTGAGTATCTTTTCTGGCTTGTCAGTCAGTCAGGATTATTTCCCATTGTAAACCCCTGACTTGTGCAAAGATGAAAGGGGGCCTACATATGAACGTGTATTTTAATTTTTAAGTTATAAATAATGTGTTTAAAACTTCGGTATGCGCATCCTTTGTACAGACCACCATGAAAGACATCACAAAGCATACTCAATGCACCTGTTATAATTCTATAAAGTTTTTTAGGTTTTTTTTTAAAGCCTGCATTGCTTTAATTCTTAAGTTATAAACAATATGTTTGAAACTTTGGTATATTGAACTTTTTTTCCCCCTTCAATTTCAATAATTTTTTATATTTCCTTTATTTACTCTTCTTTTTTCTTCTAAATTGGAGTTACTTCAGTCTATACTGCTCTTAGGTCCTACTGATTGTTGTGGACACCAGCGGAAGAAACCATATTTTTCTGTTCTAGTATCCTACCACTGAAGTAATTCAGAGATCTCCAAAGTAGTAGCATAGTAGAAGCCTTCTTTTGCTAATATAGTCATGACACCTCAAAGTAAAAGTGAAAGATTTTTCCTAGCTGGTATTCTTTTTTTAGCTTTTATAGACCTTAGTTTTATAAACTGATGCCCTTGATGCTAAAAAAAAAAAAAACCATCTGTCTTTACAGTTACGGATATACCACACAGATAGAAATGACATATTCCCTAAATCCTACTGCCAAGAAATGTAGTCAATTAAATCACTTAAGAGTACTTACCCTTTCATAATGGTCTATATTACCTTTCACTCACATAGAAAGTAAGAAATTGACAAAGTGCATCAAAAGGTTTTATAATACAAGAATCCCAACAGGAATAACAAATACTTCATGGAAATTTTTAAAATGATGCTTTTTCTTAAACAAAGTGAAGGATACAGCAAAGATTAATGATTCTTTCATACAACACAGTTGTTATAAACACTAAAGTTCTGGCAAGGCATTGGCTCTATTTAGACACAAAAGAGTCCATCAAACACAATCAAAATTTGGGGTAAGAAAAAAACTGGTAGATAAAATATTTTTTTAAAAAAAATTGTGATGGCTATTCCTCTTCAGAGAGAAAACTGATGAACTCTGAGCTCAGGCTGAAGCATTTTTTTATTTTATTTTTCTTGCTATTTTTTTTGCTCTATGGCTAATATGGAAATATATTTTGCATGGCTTCATATGTATAATTGATATTGAATTTTTTTCCTTTTTTGAGATAGCATTTTATGTTTTCCAATTATACATAAAGATAGTTTTTAACATTCATTTTTTATAAAATTTTGAGTTCCAAATTTTTTCTCCCTCTCTCCCTGCCCTCCTCTCTCTCCCCAACCTTACAAGCAATCTGATATAGGTTATACATATGCAATCACATAAACATATTTCCACATTACTCATGTTGTGAAAGAAGAAACAGAAAAAAGGGAAAAGCCATGAAATAAGCAAACAGAAAAAGGTGAAAATAGGTTGCTTTGATCTGCATTCAAACTCCATAGTTCTTTCTCTGGATGCAGATAGCAATTTCTGTCATGAGTCTTTTAGAATTGTTTTGGATCCTATTGCTGAGGAGACTTAAATCTATCATATTTGATCATTGAACAACATTACTGTTACTGTGTAGAATTTTGGTTCTGCTCACTTCACTCAGCATCAGTTCATACAAGTTTTTCCAGGTTTTTCTGAAATCTGCCTACTCATCATTTCTTATAGCACAACAGTACTCCATTTTATTCATGTATCACAACTTGTTCAGCCATTCCCCAATTGATGGACATCCCCTCAATTTCCGATTCTTTACCACCACAAAAAGAGCTGCTATAAATATTTTTCTACATATGGATCCTTCCCCCTTTTTATGATCTCTTTGGGATACAAACCTAGTAGTGGCATTGCTGGATAAAAGGGCATGCACAATTTGATTGCTCTTTGGGCATAGTTCCAAACTGCTTTCCAGACTGGTTGGATCAGTTCACACCACCAGCAATGCATTAGTATTTCAGTTTTCCCACATCTTCTCCAACATTTATCATTTTCCTATTTTGTCATGTTAGCCAATCTGATAGGTGTGAGGTAGTTGTTTTAATTTGGGTTTCTCTAATCAATAGTGATTTAGAGCATTTTTTCATATGACTATAGATAGCTTTAATTTCTTCCTCTGAAAACTGCCTGTTCATATCCTTTGACCATTTATCAATTGGGGAAAGACTTTTATTCATATAAACTTGATTCGGTTCTCTATATATCTTAGAAATGAGGCCTTTATCAGAAACATTGGTTCTAAAAATTGTTTCCTATTTTTCTGCTTTCTTTCTAATCTTGGTTGCATTGGTTTTGTTTGTGCAAAACCTTTTTAATTTAATGTAATCAAAATTATCCATTTTGCGCTCCACGTTTTCTATCTCATTTGGTCATAAATTCTTCCCTTCTCCACTGATCTGATAGGTAAACTATTCCTTGCTCTCCTAATTTGCTTATGGTGTCATTCTTTATGTCTAAATCTTGTACCCATTTTGACCATATCTTGATATGTGTGAGACATTCTATGCCTAGTTTTTGCCATCCTATTTTCCCGTTTTCCCAGCAGTTTTTTTTAAGTAAATAGTGAGTACTTATCCCAGAAGCTGGAGTCTTTGGGTTTATCGAACAGTGGATTATTATTGTTATTTACTACTGTGTCTTGTGTACCAAATCTATTCCACTGATCTACCACCCTATTTCTGAGCCAGAACCAAATAGTTTTGATGATTGCTGCTTTATTATATAGTTTTAGATCTGGCATGGCCAGACCACCTTCCTTTCTAGTTTTTCATCAATTCCCTTGATATTCTGGATGATATCCCAGATGAATCTGATATTCCAGATGAATCTTGTTATTATTTTTTCTAGTTATATAAAATATTTTTTGGTAGTTTGATTGATATGGCATTCAATAAGAAAATTCATTTAGGTAGAATTGTCATTTTTATTATATCAGTTCTGCCTACCCATGAGCAATTGATATTTTTTCAATTGTTTAGATCTGACTTTATTCATGCGAAAGTGTTGTATAATTATGTTCATATAGTTCCTGTGTTTTTCTTGGTGAGTAGATTCCCAAATATTTTATATTGTCTACAGTTATTTTAAATGGAATTTCTCTTCCTATCTCTTGCTGCTGGGCTTTATTGGTAATATATAGAAATGCTGATGATTTATGGGGGTTTATTTTATATCCTGTGACTTTGATAAAGTTGTTGATTGCTTAAAGTAGCTTTTTAGTTGCTTCTCTAGGATTCTTTAAGTATACCATCATATCATCTGCAAAGAGTGATAGTTTTGTTTCCTCATTGCCTATTTTAATTCCTTCAATTTTTTTCTTCCCTTATTCCTAAAGCTAACACGTCTAGTACAATATTGAACAATAGTGGTGATAATGGGCATACTTGTTTCACTCTTGATCTTATTGGGAAGGCTTCTGGCTTATCTCCATTATAGATAATGCTTGCTTATGGTTTTAGATAGATACTACTTATCATTTTAAGGAAAACTCCATTCATTCCTACGCTGACTAGTGTTTTTAATAGGAATGAGTGCTGTATTTTGTCAAAAGCTTTTTCTGCATCTATTGAGATATCATATGATTTCTATTGGTTTTGTTGTTGATATGGTTGATATACTTATTAGCATAATTTTCCTAATATTGACCCAGCCCTACATTCATGGTATGAATCCCATCTGATCATAGTATACTATCCTCATAATAAATTGTTGTAATCTCTGCTAATATTTTATTTTAAATTGTTGCATCAATATTCATTAGGGAAATTGTTCTACAATTTTCTTTCTCTGCTTTGGTTCTTCCTGATTTAGGTATCAGCACCATATTTATGTCATATAAGGAATCTGGTAGGACTTCTTCTGAGGTACCATCTCACACCTATCAGATTGGCTATTATGATAAAAAAGGAAAAAGACAAATGTTGGAGGGAATGTGGAAAAATACTGACACTGCTGGTGGATTTGTGAACTGATCTAACCAATCTGGAGAGCAATTTGGAACTATTCCTAAAAGGCCATATTCAATAATAACAGGCAATTCAACTAATAAGTCTATATCCCAAAGAGATCCAAAAAAAAAATGTAAAGGGACCTATATGGACAACAATATTTATATTAGCTCTTTTTGTGATGACAAAGAATTGGAAATTGAGGAGATGCTTATTAATTGGGGAATGGCTGAACAAGTTGTGGTATATCCTTGTGATGGAATACAATTGAGCTATAAGAAATGACAAACAGGATGATTTCAGAAAAACCTGGGCAAACTTACAAGTACTGATGCAAAGCAAAGTGAGCAGATCCAGGAGAATATTGTACATACTAACAGCAATATTGTAAGATGCTTAATTGTGAATTGACAGCTATTTTCAGCAATACAATGATCCATGACAATTCCAAAAGACTTATGATGAAAAATGCTATCCACCTCCAGTGAAAAAACTGATGGAGTCTGAATACAGATATAAGCATACTTTTTATTACCTTTTTTTTTTACCTTTTTTTCTTGTTTGTGTTTTCTTTCACAACATTACTACTATGGAAATGTTTCATATGACTGCACATGCATAAACTATATCAAATTGCTTGCCTTCGCAAAGAGAGGATCAGGGAGAGAGGGAGGGAGAGAGAATTTGGAAGTAAACATTTTTTTAAAAAAAACAAACATTAAATTTTTTTTTGCATGACATTGATGATTTTTTTTTTAAAAAAAGAAGACCTCTACAGGTGGACCAGATATTGTACAGATTGAAGGAACAGCTGCCAGTTGCCAGCTTTTGTCCTTTACTACACTGTTCCCATCCATTGATCCAGGGTGATCTGAGAAAGAGACATATATGTGAAGATACTAGGCTGTGTGCTGAGCTAAAACAAGTTCAGAAGCAAATAAATAGCTGTGTGACTCTGATCCCAAGAGGTGAGTGGTGTCTCAGTTTCAGTTTCTATCCCATTCTGAAGTGTACAAAGGAATAACCATGTCAGGAATCCTGAACCAAAGGGGAGGCTGTAGTTCTTTCATTTAATCTGCAAAGCTTTCCACCTGGATGACAGTGGCTGAGTCCAGCAATAGTCTATTGAAATTTCCAAATAAGAGTAAATCCAAAAGAGTGTTACACAGGCCCAAACCCAAGTCAGGAATTTGTGCAGTTCAAACCAGAAGGGCAGTGATTAGACTGCCCTGAAACAGACTCTTTGGAAACACTAAAAATATGTCCTCAGCCCAAGCTTTCCCTGAGTTACTGGAATAACACAATACTCAGTGCCCCAAGAAAGCAACAGAAGGAAAATATCCAGTCCAGAATTCTCTTTAAAAGTGAGAAGATCCTGCTCCTAACATAAAATCATAAGTCTGGAAGTCAACCGGAATAATGAGCAAACAAAAATGAATCCTACCATGAAAAGCTATTAGACACAAGGCACAAGCCCAGAAGAATAGAAGCACTCTAAAACATCTAAAAGCAAAGCCTCAAAAGAGAGAACAATGGTCACTGGGAAGGGTCTATCGCACAATTCTAGGAGCAGAAAATAGAGCACAGTTGGGCTGTAGAGCTATGTCTAACCAGAAATCCAAGAAGATATAAAATAATACTTTAAAAAATGAACTAAAAATGGTTTTTGAAAACAAGTGAGAATGCTGAAGGAAATTTTCTTTTAAATGAAATGACAGCTATAAGTAAAAGAGTAGGAAATAAAATTAATAGCTGGAAACAAGAGGCACCAAGAAAGATACCTTATCCAAGGAAAAAAATCCCTCCAAAGTGGAATTGACCAATTGACAACTGATAATTCATGAGACAGCAAGAATTTTTTTTTAAATCAAAAGACTGAAAAAATAGAAGAAAATTAAAGACATCTTGTAGTAAGCTAATAATCATTTCTCAATAGTCTCAAGATCTCTCTTAAGAACTTTGGAACTGATTGTGTGACATGAGAGACACTGGCACAGGACTGCTCAGCATGGCATGCACACATCAGAAAAGGTGCTATGCTCTATGAGCAAAGCAGAATTGAAACAGCTCAAAGGAAATGGAGGATGCACAACTTTAGAGAATCCACCCCAATGTTCACACAGACTATTTTTGCCCCGCCTATGATAGAGCATTCCAAGCTTGTATTGATCTGATCAGCCACAATCAGACACACCGAAACTTGACTCTACCTTAGTAATGTTATTTTGGTCCTCTTCTAGAACAAAGGACAACAAGAAACAACCAACCAACTAATAATCATTTATTAAACGTCTACTATGTGCCTCCAACTGTAGTAAGCACCAGGGGTGCAAAGAAAGGCAAAAGACTATCCTTGCCCAAAATCTAATGAGGGAGATAACGTGCAAACAAATATGCACAAACAAGCTACATAGATGATAAATAAAAAATAACTAACAAAGTGATGGCATTAAAATTAATAAAGACTGGGAAAAGCTTCTTGTAGAAAATAAGATTTTAGCTAAGAGTTTAGGGAAGCCCAGAGTCAGAGATGAAAAGAGAAAACATTTCAGACACAGGAGACAGTCTGAGAAAAAGCCTTGAGCTGAGAGAATGGGTATTTTGTTTGGGGAACAGAAAGGATGCCAGTGTTACTGAATCGAACACTATTTGGATTGTGAAAGGTATAAGATGACTAGAAATGTATGGGGGTTGGGGTAGAGAGGTTATGAAGAACCTTAGATGCCAGAGTATTTTATATTTGATTCTGCAAGCCATAGAGAACCACTAGAGTTTGTTGATAAGAGAGGTGACATGATTGGACCTGGGCATTGGCAGCTTAATGGAAGATGGACAGGAATAGGAAGAGATTCGTGGCAGGCAGATCAATCAACAGACTTTCAATAGTTCAGGTGTGAAGAGGTGAGGGCTTGTGCCAGATGGTGACAGTATTTGAAGAGAGAAGGGGGGGATATTTAAAAAAAAAACCAAACCAAACATTACAAAGATGAAATTGACAGGCCTTGGCAATGGAATGGACATAGTGGGGTGGTAGTGAGAGATAGTCAGGTACTGAGAACAAAACCAAGCTTGGGAGACTGGGAGAATGCCTCCCTGCTTTGGTAGTGCCCTCAACAGTAATAAGAAAGTTTGGAAGCAGGGAAGGTTTAGGGGATAAGATAACAAGGTGTGTGTGTGTGTGTGTGTGTGTGTGTGTGTGTGTGTGTGTGTGTTTGTGTGTGTGTAGAGAGAATTTGTTATCTGCTAGACATGCAATATGAAGATTGGAAGTTAGCAAAGAAGCTAGGGCTGGATAAGTAGATTTGGGAATCATTAGCATAGAGATGATAATTAAGTTCATGGGAAGTGATAAGATTACCAAATGATGCAGTATAAAGGGAGAAGAGAAGAATGTCTAGAACAGAACCTTGGGGGACAACTATGGTTAGTGTGCATGACCTAAGCCAAGAGTCAGTGAAGACTGAGAAGAAGCAGTCAAATAGTAGGAGGAAAGCAGAAGAGACTGTCCCAAAAATCCATAGAGAAGAAAGTATCAAGAAGAGGATGTTCAATGGTGTCACAGGCTGCAGAGAGGTCAAGAAGGATGAGATTAAGAATAGGTCATTGTGTCTGTTAATTAGAAGATCATTTGTAAATTTGGAGAGAGCAGTGTCAATTGAATGATGAGGGCAGAAGAGTTAAGACAGTGGGAAGAAAGGAAGTGGAAGCACCTATTGTAGATGGCCACCTCAAGTTTAGGTAGAAACAGCAGAAGATGTATGGACCAATAATTAACAGGAAACAAGTAAGGGTTTTTTTGAGTATGGAGAAGACACAAGACTGTTTATAGGCAGTAGGGAAGCAGTCAATACACATAGAGAGATTGAAAATAAGTGAAAGAGTGGGAATGATAGAAGGGGCAAACTGCTAAATAAGTTGGGAGAGGATCGCTTGTACAGTTAGAGTTTGCCTTGGCAAACTATCTTTTTTTGTGAGATGGGTGAAGAAAGATATATTGGCAGACAGTATAAAAGTGTTATGAGATGCTCATGGGTAAGCCAAGTAAATCTAATGAAAATGACAATTGCTTCTAAATTAATTTACGTATTCAATGCCACACCAATTAAACTACTAAAGGATTGCTTTGTAGAGATAGAAAAAATAACAAATTTCGTTTGGTCAAGAATTTTGAGGGAATTAATGAAAATAATGGGAAAGAAGGAGGTCTGACAATGCCAGATCTTAAACCATATTAAAAAGTTGTAATGATAAAAAAATTCTATTTATTAAGAAAGAGATGATTAATAGAACAATTTAGGAACATAATATGCAAAAGCAAGTGCACTCATGTAGTTCCGACGTGTATCATGGAAGGTGGAATTGCAACTATTTTATACATTTTGTAGTTTAAAATAACTACATTATCATTTTAAATAACTGAAAGTGAAATTATTTTGGCTGCAGAAATTCCTTTTTTGTGGAAACCTTCCAGTCTGTGATGGTAGAAAAACTGTATTCATATATGAATCTATGATTCTTTGAAAATATTTGATTGTTTAAAAAGTTGTCATAGGAGACAGGTAGCTTAGATATATTATTAGACATCATCCTCCCACCCCCTGCAACATCCCCTTTACATTGTCATTATCTTTGATATGTTCTATAGCTTCATATTTATCTAGAGATGGTATGGTGTAGAAGCAAGGCAACATGGTCAGCAAGACTGGGAATACAAGGATTTTTATTCTAGTCCTGACTGCTACTAAATAGTTATGTGGCTTCACTTCTTGAAGGTGGTGTACTTCACTTTAAAGTAAGACAGTTCATCTAATTGAGATGTTCTTAAACTTTTCTTGAGTCTTGGACCCTTTAATAGTCTAAATGTTTTATCATTTACCACCTGGCTGCTCACCTGGACTTGTCATTGTTTCTAGAAATTCATCTTCCTACAAGATCATATCAACTCTGAAACTTACACCTCCTCACTACCCTCTGACCCTTTGGCCCCTCCTTTCCTCTGGCTGGAAAGGGCAGAAGTTGGGCATCAGAGAGCTCCTCCCAGATTCTCAATTTAAGGGAGAGATCTAGGACAGCCATTTCATCAGTTTCTATTTCACTGCAGGATTTCATCATGGCCCCATTCTGGTTACCTTTCCCTATCTCTCCCTCTTTCTGCTTCTTTTTATGTATTATTTTCCTTCATTTAACTGTAAGCTCTTTGAAGACAGGAACTATCTTGACTTTCTTTAAGCTGCTGGTGCTTAGCACAGTGCCTGGTACACAGTAGACAATAAATGTTTACTGATGGGTTAAGCATATAGTTAAGCCCTTTTTAGCATGTTCTTAAACCTATAAAAATAAAATGCAAAGAATTACAAAGGAAAACAATTATATTGAAATGAAGATGTATTTCTTCCCATCCAAGGTCACAGATTCCCTGAAATTTCTCTAAGGACCCTAGGTTAAGAACCCTGATCTAGATGATCTCTAAGCTCCTTTCTGTCACTACTCTTCTATGCCTTTAAAGAAGTTGCATGGTGTACTAGTAAAAGCACTATTCTAAGAATCTAAAGGTCTGGATTCTAGTCTTGGTTCTTCCATTGACTTACTATATGAATGTTAGCAAGCCATTTCAGTATTCTAGATGTTCTCATCTGTAAGAGGAATTTTAAAGATGCTTTCCTTCTAAAGACTCATTGTTTTAACATCCAATGAAACACCATTGAGGTTCACGGTGCAAATGTGTGTGGTGAGGTTGTCTTAAAAGAATTCACTCAGGCTGTTTCCAAATAAAGTAAAGGCATTTATTCTTATAACACACCAAGCAGACTCCTCCTTAAGGGGGGTTGCCACCTATTAAGGGAGAACCCAGAGTTAGACACACATACAGCTCCTTAAGGGAGACAGCTCCTCCTCTCTCCCCCAGCCAGGAGAAGCTAAGGATACTTATAGAAGAAAACCTGCTGTGGGCGGAGAGATGAAGTGATCAGAGACAGAAAGGTGGACAGGAAGGTGAAGTAAGGAGGGATAAGTAGGCAAGGGGCAGTGGTAGTTCATGGTTTTTCCAATATTTAGGCTCAGCTTTATTCCATTTTTAGCCCATTTGCCCAGGGCTGAAGGGCCCAGTTAGTTTTGGTATTTCATTGACCAGCTACTTGAATCTCATTATCTCCTACAGTGCTTTTAAATGGTACTTGAGATAATGGGCCTCTCATTGAACAGTGTATTTGAATCTCATGGATCCTATATATGAATCTATGAATTGTATGCTGGTAAAGATGCCAGCTAGGTGCTCAGGGGACAGAACACTGGGCCTGGAGTCAGGAAAATCTGAGTTCAATTCCAGCCTTAGATACTTATTAACTATGTGACACTGGGCAAGTCACTTAATCTCTGTTTGCCTTAATCTTCTGGAGATGGAAGTGGCAAACCACTCTGGTATCCTTGCCAAGAAAACTGCATGCACAGTATTGGCATGCTATAGTCCACGGGGTCACAAAGAGTCAAACACAACCAAATGACTGAACAACGACGTTTCTTAAACTACTCAAATATGAAATTAATTTGATTTTTAAAGAACTTCTGAGGAAGTTTTGACTGGTGAAATCTCTTTAATGGCAAACAAAACTAAGGAGAGTGAATGCAATTAACACCACTGAGTTGTGTCTGAAGTAATTGGAGTAATTTGGGTGGCTCATGTTTGGTAAACAGAACATTTCATTTCTTCAGAGGCTTCTATCAGGTACCTTTTACTAAATATAAATTCAACTTGAAAACAAATTAAAGACGTATAACTACAAGTAAAAATAGGAAAACACTTCTCTACTTCCCATTTCCAATACAATAATTACATTTTTATTGTTGTTGAGTTGTTTTTCAGAGCCCATTTGGAGTTTTCTTGGCAAAAATATTGGAGTGGTTTACCATTTCTTTCTCCAACTCACTTTACAGATGAGGAAACTAAGGCAAACAGGATTAAATGACTTGCCCACGGTCGCATAGGTAGTCTGAGGCCAAATTTGAACCCAGGTCTTCCTAACTCCAGGCCTAGCACTCTGCCCACTTCACCACCTTGTTGCCCAAGTTGCATAATGTTTTCAAAAATAGCAAAGCAAATTCAATCAGTTTCGATGATGTAATAAATGGACATGTGTGTGAATAGCTCCATTACTGAACATCGGAGTAGGTAGTGATGTCATCCTTTAAAAAATAACCAGAATGCAGAAGTTCTCTATTAGTAGTAGGCTAATTGCTTCATCACAAGAAAGAAAGCTTTGTGGAAGGGAATAAGAAACTACACATGACATCATACCAAAAGCTAAAAAGAAACATTATTCTCTGGGTATGAATACTATGGCCAAATGGCTGGTCAAATAATGGATCCCAAGATAGTTTTGCAAGGGATATGAAAAGTATAGTTACTGATCTGATTGACACACAGCTGGAAAGCATTAGATTTTTAAAAGTGACAGAATGATATCATTTGATAAAATTCTAGCTGGCATGACCAGTTTTGTTTTGAGAATAATCTCCTCTTTTTTTGTTGTGCAACCCTGTTTTGAGACCACACACTTGAGAAGATCTTTCTCAGGGAGTCCAGTCATCTAATCGAGGGCCATGCAATGAATGTTAATGTGTGACTTTGCCAAATGAGAATGGAATTCAGTCCTAAAGAGATTGGAAGAACTCTCTGTCTCTCTCCGTGTGTCTCTCTGTCTCTCTTTGTCTCCATGTCTCTGTCTCTCTCTCTCTCTCTCTCTCTCTCTCTCTCTCTCTTTGTCTCTCTCTCACACACATACACACACACACACACACACACACAGACATACCTATACACATACAAATTTAGGGAAGCAATGCCCATAAAAGACAGATTATTCAGGTCATGGGTGCCCTAAATGTTTACAGCTTGGAGAATTTAAATCTTTTCTCATCAATGGCCTTTTAAAAAGCTTGTTTTATTCTTATGGAGATATATGTGTCAAATTTCTTGCCTCATGTGCTTTTATAGTGATTTTGTAGCACCTGGAAAAATAAATGTCCTTTCAAAACTTATGGAATCTGTTTATCATATTTTTATAGTAGACTTCATAACACACTTGTTAGGACTGAAATGCATAATTCTCTTTCAATAGAAGTATACATCCCCATGATTTACTTCATATTATATCTTTAAAAATACACACCTTATTCTGAGTTTTAAATTTTTATACTGTGAAAAGTAGATATACAAACCAAGACACTTTTACCTGGTTTGCAAGCTTACCAAAGAGTTTTCTAAAATGGTTATGAGAATAAAATATCGCAAACTGTTCTGGTGCTAAGCATATGCTCTGAAATTTTTTACACTTGGATCCTGAAGGAGGTGAGCTTTCTCTTCAAATTTCCCTTTGATTTTCATCATAATAACACATTGACACACCATTCTCACAGGAACCTTGTGTTACAGGCAGTATTGCCTGTGGAAAGATCATTAGGTTTAGAAGCAAAGAACTAGGAGTAATGGGTTGAAGTTTATTTGTCAGCTTTGGGACTCACACCTCATCAGCATCCTCAATAGAATCTACCTCTCTGATTGGAGAGTTGAAGGGTAGAGCAAACTATACCTCCCTGAACCTTCATTTAAAGAGGGCTTACAGCCCAGTCATTTCCCACCAACTGCACTCCTTATAATAAATTCCACCATCATCATGCTTCAAGAACCTTCTTACATATAAATGAACTTTTTAGCTTCTTTTCCTCTTCCATTAGATTGTAAATTCCTTGAAAAAAGAAATTTTCTTTCTTTTTTGTGTTTGTATCCCCAAGCACTTAGCACAGTGCCTGGCACATGGTAGGTGCTTAATAAATGTTTGTTAAATTTAAAAATTGACAGTTTGGATGAAGGCAAGTTTAGGTTTGATATGAATAGAGCTATCCAAAGGTTGAATGAGCTGCACCATGAGGCACTCTCAAAGTGAAGGCTGAAGGAACATTTGTCAGGAACAATTAATATCAGGGGCAACATAAAGATTATTTTTCAGGTATAGGCCTTTGAGATTCCTTCCAACCTTAAAATTCTGTAGAATCAAAAGACCTAGATTTCATCTCTGTCACTTTCCAACTGTGTAATATTAGCTTTATCACCCTGGGCCTCATTTTCCTTATGAGAAGAAATGAAGAGGTTAAACTAGATTTTCACTAAAAAGACTTTTAACTCTATCTTCTTACCAGAGATGCAGCTAGCTGGTGAAATGGATGGATTGCTGGCTCTGGAATCAGAAGGAATTGAGCTCAAATTCAGCCTTAGTTGCGAGACCTTGGCCAAGTTACTTTACTGCTTGTTTCAGTTTCATCAACTATAAAATGTGGATAATAATAGCACCTAGCTCCCAGGGTTGTTGTGAGGATTACATGGGATAATATTTGTAAAGCACTTAGCACAGTGTTTGGCATGTAGTAGGTGCTATATAAATGCTAGTTGTTATTACTATTAATAACAACTTGTTGTTGCTGTGCAACTCTATTTTGAGACCACACACCTGAGAAGATCTTTCTCAGGGAGTCCAGTCATCTAATCAAGGGCCACGCAAAGAATGTTAATGTGTGACTTCGCCAAATGAGAATGGAATTCAGTCCCATTGTATAGGTGAGGAAACTGGTAGTCAGAGATGTTAATCAATCAGCCATCAAGACCATAAGAGTTCTTGTCTCCAAGTCCAGTGCTCCTTTCAGTATAGCCTATGCAATTTCTTATTTACCATGCAATTGGAATATTTAAGCTCTATTCTTACGAAAAAGAAATAATTTATTTAAATTATATAGACTGGTAAACATCTTAAGTTACCTCATTAAACAGAGTAAACAGTTTCAGACAAGATTGAAAAATATAGAACATTGCTTTTGGGTGTTAGGTATTACTGTTAATAGTATAAAACAATAATATGTTAGCTAAGGTAGATAGAGGACTAGACTTTAAGTCAGTAAGAATTAAGTATAATTTTTGCCTCTGACACAATCTAACTGTGTGACCATTGGCAAGTCACTTAAAACCTCTCAGGGCCTCACATATTGAGACAATATTACAGTCATATTACACTTTTTAGTCTATAAGGTATATCATGGTCAGTATGATTTGGTCATCACTTTATACAGCAACATATAGTCACCTAGAATCATTGAACCTTAAACCTAGAAGTATCATAGAATCATAAATCATGCTGGAAGAGACCTTAGAGGTCATATAGCCCAACCCCCTTAATTATAACAGATAAGGAAACTGTGGCTCAAAAAAGGTTATTTGCCAAGGGTCACACAAATAGTATCGGGGGTGGGATTTGAGCCCAGGTCTTCCTGGTTACAGCCCAGAATTCTATTCATTCTGACACACTTCTACCTGAGAAGTGCTCTAGTCCAACTCTGTATCTGATATACAAAGCTTTAAGGAGGGCAGGGTGATTAGAGTTTTGCCCTAGGGCAAAAACTTCCAGGGCATGTAATGGTTCTCCAACTGCTACCCTTGTTCCTCAGACTACTCCACTGGCCCTGTGTCGGATAGTAATGTCTCTTCCTTCATACATTCATTTGATCCTCACTTTCTCCTCCAGAGCCACCTGGGTCCAGTAGCCTGATAGTCTCACCAGGACAACTGGAGATGGTCCAAGATGCATTAGCAGACCCTGGCCCTTTCAGGCCAAGGTCTTTTCACATTCTCACTTTGAGTGTGAGTGAGGTAATGGCCCATTCAGTGAATAGGCCTCTTTAAGAAGTTAATCAAGGGATGGCCCCTTTAATCAAAAACTCAACAACAACAACCAAAAAAATCGAACTGGATGGAGAAGACCCTCAGGGTTCCTGGTCAAAAGAGAAGCAGTTACTATTTAATATTTACATTCACTTGGTGTTAGGAGGGTAGGGACCTATTGCGCAATCTATGAATTCCAGAGTGAGTTGGATTTAAGGCTTAGTATTTGAGAAAAAAATCTAGCTGGTAAAACCAAAGTTAAAGAGGTAGCCTTCGTCCATTGAAACATACCTTCCTCTGGAAAGAGCACCCTCAGGTGAGGAGAGGAGAGGAAAGGACTGATTCCATGAATAAATTATAATAAATTGATTTTTGCCAGGATTTCATTTTTAAAAATGGAATATTTACTAATGGTATTAGTCTACATTTCTCTTTCTTTGCTTTATCTTTCCATGGTTTAGGTATTAGGATCATATTTATTTCATAAACAGAATTTGGTGGCAAGTTTCTCAAATTTTCACAATTCTTAATTCTCTTTTTTTTCTTGACTGAATAATTATGATTCCATTATTAAGTCTCCAGTTAGATCTATGCCTTTTGTTTGTGCTCTCTGAATTTATTGTTACTGTTATTGCAAGTGTTTAGTACTGTATTTAGTATCATAAGTGTTTAGTGTTTCTGTTTTTTATATTTATTTGCAATATAGCTATGCCTTAATGCATGATCATTTTTTTGATAAAAGTTCTTTTTTATTTTTGATAAAAGTTCTAAGTGTGGTGCTAAGAAATACATATATTCATTAGCTGTCCCATTGATAAAACACCATATGATTTTTATTTTTAAATTCTCTATCAGATTTTCTTCAATTTTATTTTTTCTCTTTGATCATCTTTCTGTTAGATTTGCCCAATTCTGAAAAAGAAATATCAAATAAAGTCTTATATTATTATTTTTCTATCAATTTAATATTTTTGCAACTTTGTTACTTTTTTCTTCAAAAATTTAGATTCTATTCCATTTGGAGCATAAAGTTTAATATTGGGATTAGATCCTTTTCTATAGTTCCTTATAGAACAATGTGAACTCCTTCTGTGTCTTTCTACATATTGTAGTTTTGATGGAGTGCTTGGGTGCCTGTGCTTAGACCCTAATTCTTTTTTTTTTTTTCACCAAGAACCTTCCTGTTTTTATTGTTAGGATCCGGGTTACTTGAGAGGGATGAAACGTGAGGAATGGGTGGCTCGGATACCCGGCCGGCCGTGTTTCACAGGCTTGTAGGTGATAGAGAATTCACTCAGGTAGTGGCCGATCATCTCGGACTTAATTTCTACCTGATTGAAGGTCTTGCCATTATAGACACCCACCATACTTCCCACCATCTCGGGCAGGATGATCATGTCTCGAAGGTGTGTCTTCACTACCTCTGGCTTTTCCATGGGGGGTGCCTCCTTCTTGGCCTTCCTCACACGCTTCAGGAGGGAATGCTGTTTGTGCCATAGACTCCTGTTAAGTCGCCGATGCTGCCAAGCACTGTACAACTGCATGAGCTGTTCGTAGGACATGTCCAGCAGCTGATCCAAGTCCACGCCCTGGTAAGTGAACTTCTGGAAGGTTCACTTCTTCTTCTGCTCCACTTCCGACATCTTGTCTGCCGTCAGGAAAAGCCTTAGACCCTAATTCTAACATCTCATTTCTCCTTAGCCTCTGCTTGGGTGCCTGTGCTTGGACCCCAATTCCAAAACCACATCCAATTCCAAAATCCCATCTCTCTCTAGAGATTGGCCCTAGCAGTTTCTCTCTAGCAAAACAGGACAGCATGCCCTAGCAAAAGACTTATCTCTCTTCCAGAGGTCAGCTGTACCTATAGAATTTATTAGTTTGTACTCCCTGTGTACATGCTGAACTGACTGTGTACTGGGTCATAGAGATAGTTACTACTCACTGACCTATCACATACATGAGACCTAGACATATGTATACTCCCTTATATTCATCTTGTCTAACAAGACATTGATGGAAGCAGCCTGGGTATTTCCCAGTCAACCCTGACTGTTAGTTGACTTAGTGACATTTCAGGCCTAAAACCATACCTCCATGTAGCCCCGTTTTGGGCTATTTCCCAGTGAACTCTGGGTAAGATACCTGTGCAGTAGATACAAAAAGTGCATGTTCCTTTAAAAACTGACCACCCCTTAACCACTCCTTAATCTTACCCCAAACAACTAATTAGCATATTTGGTGCATGTTTTACCCAAAAATATCCTATATAAACTTTACCTGCACTCCCGTAAGGCTGCAGGTTCCTTAAGAACTCTTGCCTGCTGAAAAGTACAATAAATCTTTGCCACCTTATGAAAGCAATTTGTTCCCGTGTCTATGAAGGCAGCTGAAGCAAGTGCAGTGGAATGCTTAGAGCTTGGTTGAACATGAAAGACGCCATGGTCGTACACTGCATCCCTGGCCATTACCAGTCATCTTTACTTTTCTCTTACCACTGAACACCCATGACTCTGGAAGAGAGAGTGAGGCCCACAACTTTGAGCAACTCTGCCTCCCTTAAATCCAGTTTATGCATGATTCAAAAGATGTGACCCGTACCATTAAGTGCCTATTACATACAAGACACTAAATACAAAGACCTAACAATCAAAGACATATGAGCAAACAACTAAATTATAAGAAAGAATGAGATAAGTATGAAAAGGTTGAGGCAAAGGGCTATGAGAAATTGGATTCACTTGGTGAAAGGATTTCAGGGAAAGATTTAAGGAAAGTAATACCTGAATTCTACCTTGAAGGGAGGATGGAAATTTAATAGATGAAGAATGACAAGCTGTGCAAAGTTCTTTCCAAGTATGATATGCAGTGTATGGAAAGGCAGGGAGATGGGAAGCAAAGAAAAAATGGGCCAACTTTGTTAGAATAAAAATAAAAAAATAAAAAAACTTTGCCACCATGACTTAAAGAATGCTTGAGTCTGTGAATCCATTCCAGATGGCCCTGACCCTCTCCAGTACTCGGGTCCTTGAGGGACGCTCCCCCTCAACTACCCTGTCTCTTTCTTTTTCTTGAGAAGTCTTTCATGATTAATCTTTAATACTCCTGTCATCTACTCCTTTTGCTGCTGGTCCATGTTCCCCCGATCTCATCACCCTATCGGTAATGTGACAACTGTCACTTCTATCCTTTTGTCTTAAAACCCTATGTAAACTCAGGCACCCAGAGTGCATGTCTTATTACTAATTTTAGCTATCATCCTGCAGCCTACCTCAAGGGATACAACTACCCTCGACTGAATTTCTGTCTATATGTTCATACCCTCCTAATGCTATGCTTGTCCGTGAGGATCCATAAACTATTTTGATCTATCCTAATGCTTGGCCAAAACAACTCCTATGCCTCCTGAAATTTATATGACACATGTAAAAGACAACCTCTTTTCCTTTCTTGCCAAGTTCAGTTGAGGACAATTGGGCTTCTCTATGGGGGAAGGGCTTCTATCTCTGTAGTGTCTACTCTTTCCTTCTCTTAGACAAAGGAGTATGGAAAGTTGTCTGTGGCTTTGTGAACTTTGAAATGTTGGAAGAGTTGCCAGAAGTCCAGGAACTGGAGTCCATACCCAGAGTTTCCTTTGAATCTGATAAACTAGTAGGGTGTGTTGTTAAGCAAAATTGTCTCCTTAGTATGGCTTTTGTTTCTTTTGAGTGGAAGTACTTTCAGCTGTTAAGTGCTAAGCCCCAGGCCCAAAGCCCTGTCAGGTGTGAAACCTGTGTGGGTGTAGATTAATGACCTAAGAGGGGCCAACTCGGGAAC
>CM053626.1:155446643-155483227 GCA_028646595.1 Phalanger gymnotis | reverse complement strand
CCCCCCCCCCAGGAATTCTCTGGATGGGGAGGGGAGGGATTAGAGTCATTTACCTGGCCATTATGTCTCACAGAAGTTCAAGAACCGTTTGAAACCTTTGGGCTGCAAGCCTCAGGAGCTGGTAACTCACGGTTGGTGGCGTTGTGCTGCCTCTCATCACTTCCACAGAGTGCTGTCCTGTGTTGGGAGACCTGGGGATCTCCGCTGTTTCAGGCGCCCGACTTTCTCCCAGCCTGTCTCCCATGTGGGTTTCCCGGCCAGCTGCTTCTGCTTTGGTCCCGTCTGGGGCAGCTCTGCATGCCGAGCGCTCTCCTAGCCTACATATTTGTTCCTTCGGCCTTTTAGACTCTCCTGGCTGGGAAATTTGCCCCACTCAGACTTCTCGTGGTTTCTAACTCTCTCAAATCTGCTCAAATTCACTTTTTTATAGGAATCTGACAGACTTTGTGAGAGAGCTCCGGTTAGACGCTGTTTTCATGCGGCCATCTTCCTTCATTCTAATTTTTAAGGAATTATTTTCTTCAGTGAGCTTTTGGACCTCCTTTTTCATTTGGCTAATTCTGCTTTTTAAGGCATTCTTCTCCTCATTGGCTTTTTGGACCTCTTTTGTCATTTGGGTTAGTCTATTTTTTAAGATGTTATTTTCTTCAGCATTTTTTGGGTCTCCTTTAGCAAGCTATTGACTAGTTTTTCATGACTTTCTGGAATCACTTATTTCTCCTCCCAATTTTTCCTCTACTTCTCTTAGTTTGTTTTCAAAATCCTTTTTGAGCTCTTACATGGCCTATGACCAATTTATATTTTTCTTGGAGATTTTGGATATAGGAGCTTTGACTTTATTGTCTTCTTCTGATTGTATGTTTTGATCTTTCTTGTCACCAAAATGAGATTCTATAGTCTGATTTTTTCCCCCACTGTTTGCTCATTTTCCCAGCCAATTACTTGACTTTTCAACTCTTTGTTAAGGAAGGTCTCTGCTTCCAGTGTGGAGAGTATTCTCCCAAGCTTCAGGGTTTTGTGTATCTCTTCAGAGATATTTCTAGAGACCTGTAAATTTTCAGTTCTTCCAAGGTTGTATGATCAAAGGAGAGGCCTTTACTTCTGTCCTAGCCTGTGCTCTGGTGTGCGAGTGACCACAAGCACTCTTTTCTGCCTTGGAACTGTGAGGAGAATTCCCTCTCCACTGCAGTCACAAGTTCCATCATGCTAGCCCTCCTCCTCATGCTAGGACTGCCTCCCAGGACTACAACCCAGATCAAAGCATGGGCAAAGCAAGAGAATCTTGCCTCAGCATGAGCAAAGAGATCCCTGCAATCCCCCTCTGATCAGTTGCTTGATTGGGCTATAAGCTCTAGAAGCAGCCTCTGCTGCTTCCACTGGCCTCAGTCTCTGCTACTCTGGGGCTGGAGCCCAGACTGTACTACTCTCTCACCCAGGTCTGACAGAGCTTTCCTACTCACCTTCTAAGTTGTCTTTGGCATTTGTATGTTGAGAAGTCCAGAAACTGCTACAGCTGCCAGTGATTCAGTGCCCTGAGGCCTGCTCTAGCCCTGACTGTGTCTGAGCAGCCTATGATGGACTGTGGTCCTCTCCTAGTTCAGGTTGTCTTGGCCTGGAAATTTGTTTAGCTCTGTCATTTTGTGGGTTCTGTTGCTCTAGAATTTGTTTAATGCCATTTTTTACAGGTATTTGGAGGGGTTTAGGGGAGAGTTGGCATATTTCATATGTGTTCCAGAAATTCATTTGGAAAGATATTTGTGTCTTACTCACCTAAATGTTATCAACTTTGATCCCAGAGAAGGCTTTGTTTAGTTAAGCAACAAACAGTTTCCAAATGTACATTTGATTAAAAGCAGAAATTGTTGAATTTAAAAGAAATAGATATTTGCTTGTAATAAAATAAATTCATTTTACCTTTGTTTAGGATTCTTGTCAGCAGGTCCAAAATCCCTTTAAACCTCTCCGGAGGGGAAGAATTTAAAGTGTGCATGCTTTCTGAACAATTCATTTATCTACAAATGGACTTACATGTATGTTGGAAACTAATTTATATAGAAATATTAATGGAAGGTTACATACCCAGCCCCTAAGACTTTGTTAGGAAGTTTTGGTGATGAATTCAGGATGTACCTCAAGATTGTTGGGGTACCACCAGAAGTGACAGAGTAAAGACACATGGATCCTAGTGTCTCGAAGGAATTCACGTTCTCTCAGACAGTCTCCAACTTGAAGGAAAGCATTTATTGGGGGTGATGCACCCAAATGAGCCCTGTTTCCATGTGGGAGAAACAGAACATAGGTGGTAGGTCCTGCTCCACTAACGGATGCAGCATCAGCCTGCTTCCCGTAGGAGGCAAAGCAATTGGCCAGGTTAAAGGCCTGGTTTAATTTTATGGAATAGGGAGAAGGGGGACAAGAGAATGGGAGGAGGGGCAAGTACAGCTCAGGAATGCCTGATAAACTGGAAGTGCTTTTGTCATAAACAAGGAGATAAGCAAGGAGAACAGGAAAAGGGAAAGCAGAGAGCTGTTCTGGCATGTCAGGTAAGGGGGTGCTTTATGAAAACACACTGGTAAGTCCAGGGTGGGGGGCCGGGAAGGAAGCTTCAAGGCATAATCTTATTTGATCACTTTTCTGGCTGGTCTCATCCTGCATCTTATCTCATATCTCACATCCTATATCCTGTTTGTTCCACCTGCCTTGAGCACTCCTGTCTGCCTCACCTCATCATTAGAAGGTGAGTTATCTGAGAGAAGTTAATACTTTTATGTTTTATCATTCTGTACTAAAATATGTTAAAATTGCTGCCACAGTGCTATAAAAGCATTTTTCTCAGATGTCTCATAAAATTATCAAAATGTAATAGTCACTTGAGGTTCATTCTCCAGGACAGCAGTACAATTCATATTCTCAACTTTCACCATCACTTCCGTGTAACTACAGGTGGAGTAGACCCATTTCTCAAAAGGAATTGATGGTAAAGTAATTCTTATTGTTTTGGAAGGTCCATTTCCTAATGCTCCATCACCTTTTCCAAATGCTTGATTCTTAGAATTCAGACTCTTGCACATCACTCCGCATTTTTCTCTTTTGTGTCTATTTAAGCCAGTGTTCTACTTCCCCAATTATGTCTAGCTAAATTTTTTTTTTAATTTCTGGATGGAATGGTTTTGTTTGAAATTTTATCTCTTGACAGGTTTGGCAAGGGCTCTTGCCATCAAATCAGTGGGAATCCCTTGCTTTCCTTTTATATTTCTTGTCTAGGTTATGGCTTTCCAAGTTGAATTCCTTTTTGCAGCTGTACAGTTGCCCTCCATTATAAGTATTCTTTTCATCACCAGTGTGCTGGTGGAATTGAATTTCAAGGGATCAAGAAAGAGATTTACTGATTATTAGAAAAGAACAAATTCAGAAACTTGTTTTGCTAAGTATTTGTTGGGATTGGATTCCTTTATATTGCTATTAACAGTCATTATTATCCAATGGCCTCTGAAGAGGACCTTCCTAAAAGAAGGGAAAGAAGCTTTAAGAGAGCCATATTTGTGTAACATGTTTGAAATTTCCAATAGGCAGTAGACAGTATGTAACTGGAGTTTAGGAGAGAGATGGGCATACTAGAGATGGGTATCATCTACATAGAAATAAAAGCTGAATCCTTGTGAGCTGATGAGATCTTCAAGAGAAAGAGTGCAGCAAGAGAAGACTGGAGGGCCTAGGACAGAGGTGGGGAACCTGTGGCCTCGAGGCCACATGTGGCCTCAAGGCCACATGTGGCCTTATTGGTCCTCGGGTTCGGCCTTTGGACTAAGTACAAATTTTACAGAATAAATGCTTTTATTAAGGGGATTTTTTTTTCTGGGAAGTTTAGATTCCATCAAAGGACCACACTTAAAGACCTAGAGAGCCATACATGGCCTTGGGGCTGCAGATACCCAGGGAGTGGGTCATAGATAATTATTCTGCAAGAGTCTAAGAAGGAGCAATCAGTCAGATATAGGTAGAAGGACATGGGAGAAGGTGGTGTGAACCTGAACCCAGTTGCCATTATACAAACCTTGCTCTCCATCCCCCACTGCCTGTTTCTTTATTGCTATTCCCTTCAACCCAAGCCATCAAATGTATAACTCCACCCCTTCCATTATGTTCTCTGGAATATGTTCTCCACAGATAACAAATTTGCTTTCTTCTTAAATCTTTTCTTTTCCCACTTCTATTATCTTCTGGCTTTCATTGAGAGCTGGATCTGGAAATGACACAGCCTCCCTAGACAAACTTTTCAGCATTGTTTGCACTTTCACTCATTCCCCCAACTTAGTGGTTGAGATGCAGGAGTGCGAATACTCTTTGCTCCCTATTGCCACTATCAGCTCTCCTTCTATCTCCATCACTCAGTAACTTTTCCTTTAAAGTTTAGTCAATCAAAATTCTGGATACTCTTTTCCTTTCCTCAATTAGTTCAGTGCCTGAATCACACACAGTCTCTTTTCCCTTTTCCATCTCTTAGAAGCAGTTTGGTGTTGCAATGGATAGAGTGATAGGTCTGTAGATCTGAGTTAAAATCTGACCTTAGACACTTGCTAGCTGTGTGATCCTGGAAAAATCACTTAACCTCTGTTTACCTTTTTTTATTTAACTGTAAAATGTGAATTAGCTACATAAAAGATGATAGCAAAATCCATGGGATCTGATGAGATCACCAAATTAAAAAGAATAGAGAACCTAGGAGAGAGCTTTGGGTGACACCTACAGTTAGTTGGCACAACCTGATTGTGAATTAGCTTACATAAAGATGATAGCAGACTAAAGTCCCCTCTCAGGGTTGTTGTGAGGATCAAATGAGTTAATGTCTTAACTTAGTAGAGTATTTGGCGAGCAAGACACGCCACGGAGTTTAAGTTTTAAATGGAGAATTTTATTAGCTGGCGTCTGTTCAGGGGCAATTAACAGCCCAAATCAAAATGGCCAAGAGTTGGGGTGAATGAGTCGTACTTATACAGAAAAATCTAGGTGCAGTGGTTAATTATCTCTTGAAACTTACATATGTTATTTTTAGCACTCGGCAAGCCCGTGTTATTTCACTTTTTATGACCATGATACAAGAAGAGGTACTTCCTCAATAGAATAGATTGTAAATACAACAAATCAGATAGCTGACAAAGTGTCAACTGAAATTACAACCCAGGATCTCTGTGTCTAATTTTCCATTAACATCCCACAACATGGTATATGCTCATAAGATAAGGATAAGTCACATAATTCAAGAGAATATCTGGGGCTGAGGCTTTCATCCTTAATGGCCATAGACAGACCAAGGGATGCAACAGCTGGGTTTGTTGACACAAGATAGAGACATCTCTGAGCCGGCTCAGGAAACAAAGAGACTGTTAGCATCAGGCTTTTCTTCTGGTTAATTAGTCTACATTCCTTAGAACAGTGGGGGGGGGGGCATGCGGCAGGGGCAGGGACATTTGCTGAACACCAAATGGCAGGAACTAAGTTGGTTTTTCTTATGCAAACTGGGGTTTTTAGTTAGGGCCTGGGGCCAGGGTTTTTCTAGCAATAGCTGGCTGCTCAGGCATCATAGCACATAATAAGTACATTTAATACATTGAGAGAGTGATGAGATCTTCAAGATCTTTCTCCTTTCCTCAACTCCTGCTTTCAACATAGATATTAATACTTCCTCAATCATCCTACCCTTTCAGTTGTTCAGCTTCCTCATTTCCCATAATCTACTCCTCTATTCCACTTCAGGTACACAGAGCTAGTCATACTCTGGATCTTGCTTTAACTCACAAATGCTTCATTTCCATGTTTATGAACTCTGAAATTCCCTTATTTGACTATAATCTATCATTCCACTTCTATGCCTTCCCATCCCAAACCCTTTTGTCATTACGGTTCCTTCTAATCCCAGGCTGGCAATCCTGTTCTGCCTACACTCTCCTCCCTTTCCCATCTTGACCCTTTAGTGAACTAGTTCAACCCTATATTGTCCTCCTCTCATGAATCTCCGTCTTCCCTATACTATCTCCTATCTTGCCATGCCAAGCCTCTGCCTTGAATTACTACCACTATCCAAAGCTTTAGCTCCTGTTCATGAACTACTGAATACATGAACTACATGAACTACTGAAAAAGATGAAGAAAATCACAAAACTGTGCTGACTGAATCCACTATATATTTGTGGTACATAATCTCACTGGTTTCTCACTGCAAAATGGCAATCATTTTATACGTCCTTGATTGATTCATTATCCCACTCACGTAGTACCTTTTCCAACCTTTTCATCCCTCCTTTCTCCTCCACCCTGACGGTTTCCCTTCCCTCCACCCTCATATTTGAGTGGAAAAATTGAGACCATTCACTGAGAGCGTCCTCTTCTCCACTTCTCATTTAACATTTCCTGGACGTTTTCTGACACTATCTTTGCTTTCATCCATTTCACATAATGAGATAGCCCTTCTCCTTACCAAAGCAAACTCTTCTACATACACAAATGACCCCATTCCAACTTATATTCTCCAACAGACTGCTCCCTCTATCATCTCTTCCTCTTATTTATCTTAAATCTCTTCTTGTCTACTGGCTATTTCCCTACTGCCTATAAATATAATTGTGATATCCCATCTTCAAAAAAACTATGGTTTGATATATTTGCAATGTTAACAGAATAGGAATCTCCTTCCTATCCATTAATAGGCCTATGTGACCTGCTTTGAGCTGTAGCCTAGCTGACAGCTGTGGTATAGCCCAAGTCACATGGAGCCTGAATCAGGTGGATCCCATGGTGGGAGGAGTTTGCCCAACAGGAAGTGAAGGAGAGAGCAGGAGCTGAGAGAGTGAGGCAGAGCTCACGGAGAGAAGCTAGCATGAGTGAGAGAGGGAGGAATTTTCCTGGGGGAACTTGTTTGTGGGGAGGCCTAACTTAAAGAACTCTTAAGATGTCGGTGCTCCCTGGATTGGTGATGTGTACAAACTTTCTTGTTACTATGGTAAATCTTGCTTTCTGGTATCTGAATAAATATTTTGGTTTTGGAGGAAGAGAGTTTATTATATTTTGTGAAACTACCCTGGAAATATGTGTGCATATTCATAGCAGCTGTTATGGGTATCATATTGGTGTTACAATATCCATCTCCTCTTGCTATTTATTGTCCCTCTCCCGTTTTTGGCTAAATTTCTTAAAGTCGTCTATAATAGGTGCCTCAACTTCTTTCCTCTCTTTTTAACTCTCTACAATCTGCTTTCTCACTTCATCATTGAACCGAAACTGTTTCCTTTAAAATGACCTATGATCTCTTCTTAATTGCCAAATTGAATGTTCTTTTTTCAGTTCTCATTTTTTCTTGACTTCTCTCTAGCCTTTGGCACTGTCAATCACCCTCTTCTTGATTCTCTGTGTTTTTGTGACATTGCTCTATCCCAATTCTCCTCCTGCCTGTCTGCCTGTTCCTTCTCATGCTCCTTTAAGAGGCTGAAGTCAGCACCATCATCCCAGGCATCTAGAGCTAAAATCAGATTGTGCCTACTAACTGTAGGAGTCAACTAAGGCTCTGTCCTCCATCCTCTATATCTTTTAACTTGTTGATCTTATCAGATCCCATGGATTCCGGTATCACTTTTATGTAGCTAACTCATATATTCCTAGCCCTAACTACCTCTCTCCAATCTCCAATGTTGCATCTCCAACTGTTTATTGGATAACTTGAACTGGGTGTCAAGTAGATATCTTAAACTGTCCCAAACTGGACTCATTATCTTTCACCTTTCCTAGATCTTCCACATTACTGTTAGGGTCAGCATTATTCTTCCAGACATCTAGACTCAAAATAATAAAATGTTCATTGGCTGACTAAAATCCAGAGAGGAAAGTTCCAGAGGAGGCAGTGTTAAGAATGTCAAATGCTTTATTGGTCAAGTGGGTGATGATTAGAAAAGGTTGTTGGATTTAGCAATGAAGAGCTCGTTGATGACTTTGCAGAGGCAGCTTGAGTGAAGTGGTGGGGAGAGAAGCCAGATTGCAGGAAGTTTAGGAGTCAGAGTTGGAAAAAGTGGAGGCAAAGAATGGAGACAGCTTTTTTTCTGCAGGAGTATAGCTTGAAAGAGGAGAGATATAACTAATGATAGCTTGAAGGGATGGGTGAGTCATGTGAAAGTTTTTTGAGGATAGGAGAGATCTGGACATGTTTGAAAGGTAACAGGAAAGAACCAGTAGATGAATGATTAAATGAAAGAAAAAAAAGCATTTATTAAGCACTTGCTTTGTGCCAAGCACTGTGCCTGGTCCTAGGGACACAAAGAGAAAAAGTCCTTGTTTTCAAGGATTTCACACTCTAATAGGAGGAGATAACACAAAATAGAAAGTCCAGCTTTAGGGGAGAAAGTACTAAAGGTGCATTGATAGATAAGAAAAGACTGAAAATCAGAGTGAGGGGTTGATTAAAATAGCAAGCTTCTGTAGGGATAGAGATGGGCCTAAGGGTACAAGTAGAGGGGTTAGTGGTGGCAAGGAAAAAAACTGAAGCAAAGGAAGAGAGTCTGGGGGATGATGCTCGTGGATGTGAAATCTGGAATTCAGGAGGAGGGATAACTCCTTATATGAATGGCCTCAATTTTTAAACTTAAGAATGGGGCAAAGTCCTCTGTTGAAGGGGCTTGGGGAAGTGGTAGTACAGATTGCTTGAGAAGACTCAGAACAGCTATTTTAGGTAGTATGTTAAAGTGTTTATTAGAAAGAAGTGAAAGGATTAGCATGTAGCAGTGAGGATCCAGTTGGGGCTGTTGGCTTTTCCTGGAAGTATAAGAAGAAACAATGATGGCAGTAATCCAAGTTTTGGGTTTGGAGGATGATACATACATAGGAGTTCAAAGGTTGAGTACAGAAACACGATCAGAAACAAAGGTGGGATAATCATATATAGTTAGAAAGCCAGTATTAACTGGACTGCTCTACGGTATCTGTTCCATGTCAAGACATTCAGAAAAAGACCCCAGCATAGGAGGTTGACCCCTGGTGTGGCATTTGTGAAAAGATATAGACATGAGACTTCCTCTCTGTATCAGTGTGGGGAATGTCCACACTGATGATATCAAATATTAACAAATCAACAAGCGACCTGCCAATTACTGGCCAGGGTCAGCTAACCCTAAAATGTTAACAAGCATTTTCTCTTATCAAATGGGGATACAAAGACAAAAATACAGTTCCCACCTTCAAGGAGTATACATTATATGGTGGAGCAGAGAATAAATTGCGAAAAGTGTAGGTAATAGCATCAAGCCCTGTTATGATCATTTCCTTAATTTCCCTTTTTAATGTTCCCAGATGTACATCAATGTCTGGTTGCACAGAAAGCAGACGGGTGCTACACCCTGCAGGAATCACTCAGTGAAGATAAGTCCTCGACCCAGTATTTGCGAATCCTCTGCTCTGGAGCTGGTTACTTCCTTGTCTCGGTAGGAAGAATGCACCAGCTTTGCCACAGTCTTACCCAAAATAACCTTAAGGAACACAAGCACGACTCCGGATGTGACGTAGCGGAGTAGGCGGGGCAAGATGGCGGCGCCCGGCAGTCTGTGAGGGAGTGGGGAACCTAGCTGACCCCAGCAAGTTGTCGGCAGCTTTTCGCATTATGACTGCCGGCTGTCACGCACGTTCCTCATTAGCCTTGACAGGTATGGAGTCTTTTAGCTCCCTTTCACCCGAATTGTGTGGTCCCTAGTTCTGTTCTGAGACAACCTTGGTAGCCCTTGACGGACTTGTTGCGGGACCGGGGAGGAAACATCCCCGGCGTGGTGGAGGAGTGTCTCTGGTTTTCGTCTTTCAGCCTCCACAGCTCTCTTCACTGGTTTTCTTTAGGACTTTAGTTTCTGGGCTGGCACTAGAAACCACTACTTGCGCCATCCGTAGATGTTTTGCTGCCTTGTTCTGGTGCCGACGGGCTGCTAGGATTTCATGGGGATAAAATACATGGAGCCAAGGGGTGCTTGTTCCGGGCCCCCTATTAGCCACATACTGCTGCTTTGTTGTTGCATTGATCTCGGTTTAGCCATAACTGAGGAAGCACCTCTTACTTCACTTAGCTTTCTTAGAATTTATGGAATGTTAGAGCTGGAAGGGACTTAATTGATTATTTAGTTCCTGTAAGCCTCATTTTGCCAGAGGAGGAAGCAAGTACAAAGAGGTTAATGGCTTAGCATAGAGTTATAAGTAACACAGCCCCCTCATTTTACAAATGAAGAAACTGAGCGCCATAGAAGGCAAATGACTTGCCAGTCTCTACCAACTCTTATTCCATTGCATTAAACCTCATGTGACAGATTGGGAAATTTAGTCCCAGATATGATTCGTTGACCCCACAAAGCAGTTTACAGCTAAATGCAAAAGATAGTCTTTATTTCTTTGTTTTGATTAAATCATGCCCTTGTTGCTCTTCTGTTAGTTTTTGCTGTTCAGAAACTTTATCAAGTCATGTAAAACGTTTCTGGATCTATCATAAGTCACAAATTCAACAGGCTTTTTATTAAGCATTTACTATATACAAGGCACCAGGGATACAAAGACAAAAATGAAAGCAGTCCTTGTCCTCAAACTTATTTTTTAATAAGGTGATGTATACACAGATAAGTAATTTGTGGGAGGGGAATGGGGAGGAAGATATGTGGAGGAAGAGCACTGACAATTTGGGAAGATCAGGAAAGAGGGTTCAGGAAGTGGTGCCTGAGGCTCAGAATTGAAAGGAGATAGAGATTCTAAGAGGTGGAGGTTTCACTTTTTTAAAAATCTCTTAACTTTCCACTCATAGCATAACCACCCTAGTTCTTTATTAGACAATTGCAGTAGCCTCCTAATTGTTTTCTTCATATCCAAACTTTTCCCTCACCTTTATACCTATCATAGGGCTGCCAAATTGTCTGCAGTATAAAATGCAGACTCATTTAAAGCACTTCACATTTTGCCTCCTGCCTATTCTTAGGGATGATTACTCATCAGTCTCTACACAAACTACTTGCTTGTTGAATTCCATGCATTGCAATCCATCTCCTTATTTCCTGCCTTTGTAAAGGCCCCATACTTGTAATCTTGTTTCTCATCTTACCTTTTGGAATCCCTGTCTTCTTCAAGGCTTACCTCAAGTACCGCAGAGTTGCCTTGTTTTTGTCTTTTTTCACTAACATTTTAAGGGCACCACTGTCCTAGGCACCCAGGATTACAGCCTTGGTGTTGTCTTAGACTCCTCAGTCTTCATCATATATATTTAATTAGTAAGCAAAGGTTGTCATACCTACCTGTGCAATATTTTTTTTTATCTGTTGCCTTCTTGTGCCCAACACCCTGGTTTGGGTCTTCGTTACCTCCTGCCTGGACTACTGCAAAAGCCTCCTAACTGGTCTCATTGCTGCCAGAACCCCTGCTCTCCAGTCTGTCCATATAGCAGCCAGAGTGGTCTTACCAAAGTATAAGTTTGACCATATCACTCTCCTATTCAGTAATTTCAGTGAATAAGCTCTCCTGTTTAGCCTTCAAGCCATTCACAAGGTGTCCCCAGCATCTGTTTCCAACCTTATTAAACAGTCCTATTCCTGCATTCTTTCATCCAGTCAAACTGGTATTTTTGGTGTTCCTTGCTCATGGCACTCTACTGACCCATCTGTGTATCTTTGCCACTGGCTGTTCTTCATGCCTTGCATGCACTCCTGTCTCACCTCTGCTATATAGAATCCCTTGTTTCCTTCAAAAAATCTTTTGAAGTGATGACTTCTTCATGAATCCTTTTCTGTTTCCCCAGCTGCCAATGTTCCTTCTCCTTTAACTTGTGTAACATTTTGCACATACTTATAAATACATGTTATTTCTCTTAACAGAATGTAAGCTCCTTGAGGGTAAGAACTGCTCATTTTTTTTTCTTATACTCGGTGCCTAGCATAGTACCTGAACAGAGTGGATGCTTTATAAATGCTAAATGACTTGAAGTGAGAAGGGAGAGTATTCTAGGCATGGGAGATAGCCTGTGCAAAAGAATGTAAGCAAGTGTATTAGTACGGCAACAATCACCATATAGACGATAATTGTCAATATGCCTGTGTGGTTCCGTACTGCAAAATATGAGAGATTCTCCATATGGAAAGAAGAAGAAGTAAACCATTTATTCAGACACCAGAGGACCAAATCCCATAACCAATAAGCCCAGTCCATCATAGCAGCAAAGAACTCAATACACAATATCACAGCAAAGAACCACTCTATTCCATAACCATCAGTCCCCCTGCTGGAGCCTTGCTGCCAACACACACACAGCACAGCTAGCTCACCTGTGTTTGCTCTCTCCCTCAGTTCTAATTGCTCTCTCTCTCTGAGCATTTCCTGTGACCCACTTTCCTTTTCCTCTCAGCAAGCCCCTTCCACCACATGTGACTTAGGCTTCCTGTGATGTAAGCAGGTCACATGGCCTATTAATGGGTGGGAAAAATCTTCAAATCTAAATTGTCATTATATACAGCCCCAAGATCTTTCTTATCTGTAACATAGGGCAATGGGAGTTTTGGGATAACTGGTGTCAATAGAACTTTACAACAATATAACAGGGATAACACAAAATAAGCATATAAAACAATGTAATCATTTCCCCCCTTGAACAAATGGGGCTCAAAATCATGGGGCAAGGGGTGAAGGTTTCATCCTCCATAGCTTCTTCCTGCTGAAATTGGACATAGAGCTGTCCCTGCCACAAGAGGTAAAGAATCCTATTCGAGAAGTTAGTTTTTAGCAAGCTGGCATCTGGAACTTGGATGATGCCAGGTCCAAGGATGACACATTACAGTCATGGACAGGTTAGGGGTGACATCTGGCTTAAGACATCAGGCATCTGCAGGATGGCACTAAGCCTGCAGGAAACAAATCTCATGAACAAATTTAACAGATGAAAGTCAAAAAGAAACAAGGAGACAATCATAGCCTCATTCACAATAGAATACATGAATCAAGGATACAATTTGATAATCATTTTCTCTTAGATAAACAACTGTTATAGTATTACCCTTCCCATGTGCTATAATTTCTGCAGCCTTTGGAACATTGTCTGGCTTCCATTTTACCTATACTTTAGCTCCCAATTTTATTCTATCAGTAGAGCCAAATCTTTCCTTCCTCTGATAGTTATTTTGGAAGGAGGGTCAGTTTTCACAAGAGGTACTGTTTTGTAAGCAATAATAATCAGTTGAACTATTCTATCATTTCTACAAAACCACATAGGTTCTTTACCCAAATTCTGGATGTCGCAATAATTTCTCCTTGATAATTAGAATCTATCACTCCAGGTAATACATGTATTGCTTGGGCAGCTAATCCTGATTAGGTAATAATCCATCCAAAATGATTCTTTGGGATTCTCATACATATCCCAATGGAGATTTTTTTTATTTTTCTTATTTTTTTTCTATCCAACCAAAAGTCCTCTAAACAATGTAAATTATATCCTGCCAAACCAGGTATTCCTGGATATAGTGGTAGGACATCGTCCCTCATAGTCCCTTCAATATTTGAGATCTTATGTGTTTGCTGTTTTCTAATTTGCATATTTGGGGTCATCATTCTGGCTAGAGGTGTACTTCCTCCTAACTGTCTGTTATTCAAATTACTTAAAGCAGTGAACAAATTATCTTTCCAATGTTGATACAAATTATTAGAACTTAACTTCCTTAACTTTTTTCATTAATCCATTCATTCTTTCAATTAACCCAGATGCTTGTGGATAATATGGAATTTGATATATCCACTCTACATTGTTCAACATGCAATATGTCTTCATTTCATTACCTTTGAAATGTGACCCATTGTCACTTTGAATCTGCATTGGGATTCCATAATATAGACTTACGAAATCTAGAGTTTTACAGGTGTTCTGAGTTGCATTCTTATAAGGATAAGCCACTACACCTGAATAGGTGTCAACACAGGTACATACAAATTTGCATCCTTTATCTTGGGGTAATGGTCCAATATAATCTATCTGCCAAATGTGGGTTGGGCCTTTTCCCATGGCTGTTTCCCCAGTTACTACCCTAGGAACGGTTCATTCCTTTTCCAGTTGACATATAGGACATTCCTCTGCTACTTGTTTTAGCAATGAATGAGAGATACTGATACCTTGATCTTGTGCCCGCTGGTGTGTGGCCTGGACCCCTAAGTGGCCGGCTGTTTGGTGGACCCGTTTTGCTAGTACCAGATCATCAGTTGTCAGAGTAGGGACAGTATGTTGAATAACAATCTTTGCTAGTTGATAAGTATGTGCATTGTTCTCATGTTCTGGCATGGTGAGGGCCATGGGAGCGTCTGCATGAAAAACTTAACAAATTAGTAACCAAAGACATGTCCCATATATCTTCCTATAATTCTTTGCCCCAAACTTGTTTACCATGAATTTCCCAATTTTTATTTTTCCACATGGGCATCCATGTAGCTAACCTATTAGCTACCTCCCATGAATCAGTGAATATGTGACACTGCCCTCCTTATTCTGCTTTGATAGCTTGATGTACTGCCATAAGTTCAGCATACTGTCTACTTCCACCTATCCCAGTATTTTCTAACGTTTGCTTAGTACATGGGTTACAGGCTATTGCTTTCCAGTGTCTTTTATGGCCCAAATATTTTGCTGTCCCATTAGTAAACCATGCATGTTTCTTCTGTTCTTCAGTTAGTCCATCATATCTGTCATTCCATTTTGCCAAGGGCTGTACCAACTGTTGCTTTGGATCAGACGGTTTATTATTTCCCTCAGTGTATATTATTTGCTTAGATTCATGTAGAGCAGAAACTCCACTTTTGCCTGTTTTCAAACTATTTTGAAAATACCATTTCCATTTAATTATGCTAGCCTCTTGTGCATGTCTAATTTTGTGAGATGCTGGGGTACTCATTACCCAAGTCATAATCAGGATTCCAGGCCTTAATATCACTTCATGGCCCAGAGTCAGTTGTTCAGTTTCTACCAAAGCCCAATATGCAACTAACAACTGCTTTTCAGAAAGTGTGTATTGTATTCCAGCTGAAGGTAAGTTTCTTAGACCAAAATCCTAAGGGTACATTTTGGGCTTGGTTGTTTTTGCTATAAATTCCAGTTCTCATGGTCATCCTGTATAGTCACTTGTAATTCCCATGCGCCGCTTTGCATAGGCCATAAATCTAGAGCCAATTGTATAGCAGCTTTGGCTTCTTCAAAATTTTACTATGTTCAAGTCCCCAGTCAAATTCATACTTTTTTCTAGTAACTTTATATGAAGGTTTAAAATGTGTCCTAAGTGTGGAAGGTGGTGCCTCCAATATCTAAATCATCCTATGAATTTTTGGGCCTCTCTCTTATAGGTGGGGATAGGAAAATCCTGAATGTTTTGTAGGGCTTATGGGAGAATTTCTTGTAGTCTTTTCTTCCATTGTATACCCCAAAACTTTACAGTTTGAGCTGGCCTTTGAATTTTTGCAGGTTTAATTTCCCTTCCTTTGCTTTTCATATGCTCAATTAAAAGTGTGAAACCTTTCTCCATTTCTCTTACATTTTCTCCCTGTATTATGATATCATCTATATAGTGGGTAAGCTGTACACCAGCTAACTTTAATTCATCCAAATGTTCAGCCACATTCCTGTGACAAATAGTTGGACGATGCAGATATCCTTATGGCAAGTGGGAAAAGTATACTGTTGGTCTTGCCAAGTGAAAGCAAACTGGTCCCATTGTTTAGAGTCTTTTGGGATCATAAAGAAGTCATTGCCCAAATCAACAACAAACAAATCAATAATACCAAGTGCCATCATATTTCTGGATCCTTTCTATTAAGGTAACAGTATCTGGAACAGCAGCATACAAGGGTAGAGTCACTTTATTCAGTTGTCTATAATCTACTGTCATTCTCCACGTTGTATCTGACTTTCATACTGGTCATACAGGGTTATTCCATTGAGTGGTTATAGGGACTAACTCTCCTGCCTCAACATATTCCTTTATAGTACTAGCAATTTCATCTTGCCTACCTGGCACATGATACTGCTTCAAAGTAATTACTTTAGAAAGTTCTGGTAAAGTGATTAGGTCCATTTTTACTTTTCCCATTAAAACTATTAATTCCTATCTTCCTTATTGCAAATTGGTATCTCCCCTCAGGTAAATTCAGAGTCATACCTCTCAATATATCTATTCCAATGATGTGTTCAGGAATGGGTACGGTGACCATAGTATATTCTTTCTTAGGCAGTTGTCCAATTTTTATTGTTAGTTTGACTTGTCTGGCTGATATTTCAGCCCCTCCTAGTCCTGTGATGGTAATAGGAATTTCATGACTGAACTTGTCAGGATTTCCATAAATCAAGGTGGCCTCCACCCCAATGTCAATCAGTGCCCTAGTTATAGTATTTGATCCATTTTTCCAATATATGTTCAGATTAATATGGGGTCTGTAATCCTATCTCTGTGTTTCTTTAATCTGAGCTGGGGCTCATCCTATTTCCTAGTCTCCCTGAAGGTGTGACTCACTTGGATACAAGGTTCATGATCTGTAGGATTTGTAGAGACAGTTCTCTATATTCCATCTACTATTAAGCCCCTTATCTCTGAACATTTTATATAGCTCATTAGTTGGAATACCATCTATTCTTCTAAAATCTACCCCTGCTCTCAATAGAGCAGTAAACACTTGCCTTTCTTATCACTGTATTCTGACTTTGAATCTGCTGGCTATTCACTATTTTCTGTTGAGGAAATTTATCTTTTCCCTGGTGTCCTAAGTCACTTAATTGTGAAATCTTATATAGCACCTCTGAAAGAGGGTGCCCTACTTCCTCAATTAGCAGAGTCAGAATTAGTTGTTTAAGCAGGAGGAGGGATCTTAACTATCAAATTTCTCTGAGAGATTCCCAAGGGAGTATAGTAGTATGCATCTGCATTTCTCATCGTAATAGCAATCTTCATTACCTCCTCCTTTAACTTTCTCATACAGTTCCTAAGTGAATACCAGGGCCAATCTGCACTGGGCCACATAGAATCAGTGGGATACTCTTGGTTACATCCTGTTGCTGCTAAAGCTAACAGGCTAATTGTCCTATTACCCCCCTTGCAAATGATAATCCCTAAAAACTTGCTGTACAAAAGGATTCCAACTAATGCTTATTAATTTCATATAGTCCACACTATCCACAGATACTCCTGTGTCGCCTTCATCACTGATTCTCACTATCCAAGATATTAATGATTCTCCCATTCCTTGGGTAAGCTTACTCATGATATTTGTGATTTCCTACTCTGTAAAATCCTGCAAAACCTCTCTGAACACTTGTATCAGTAAGGCAATAATAACAATGTAGATGATAATTGTCAAAATGCCTATTTAGTTCTGTATCGCAAAGCATATGAGACTCTCCACATAGAAAGCAGAAGAAGTAAACCATTTATTTAGACACCAGAGAACCATATCTCACAAGCCATTTATCCAGTCTATCAGAGCACTAAAACATTCAATATATAATATCACAATATGGAGCCTCACCATCTGAAAACCTCTTAGACCCACTGCTGTGGTCTTCCCAAAAACAAACTCACAGTACAGCAAAGTCAGCCTGTTCAGCTCTATCACAATAGCAGCCATTAGCAGCTATTAGCAGCCATAACTGCTCTCCCCCCCACCCCCCCTCTCTCTCAGCATTTCCTGTGTCATAACTTCCTTTTCCTGTTAGGAAGCTCCTCCTACCACATGTGACTTAGGCTTCCTGTGACATAAGCAGGTCACATGGCCTATTAATGGGTGGGAAAAATCTTCAAATCTAAATTGCTACTACAATACTGTATTATTTTCTTGGGTTTCTTGCCTCCTTCGCTGTATGGGGCACAGTTCTGTTTGACGAGTCTGACGTGATAATTGTATCATTCTCTGGCTCAACAACATCATACCACAAAAGTGTCATTTTGTGCCTTAGCTTCTAATGCTGTATCATTCTCTCCTGACTCTCTTCCCCTGTCACCATGGCAACCAAATTGGCGGCTAGACTCAACCTGGGCTGAACTTAAATGCACTTTTGACTTCCTTGACTTCTTCTTTCTTCTAGCCAAATTAACAGCAAAATCATTTGATTCCTGAACAGTAATCTCTTCTGCCACCTGAGATTCCCCATCTTGCTGTGGTAAAGAAATATTCTCATTTGAGCTAAAAGTTTCTCTTCCTGTCTGAATTCTGTCTCATAACAGTCTGTCCCAGCTTTCATATATAATAAGATATGCTGTGTGTAAAATCCAGCCTTTCCTAGAGAATGCAGTTGGCAATTCTCTCCCTGGCTTAACTTTAATTTCTTGCAAACATCTTTTCAAATCTCTAGGTCCTCCCCCTGTATCTTCTGTTCCCAGGTTTCACACAGCCATGTTCCAAGGGACTACTCCGTTGCTAAGGAGGAATAAAGTACTTCCTCCCATCCTGGGATAACCATTTCTTCCTCCAATGCTGTTCTGTCTCCAAATAGAGATCTTATACCTGGTGATCCCATCCTCCTAGTCGCCAAATGTATTAGCAAGGCAATCATAATATAGACCATAATTGTCAGTATGCTTATGTGGTTCCATATCGCAAAATATAAGACTCTCCATATAAAAGGTAGAAGAAGTGAGCCATTTATTCAGACATTAGAGGACCAAATCCCATAATCAGTAAGCCTAATCCATCACAGCCACAAAGAACTCAATATACAACATCACAGCAGAGAGTCACTCCATTCCATAACCATCAATCCCCCTGCTGGGGCCTTGCTGCCAACACACACACTCACAGCACAGCTAGCTCACCTGTGTCTGCTCTCTCTCTCTCATTTCTAATTGCTCTCTCCTCTGAGCATTTCCTGTGACCCACTTTCCTTTTCCTCTCGGCAAGCTCCTTCCACCACACGTGACTTAGGCTTCCTGTGATGTAAGCAAGTCCCATGGCCTATTAATGGGTGGGAAATATCTTCAAATCTAAATTGTCATTATAGCAAGATGATTCAATAAACATTTATTAAGCACCTACTATGTACCAGACTCTGTGCTAAGCACTGGGGAAAAAAAATGAGGTTACGGTTTAATGGGGGAGATAACATGCAAATGCATACAAAGCAAGCTATATAAAGAATAACCGGGATGTGATTAACAGAAGGAAGGTACTGAAGTTAAGAGGGGTTGGGGAAAACTTTTTGTAGCAGGTAGGATTTTTAGTTAGGAGATAGAATATTGTGTATGAGGATTAGCCAATAGTCCAGGTTGGTTAGAAATGTGTGTGTATTTGTGGGTGTGTGTGTGTGTGTGTGTGTGTGTGTGTGTTTAGGGGTTGGGGGAGTGGGACAGGGAGGGAGGTGAATTAGAAATTAAGATGAAATAAGCTTGGGAAAATAAGGTGGAGCCAGTGAAGAATAGCAAAGCATTCCAGTGGCCTAAATGTCAAATAGAGGTTTTTGCCTTAGAACTAGTCACTGAAGCTTCTTTTTTGATAGAAGAATGACATAGTTAACCTGTGCTTTATGAACATCGATTTGGTTATGGCCATTGGATTAGAGAAAACGGAGACCAGAAATAGTGATGCTATTTGGCTGGCTCTTCCAGTAGTCCAGGATAGAGGCTATTAAGGCCTAAAATGGGGAGGAGACATATATGAGAACTATTGTGGAGGTAGAATTGACAAATCTTGGCAACTAGTTGGTTATAAAGTTTGAGGGAAAGTGAAGAATAGAGGATGACTTTGAAGTTATAAACCTGGGTGACAGGAAAGATGATAACAAATCTTTACATACACACACACACACACACACACACACACACTTTTTAAGGAAACAAGCATTTGTTAAGTGATGTGCCAGGCAGCATACTAAGCACTTTACAAATATTTCCTCTTCTGAGCCTTACAATAACTTTGGAAAATAAATGCTATCATTGTCCCCATTTTGCAGTTCTGGAAACTGAGGCAAATAGAGGTTTAGTGACTTGCTCAAGGTCACACAGTAAGTGCCTGAGACTGGATTTGAACTCAGTTCTTCATGACTCCAGGCCCAATGCTGTATCCACTCTACCCCCTAGATGCCTCATAGTGGAATGAATTAATCTTCAGAGAAAGGCAATTCTTTAGAACTGGGTTTTCCCCTTTTTTTTAAATTAAATTTTATTTTTAGTTCTAAATTCTCTCATCACTCCCTCCCCACCCATTGAGAAGGCAAAAAATGCAGTACATGTTATACATGTGAAGTAATGCAGAACATATTTCTCCATTAGGCTTGATGGGGGAGAGGGAGATGAGAAAGAAAGGAAAAAAAAATTCTTCTTTCTGCACTATTGAGTCCCATTATGAGTCCTTTGGAATTGTGGTACATTATTATATTGATCAGAGTTAGTTAAGTTTTCACATTTGCTTATCTTTACAATATTGTTATTTCTGGGTAAATTGTTTTCTTGGTTCTGCTCACTTCACTTTGCATTAGTTCTTATAAGGCTTCCTATGTTTTTTGAAACCATTCATTTCATCCTTTCTTAGAGAACAGTAGCATCCCCTTATGTTTATATACCATAGCTTGTTCATTCATTCCCCAGTTGATGGACATAATCTCTATTTCTGGTTATTTGCCACCACAAAAAGAACTGCTTTTTTTGCTCATATGGATCCTTTTCCTTTTTGTTTGATCTCTTTGGGTATAGACTTAGTAATGGTGTTGCTGAGTCAAAGTGTATGCTTTTATAACTTTTTGGGCATAGGTCCAAGTTGCTCTCGAGAATGGTCAGACTAGTTCCCAGCTCCAACAGTACATTAGTGTACCTATTTTCCCACATGCCCTCCAGAATGTCATTTTCCTTTTCTATCTTGTTAGCCAATCTGATGGGTGTGAGTTTGTACCTTCAAGTTCCTTTAATCTAGTTATTAGTGATTTAGAGCATTTTTATATGACTACTGATAGTTTTAATTTCTTCTTCTGAAAACTTTCTTTTTATATTCATTGACCATTTATCAATTTATCAAAGAATGGCTCTTACTCTTACAAATTTGGCTCAGTTCTGTGTAGATTTAAGATATGAGACCTTCTTCAGAGAACCTTGTTGCAGATTTCCCCACTAGTTTCCTACTTTTTAAAAAAATTTTGGCTACATTGGTTTTGTTTGTGCAAAAACCTTTTAATTTTACATAATCAATATTATCCAATATACCTTCCATGAATTTCTCTCTTTTGTTTTGTCATGAACTGTTCCCTTATCTATAGATCAGACCGGTAATTTTTTTGTGCGTGTATGTGTGTGTGTTCCCCTAATTTACTTAGGATATCACCCTTTATGTCTAAATCATGTACCCATTTAGGGCTTATCTTGATATACATCATGAAATATTGGTCAGTGCCTGATTTCAGCCAGACTATTTCCAGTTTCCCTAGCAGTTTTTGTCAGATAGTGAGTTCTTACCCAATAGCTGACTTTTTTGGTTTTGTCAAACACTAGGTTAGTGTGCTCATTTACTTCTATAAATTGTGTGCCTAATCTGTTCCATTGATCAATCCCTCTGCTTCTTATCTATTACCAAATTGTTTTGATGACTATAGCTTTTGCACCATCATTTTATGATCTTTTGGTTCTTTATGATTATTATGATTTTAATATAATTTTATATCTGGTACTTATAGGTTGTCTTATTTCCTTTTCCCCCTCATTGATTCCCCTGATATTCTTGACCTTTTGTTCTTCCAGATGCCCTAACAGTTAGGGCCTAACACATTCTCTAGTGTCAGCCAGCCTCCCTTCTGTCTCCCTGTGCAGACCTCTGGCCAAGAAAGATCTTACCGTGACTTTTTCTGGATTTCCCTTTCTGGATTCAGTCTTGTACATTTTCTAGATCTAGTTAGAAAAGTTTTGTGGACAGGAGCTTGGCCACATACTTTCCTTTCTACTCTACCATCTCGACTCTTCGTTTCCACAGTTCTTCTCATGTTGTCTCCCCAGTTAGACTTTTTACTCCTTGTGTGTCCTTTATACTCCTTTGTATCTCCAGCACTTAGCATAGTGCCTAGGACATGGTAGGCAATTAATAAATGCCTATTGACTTGACTGAATAATCCTATAAATTGTGACTTTAAAATGATTCATGTGACAGCGGTGTCTAAGGACACAAGGAGACTGCCAGTTGGCACACTTCTTTCTCTAAACAGAATGTGCTTAGATTTATAATAATCAAAAATTAATTGTCAGGTGTTTGTGTGTACAGTGAAAAATACACAATTTTCTTTGATACCAGTAAGTGTCTTTTCTTGAAGGTGAGTGGAATGCTGAAATAGTGAAGCCCCCTCAGTGTGGGACAAGACCTTACCTCTCCTACCATCCACCCCACCCACCCACCCAGCACCCCTTCTAAATTTTTAGAAACTGCTCTGCAGAGAAAGAAGAGATAAGAAATTACATCAGTAGACAGACACCTGCAAGGTCCTGTTTATCTAGCTTTTACTCCCTTTTTGCTGAATATTAGTCCCTGGTCTCACGCCTGTCTTTTTGTTCTTTGTTCTCTGTTGCTAGGAAAAGATTCCGCGTTTAGAATGTGAGCTCCAAACCCAGTCAAAGGGGAAAAGGAGCCAGTAGGGGGTGGGGGAACTCTGTGTTAGGGTCTATATAATTTGCTTTGTGCTGTATGCCACACACGCATACTTGCTGGGGTGTGTCCTTTCTCATGAGGAAGTAATAAACTCCTTTTTACCTTTTCTCAAGAATGGTCTCTGTGTATTTTTAATGTGAGTAGTGGTCTCTGACCCACACAAAGGCTTCTAATGAAGGGGAGCCCAGTCATTCTTGAGGAAGTCGATTTATACTTTTGTACAACCCTGATATTTAGGAGGGACAGCTAGGTAGCACAGTGGATAAAGTGCTACTACCTTCCTGAGTTCAAATCTGGCCTCAGATACTTACTAGCTGTGTGACCCTGGACAACTCGCTTAACCCCGTTTCCCTCAGTTTCCTCATCTGTAAAATGATTGGGAGAAGGAAATAACAAACCACTCCAGTATATCTGCCAAGAAAAAAACCCAAATGGGTAAACCTAACCCTAATCCTAAATTTGCTTCTCTTTAATTTGTATCTGCAGCTTTTTGTTCTGACCTGTTACCTCTGCAGGCTAAATGGTCATTCTCTCATGGCATGATCTGAAAGCCCTTCACCATTCAGACTGGGCCTCCTTAGCATAATCTCCAGCTCATTAGTATGCTTTCTAAAATGTGTTACCCAGAAATGAATTCTGCTTCAGGCTTAGAGGGTAGTATGTAGTATGGCAGGACTGTCACCTCATTTAATCTTGAACAACGTACCTCTTTTAATGCAGCTTAACATCACATTTACTTTTTTTGCTGTCATGTCCAACTGTTGTCTCATATTGGTCTCGTAGTCCACTAATACAACAAATCTCTTTTCAGGCAAACTTTTAACAATACCTTCCCCGTATTGTACTTGTGAAGTTCATGTTTTTGTATTTGATTATTTTTCTTTGCTTTTGTTTGTATGGTTTCTTTGCCATCTAAATTTGTTTCCTGTGCATCCACATTAGTCTTTTTTTAGACAACTTTTCCTTTTCCTATTCTTTAGAATTTGTGGCCATTGTTTATTCAAAATTCTGTTCTTCAATGCTACCTTTTTTTCCTGGACTGACTTTCCCTCTAGAATTTTAATTCTTGGAACTTTATCTTTGAGTTTTCTGAAATCTTTGAAATCTGTGTTCCTAGACTCTAGGATGCATGTCAGATCATACTTGGCTTTCTGCATTAAAGTCTAAGAGCAGTCATTTCCCTTTAGATTCGCATGATTTCCATCTTATCAGGATGTTTCCTCTTGTTGGTGAGAATCAGATCCAAAATAGGTTTTTCCCCTGGTTAATTCCTCTACATTTTGAAGGCTGAAATTAGCATTAAGGCAAGTCTCCTGACTTGCTAGCTTAGTGTGACCCTTATTATATGTTCTACTTTTAAGTAAACATAAATCTTTAGCAGATTTATAGATTATTGAAGTCCCCCATTAATACTAACAATATTCCACATCAAATGCTTTGCTAAAATCTAGGTAGACTATAACAAAAGCATTTCATTGAGTCTAGTAACTCTTTCAAAATAGAAAATGAGAATAGTCTCTCATGACTTGATGATAATTTCAAATGATGGTTGTTTGTATTTTTTGCCTTTTAACCTGTCTTAGAAGTTGGGGCTGGTTAAAACATTGATTAGTTTACATCTTTTTGGTGAGTTAATTATTCAAAGCTATAAACTTTATAGCTTTGAGGTCCTTATCAGCTCCATAATTCGGTATTAACTATTATTATTAACTTTGATTATTGATTAGATTTAATCATTCTTGTGGTGAGTTGAACTATCTTTTTTTTTTCTTCTTCGCAATGTAGGCCAGGTAGGAGCATGTATCTGTCACCTAAAAAGAAGAACCATGCAGCAGACCCCTCATAGACTTATGCATCTTTTAAGGAATGTTAATAAACAGTGGATCACATTTCAGCACCTTAATTTCCTCAAACACATGGTAAGTTTAGAAGAATATTCCAATTCTGATTTATAGAGTATAGGAAACTTGTTAAGCTGTCGTTATTAGGTATTTTCTTCAGTTTAGAAACTTTAATATTACTGCTTTGGTGTTTTTTTTTTCTGAAGTAAGTCTGAATTCTGAAATATAGCGTTGAAAAATATGGCCCTGAATTTGCTAATTCATTTTGAAGAAATGTTTAACTTCTGTCATAATTAGACTAAGCTAAAATAAGGAAAACCTGAATTTGGTATTCATGAGCTCTTGAGTAAATCACTAAATCTCTTCGAATCTTAATTTCCATAATTATTTAATGGAGATAGTAATGCTGACACCACCTACTTTAAAGGTTGTTGAAAGTAAAGATCTTATTGAAACAAAGTGCTATGTAAATGTGTTCTTGTTTTTCAGATCTATGAGTGTATAGTTAGTAACATATTCATTCCTATAAGTGACTCATTATTTTTAAGAAATCCAAAATACATAAGTCTCTCTTAAATATCTATATTTTCAATTCATTCAATTCAATGTAATTTATTAAGTAGCTACTGTATACAAGGGATTGTGTTAGATGCTGGAAATACAGAGACAGAAATGAAAAATCATCCTTGCCCTTAAGGAACTTTAACATGGGATCACAGGATTACAGGTTCAGGGAAGGAAGGGATCCCAGAGGTCATACAATACAACCCCATTATTTGACAGATGAAGAAATTGCTAGGTCAGGGGAGGTTAAATGACCTGCCTAAGGTCCCAGAGTAATTAATATCTGAGGCAGGATTTGAACCGAAGTCTTTCTACTCCAGAGTCACTGTCATTCATCTGGAAAATACAACTTGTAAACAGATAAGTAAATAAAAGATATTTGAGGAGAGAGAAAACACTAAAAACTAGAGGGATTTGAAACGGTTTCCTGTAGGAGATGGCATCTAAACTGAACAGTAACCTGCTTGTCACAATGTAGAGTTCATTGGTGAAACCTTTCCATTACTATATTCCCTTCTTTGAGATAGATAGAACACAGATGCTTCCAATTTCCTCCCAGTAGTGGTATTTTCCACCATTTTTGTAAACTACAAAGTGTTAGAGGGTTTAGGTAACAAGTTTGAAGGCAAAAATTTAATGCCCTATTAAGCAAATTCATGATTTGAAATCCTGTTGTTTTTTTTTTAACATATTCATTTAAAAAATTTTGAGTTCCAGATTTTCTCCCTATCTATAGCCCTTCCTCTACCCATTGATAAGGCAAGCATTATTATACCCATTATATATCTGAAGGCATGCTTTAAAACACATTTCCATATTTCCATATTAGCCATTTTCTCCTTCCCCCCATCCTCCAAAAGAAAGAAAAAATAAAGAAAGTGAAAAAAAAATTCATCAGTCTGCATTTAAGAGTTCTTTAGTTCTCTCACTGGAAGTGGATATTATTTTTCATCATGAGTTCTCTAAAATTGTTGTGGATCATTGTATTGATAAGAGTAGCAGAGTCTTTCCCAGCTCTGATCATGGTTACAGTATTGCTGTTACTGTGTATGATGTTCTTCTGGTTCTGTTTACTCCACTTTGCATCAGTTCATATGTCTTCCCAGGTTCCCTGAACCCATCCATGCCTTCCGTCATTTCTTATAGCACAATAGTATTCTATCACATAGGAGCAGCTAGTGGTACAATGCTGGGCCTGGAGTCAGGAAGACCAGAATTCATATCCAGCCTGAGACACTTACTAGCTGTGTGACTCTGGGCAAGTCACTTAACCCTGTTTGCCTTGGTTTCCTCATCTGTAAAATGAGCTAGAGAAGAAATGGTAAATGACTTCAGTATCTTTGCCAAGAAAACCTCAAATGGGGTCACTAAGAATTAGACATGACGCAAATGACTGAACAACAACAAATGCTGTCAGTCATACACCACAACTTATTCTGTCATTCCCCAACTGGCAAATATCTCCTCAGTTTGCAATTATTTGCCACCACAAAAAAGGCTGTCATAACAGTTTTTTGTGCATAGAGATCCTTTCCCTTGGGATCCTCGTTTTTTTTAAAAGTGATATCCACCTTTTTAAAGCCTGTATTATTATTTACATTACATTTTCATAACTATATGGGGGGACTGAGTTGAGGAAAAAAAGGAGTTTTTATTTTTATTTAATAATTATGAATATTCTCAATGTATAAATGAAGAGATGCCTCAAGCTCAGTGAGGCCAAGTAAATTTCTCAAAGCCAAAAAGCTAGTAAGTCATGAACCTAAGATCTTTTACTCCCAAGGCTCTTTTCATTCTGTTTCTTGTTCAGATCCTCATCACTTTATTTCCTGGATTATAATGAGAACTTCCTGTGTTACCTCTTCTTCCCATTTCAGTTTATCCTGTACAAAACTGCTGGGTTATTCCTTTTTCCTACACTTTTCATTGTATCAATCACCTGTTTTAGAACCTATGGTGACTCCTTTTGGGTCAGAGTTAAACTAGCATTTGTTATAGAAGAGATTCAGTTCCTTCTTGCTGAACTACTATGTCTAGATAAATGTAATCTTGGCCTTTATTAAGAGAGACATAGTTTACAGAATGAGGGACGTGATAGGTCAACTATTTTCTGCCCTGTTCAGAGCACATTTGGAGTATTTTCTTCAGTTCTGGGTGCCATATTTGAGGAAGAACATTGATTGATAAACTACATCACATCCAGAGACCAGGAACCCCATGAAATAATAGCTCTAGAGCCAAAAAGAAACTGAGAGGCCATCTCATCCATTTCTACCTCATTTTATATAGTTGATGGGCCTAAATAATATTTTATATGAAGATCAGTTGGAAGAATTTTTCTTTGGGGAGGAGAAGATGTAGGGGATACATGATAGCTTCAAGAAAGGGATTAGGTTTTTTGTGCTTTACCTGAGAGCACAGAACCCAGAGTAATAGCTGAAAGTTGTGGAGAGACAGATTTCAGCTCAGCGTATAAAATTAAACTTAAAACCTTTGCAACAATTAGACCTATCCAAAAGCTGTTTTGGAGTTACTACTCTCCCCTCCGCCCCACATGTCATTGGACCAAGAATTAAAAAAACAAGCCATTAAGCAAAGAGAATAGGCGAAAGTCAAATTACTAAGCCGGAATTTGGAAACATGAAGATTAGGATCTGGGGTGAAATAATAGTCACACAAAAATGCATATTAATGAATGGATTAAAATGTTATTGAAAGTAAAAGGAAATGCTCTTTATTATTTATTCTAATTAAAGATTTAATTTTGATTGCCTAAAGTAACTTTGTTTGAAAGTATTCTATGTATGAGTCCTGTGGTAAAATACCTTTTTCATTCAGTATGTAATGCAGTTGAACAGAAACCTCAACCAGCAAGTAAAACCCAAGCCAGAGCCAAGGGCATCTCTGTTCCTTGAGAAAACATCTTCAAATCAAGCCAAAACAGTTGTTCATGAGATCAGATCAACTTCACTTCTCAACTTACCTTTGTCTAAAATTTCAAATCAGAAGGAGTTGAAAGAATTAGAAACGACATCAATAGTTGAAAGCTTAGGAAGAATGGGGACAGAGTCCAAAGATAAAAAGCACTGGAAAGAGATGAAACTACAATTGGATGACTTACTAGGAATTTTGGCCCGGATGTCCAAAATCAAACTTACAGGTAAATTTCTTATTTTTATTATACTAGATCATTTCTTTATTTTCATGTTCATCTCCAGTTATATAAAGAGATAATTTTGCTTAGTATATAATAAAATAGTTTATTAAGATTGGAGCTCTTTTAATATTGTTTTTGTTTTTATTGAACTGGAATATAAATCTGAATATGTTTTGAATTGTTTAATTTGATAGATTGCAGGGCCACTACCTAAAATTATAGTCCTTTCTGTTTAACATATTAAAAATAAGTCAGCATGTTAATTCTTACTTCAGTTATATTTCTAATTCAACTTTACATTAAAGAAGCATTTGAGATAGAGTCCTGTTTTATGTTGAGTTTCTGTATAATAATGGGAGAATAGCAGACTGTTGTAAGTAGCATAACACTTGCTATTGGCTACCCTCAGCCCATATATCTGGGTCACTAAGTGTTATCCTAGGTATGACAGCTCATTAAGGGACCTATTTTGGTCTGGATATACCGTGATGGATCTTTCCTACATTAACTTATAGTCTAGAAGTTTATTCATTGTCCTCTTTTGGATTCTAGTCCCAAACAAATTGAGAATAGGGGAAGAATAAAATGGAAGAATGATGAATTTGAATCTTGTTCTTGGGACAGAATTGTAGATAATGAGAACTTCTGAGTAAGGATTTAGCAATTGTGAAACTTTCTCATATTGAAGAAGTTTCTTCAGGTGCAATTGGCCTGAATGCAAGGTCAAATCTAATGAACCAACCAAACAGAACTTGTTTCCTCTGTGTGCTTAGAATAGGCTCTGGCTTATTTTGAAGAGAGCCCTTGACCTGAGAGGTTAACAAAAAGCCAAAGTTGCTAAGTGGTGTAAGGGCTGTGAACATCAAGGATCTAGCCGAGGCAGTCAGACAGAAAATGGAGGAGAAACCTCTCAGCTAGATTTAAGAAGCCAGTTAAAGGAGGAGTAAGGAAATGATCTCTCTGCCAGGGAATTTCAGGCAATGAGCAATCAAGGTTGGAATTTAATTGGTATGCTATAACAGGGAGCCAATAGATCAGATGCTAGGAGGAGAAAAAGAGAAGTATGAGGGATGCCAATCCTGAGAAAGGTAAAGAAAGATGTCAAATTAATTACAAAGGATCTATCAAGGATGATTCTGTCTGCATCCAGAGAAAGAACTGATAAATAGAAGTGTGTATAGAATGATTTTATACACACACACACACACACACACACACACACACACACACACACGTACAGGCACACGCACACTCACATGCATCTCTGTGTAATGGTAGCTATCTTCAGGGTGGGGGAAAGGAAAAAAAAAAGAAATATGACTTTAACATATATTTAAAAGAAATAGCAAGTTATACATAATAATAGATTTGCAGTTTCATATGCAATCTTTTTATTCTATATTATGAAAATGTTTGTTTTATTAAGTTCAGAATAAAATAAATTTAAAAAAGGAAACAAAAAATAAAAGAAAGTGAGTAACAAATTATATGCAGTCTTTGAGCAGGAAGATTAGTCACACAGCTGCCTAGGGACCTTTAGGAGATTTGGCCTGAAACTGATGATGTTGATGACTCTCTGTTGAAAACAAAGGCCATCATATCAAAATTTTCACCCCACAAAAAGATGTCCCAAGCACTGGACTTGAGAAATGACCAGTGATGAAAGCAGAGAGCCTCTTACTACAGTGCTCTGAGCATATCATCACTTATGTTAATAGCATTCTCATTTGCAAAATAGTACCCCTTCAGTTATCTCATTTCCAACAAAGGTACCACCATTCTTTCATTGTCCTAAACTAGAAACTTTGGAATGATACTTGACTTAACTCTTCTTATCTTTTTCATTATAAAGAGCATAGGTAGAATCTCATGGGCTAAAATTCTGTTGGAGATATAGAAGTATGGGTAGTTATCAAGAATGAAATTCTAAAAGAATTTTGAGGAAGAAGAAAGAAAGACTGTCTAAAGAGTCTGAAGTGGATGCACAGCTTAGATTTTTAAAAAGCAGGTACAAGTAGACACAAGGTCAGGTGACAGAAGGAATCCAAAGTATATTATATGCACCTGTAAGAATAGCATCAAGAGGATGAAACTTCACAATGAGCTGAGGTTGATGAGGAAAGCTAAGGACAACAGAAGGCAGAGCTATTGCACCCTTATTTTGCTTTCATTTTATCTGCCAAGGAGAATAATTTTTAGACTAAAAGAACAGAAGGAAGATGGCAAATAGGGAGCTGAGACCTAACATAAGTACAGAGATAATAAGAGAGCATCTATCCAGGTCACCTGGTCCAGAGGAATTACTTTGCTGGGTACTGAAATAACTAGTGGCTATGACTCCATAGCAATCTTCAAAAGATCACGGAGGATTGGAGAAGAACTAATTGATCTGATTTTTGAAAATGGAAAGAGAATACCATCTCAAACTACAAGTCATAGAGCTTGACTGATTAAATTCTAGAGTATCTTATTAAAGGTACGATTAGTAAATATCTTGAAAAGGAGACAGTGTTCACAAAGAACCGTGGCAGATTAATCACATTTCTTTTTTCAATGGGGTTACTAGACTGGTAGTTCAACAGAATGTTGTAAATGTTGTCAACTTAGATTTTAACTAAGAATTTGACAAAGTCACTCACGTTGTGCTTGAGGACAAAATGAAAAGCTGTGATTTAAATTATAATACATTTAGATACATTCAGAACTGGTTGACTGGCCAAACCTAATGAGGAGTCATTAATAGTATCAAGTCATTTTTCAAGGTGTTCTTCATTAGAATGTTCTAGGTTTCTGTGCTTGGTCTTGTGCTGTTTGACATATTTTTCGGTGATTTGGACAAAGGTATAGATGGCATGCTTATCGTATTTATAGATGGCACATACCTAGACACACTGGATGAAGTGAAGATTTTTAAAGACCTTGATAGGCTAGAGTATTGGTATGGATCTAATAAAGTAAAACTTAATAGGGACAAATAAAAGTTTTATACTTGGATACAAAACATCAACATCACAAGAACAAGACTGCAGAGGTAGAACTATATATCAGTTTGAAAAAGATTTGGAGGTGTTAGTGGGCTACAGGAGCTATGTGAGTCATTAGGGTGATATGGTTGTTAAAAAAATGGGATTTTAGAAGCATTAAATCAGGCATAGCATCCAAGAGTTAATGAGGTAATAGCCCTGCTAACTTCTGCTCCACTGAGACCACATATGCACAATTAGTCCTCTCTTCATCCACTGAAGTAATTTTCCCAAAGTGCAGCTCTGCCCAATCATGTAATCACCCAACTCAGTAGATTTCATTGGCTCCCTGTTGTTTCCAAAATGTTCTATTTGGCATTCAAAGCCCTTTATAACCTAACTTCCTCCTACCTTTCCAATCTTCTTACACATTACTCTCCACCATGTAGTGTTCAGTCCAGTGACACTGGCCTCCTGGTTGTTCCATGAACAGACATTCTATTTCTTAACTCTGTTCATTTTTCTGGCTGTCTTCCATTCCTGGAACTTTCTCCTTCCTCCATTCTGAGTACTAAAGTCCCTGGCTCCCCTTTAAGTTACTGGAAGTCTTCTCTAACACTGCTTAATTCTAGTGCCTTCCCTCTGTTATTTATTTCCTGTTTATTCTGGATAAAGGGCAGCTAGGTGGCGCAGTAGATAGAACGCCACACCTGGGGTTCATCTTCCTGAGTTCAAATCTAGCCTCAGACATTTACTAGTTTGTGTAACACTGGGCAAGTCGCTTAACCATTTTTGCCTCAGTTTCCTTTTCTGTAAAATGAGCTGGAAAAGGAAATAGCAAACCACTCCTGTATCTTTGCTAAAAAAAAATCCTAAATGGGGTCACAAAGAGTTGGACATGACAGAAAAAAAATGACTGAACAACAACAAAATGTAGCTTGCTATGTATATATTTGTTTGCTTGTTGTTTCTCTGACTAAATTGTAAACTCCTTGAGGGCAGGGACTGTCTTTTGCCTCCTTTTGTATCCCAGCATTTAGCACAGTGTCTGGCTCATAGAAGGTCCTTATTATGTGTTTAGTAAATTGTTGATTGATTGATATGAGATAGTGTGTTTAGTTCTTGATTTTCCATCTTAGGAAGTTGAGCATTTTCAGAGGATGGAAGCCTTGACATTGAAGAATTGAGATTATTCCATGTGAAGATCATTTGGAAGAACTGGAGATGTTTAGCCTAGAGAAGAGAAGACTTTATAGAGCACATGATACTTGTTTTTCAGCACTTGACGGCCTAAGAGAGATTTAATTTTAGATTTGTTAAGTTAGATTTTTTTTCTTCTTGTTTTTTTTTATAAATAAGATTTTTTTTATCCCCAGTTTACAATACTCAGTTCCACATAACCCTGAATTCCAGATTTTCCTCCCCCCACTTCCTCCCCAAGATGACATGGAGTCCGATATATCCTCTATATACAACTTCACACTGAACCTGTTTACACAGTAGTCACATTGCAAAGAGGAATCATGACCGATGGAATGAATCACGAGAAAGAAGAAACAAAACCAAAAAAAAAAAGACCAAAACAAAAGAGAAAAAAAAGGGAAAAATAAAAAGGCGAGCATAAAGTGTGCCCCAATGTGCCTTCAGACTCCACAATTCCCCCTCTGGATGCAGATAGCTCTCTCCACCATGAGTCCCCCTGAGCTGTCCCTGCACCTTGCATTGCTGAGAAGAGTGAAATCCGCCAGGGTTAGTCATCATAGAATCCACACATCTGTGATTGTGCACAACATTCTCCTGGTTCCACTCCCCTTGCTCAGCATTACATCGTGTAGGTCTTTCCAAGCCACCATGAAGTCTACATCACCCTCACTTCTGACAGCACAGTAGTACTCCACCACCTTCATATACCACAACCTGTTCAGCCACTCCCTATTTGATGGGCATCCCCTTGATCTCCAACTCTTTGCTACCACAAAAAGAGCTGCTGTAAATATTCTTGCAATATGGATCCCTTTCCCACTTGTGTGATCTGCCTGGGACACAGCCCCAGGAGTGGTATTGCTGGGTCAAAGGGCATGAACATACCTATAGCCCTTTGGGCACAGTTCCAAATTGCTCCCCAGAATGGCTGGATCAATTCACAACTGCACCAGCAATGCAACACTGTTTCAATTTTCCCACATCCTCTCCAGCATTTATTATTTTCCAGTTTTGTCATTTTAGCCAATCTGACAGGAGAGATGTGGTATCTAAGAGTTGTTTTGATTTGCATTTCTCTAATCAGTAGTGATTTAGAGCATTTTTTCATATGCCTATAGATATCTTTAATTTCTTCCTCTGAAAACTGCCTGTTCATATCTTTTGACCATTTCTCAATTGGGGAATGACTTGTATTCCTATAAATTCCACTCAGTTCACTGTATATTTTAGAGATGAGGCCTTTATCAGAGACACTAGTTGTAAAGATTTTCTCCCAATTTTCTGCTTCCCTCCTAATCTTTGTTGCATTGGCTTTTTTTTTTTACAAGAACATTTAACATAGTCAAAATTATCTGTTTTGCATTTTGTAATGCTCTCTATCTCTTGTTGGGTCATGAATTCTTCCCTTTTGCATAAATCTAATAGGTAAACTATTCCTTGCTCTCCCGAATTGCTTATAGTATCAGCCTTTATTCCTAAATCATGAACCCATTTTAACTTTATTTCAGTATATGGTGTAAGATATTGGTCTGTGCCCAGTTTCTGCCCTGCCATTTTCCAATTTTCCCAGCAGTTTTTGTGAAATAGTGAATTCTTAGCCCAGAAGCTGGATTCTTTGGGTTTATCAAAGAGTAGGTTGCTATAGTCATTGACCACTGCATTTTGCGTACCTATCCTATTCCACTGATCTGTTTCTTTGCCAGTACCAAGTAGTTTTGATGACTGCTGCTTTATAGTACAGTTTAATATCTGGCATGGCTAGGCCACCTTCCCTAGCATTTCTTTTCATTAATTCCCTAGATATTCTAGACCTCTTTTTCAAGACTTCCTATCCATTAGTTATCCAGAAATCAAACTGAAACAGGTTTACTCTCATTAGAAGTCTTTGTATTTAATTCTTTTTTCAATTTGTATGCATTTATTTTTTCCTCCCCTGCTTCCTCATTGGAAAAAAGAAAACTTCTATAATAACTATGCATAGTCAAAACAGATTCCCACATTGGCAGTGTCCCAAAATATGTCCCATTCTGTACCTTGAGTCTATTCCCTCTTGGTGAGAAAGTAGGTAGCATGTGTCATCATTGGCCCCTGGGATCGTGGTTGATCATAGGGATCTTAAGTCTTTTAAACTTGTTATTATATAAATTGGTCTCTTGGTTTTTGCTCACTTCATTCAGAATCAGTTCATATAAATATTCCCAAGTTTCCCTGCAACTGTCCATTTCATCATTTCTTATGAGACAGTAGTATTCCATTACAATAATTTGTTCACCTACCACATAGAGAGATGCTATAAATTTTTTTATACATATGTTTCAACAATCTTGCTAGCAGCTACTGTGGCTGTGTAAAACCAACAACAACCAGCCCACAGAATACTACAAGCCCAGGTTCTTTTGATCTGCTTTACTAAGGAAAGCAGCATTAAGGGGTTAACAATCTTACTTTAATCCAACGTACAAATATCATTCACTCAGCTCAGGGAAATACCAGCACCCTGAGCTTCAGAGCAAATACAAACAAATTATAAACATCAACAGACAGACTTTGATTCAAATCTCAATGCATAGGTACCAGAGTTTAACAAAGTCCGAACATCCGGCTTTACAAGCTGGAGGGCTCTTAACTATGGCTGCCCAAAGTCTCCACATCAGCACACCACTGAGAGTGAGAGCCCTAAGCAAATAGCTCTGTTCTCTCTTTTTATGCACTCTTTAGCCATCTCCAAACATCATCTGAGCGACCAGAACTTAAGCTCTTACTGTTGGCTCTGGTCTTAGCAGACTTTAGGACCCTGAGGGCTTCACGTCCATACAGGCTTAGCACCTAATAGATAAGAGTTTGGGCCTGGGGCTTAGCTCAACTCAACCAACTCAACTGATACCACAACATATGAATCCTTTTCTTTTTTGATTTCTAGAGTATAGGCCCAGTAGTGGTATTGTTGGGTTAAAGGGTATGCAAACTTTAATAGCTTTCTGAGTCTCTCTCTTTTATATTTATATATACAAATATGCAATACATATGTATATCTATATACATATGTACATAGATTTCATATATATGCAAAAAGTTCAAATTACTTGAGAATTCTCAATTATTAATATCCCTTTGATCCAGCAATCCTACATAGGTGGCAAGGGTGTTAATGACAGAAAGGTTTTATAACTTTTTTTATAACAGGCAAATTTAGAGCTCCACCTACAGTTTATTTATATTCCTATCTTCACATAACCCCTGTAACATTGTTCATTTCCATTTTTATCACCTTTGCTAATTTGATTGGTATAAGATTAAACCTCTGAGTTGATTTAGTGATTCGGAGCTGTCTTTCATATGAGTATTTTTAGTTTGCAATTATTCTGGAAACTTCTTATAGAGGCAAGATGAATAAGAACCTGAGAGACAGAGTTTCTGGGTAATTGATAATCAATTTGTTAATTAGGCTACACAGCAATCAATAAATTGATGGTCAGTAGTTTCTCTCAGTAACCAAAGTTACCAAGGGAAATCCTGAAATGCCTTCTGAAAGGGAACTTGCCCAACAAATGAAAATCAACCATGATTGATGGACATTTAATGAGGAGGTGGGCTAAAAGTCTTTAGCTCCTTCTGCTGAAAATATGGCAAAAGTCAAAAGTGTTTGTTTTTGACTACCTCCACCCCCATCTGCCCTCCCTTCTATCATCTCACCTTTTTTTAATCTTCTTCCTCCTTTTTTCCTGTGGGGTAAGATACCCAATTGAGTGTGTATGATATTCCCTCCTCAGGTCAAATCTGATGAAAGCAAGATTCACTCATACCTCCTCACCTGCCTTCTCTTCTTTTCCTACAGAACTGCTTTTCCTTACCACTTTTATGCAAGATAATTTACCTCATTCTATCTCTCCCTATCTCCCTCTCAATATATTCCTCTCTCATCCCTTAGTTTGATTTTATTTCTTTTAGATATCTTCCCTTCATCTTCAACTCACCCTGTGCCCTCTCTCTCTCTCTCTCTCTCTCTCTCTCTCTCTCTCTCTCTCTCTCTCTATATATATATATATATATATGTATATATATACACACATACATATATATACATATATACATACTCACATATACATATATATACACATAAACATATATATATATATTCATATTCCCTTCAGCTACCCTAATACTGAGGTCTCATGAATCATACACATCATCTTTTCATGTAGGAATGTGAAGAAAACAGTTCAACTTTAG
>CM053626.1:155422897-155436502 GCA_028646595.1 Phalanger gymnotis | reverse complement strand
TAAACTAAGCCCTTCCCTGAGGCAAGGAGGCATCAAATACACCCAAATCTTGGGCCTGGGGTTTAGCACTTAGCAAGATTCAATGAAATAGCTGAATCACTCAAGGCAAACAAAAGCCAAACTCTTCAAGGGCATTTGTTGAACTAAGTGCTAAGGAGCCCATTTTGCTTCCCAACACAGGATTTTCAATTTGTTCTTTTTCTAGCCTTTTCAGTTTGATGCCCAATTCATTGATCTCTTTTTTCCTCTATTTTATTCATGTAAGCATTTAGAGATATAAAACTTCCCTTCAGATCTACTTTTACTGCATCCCATAAGTTTTGGTATGTTGTCTCATTATGTTATTCTCTTGAATGAAATTATTAATTGTTTCTGTGGTTTGTTCTTTGACCCACTCATTCTTTAGGATTAGATTATTTAGTTTCCAATTAATTTTAATTTTATCTTTCCTTGATCCTTTCTTACAAATATGTTTAAATGCATCATGATCTGAAAAGGACGCTTTGACTACTTCTGTGTTTCTGTACTGGATTGTGAGATTTTTATGCCCGTGCACACTGTCAGTTTTTGAGTATGTGCCATCTACCACTGAGAAAAAGTTATATTTATTTTCATCACCATTCAGTTTTCTCCAGATATCTATCATGTCTACCTTTTCTAAAATTCTATTTACCTCCTTAACTTCTTTCTTGTTTATTTTGAAGTTAGATTTGTGAAGTTCAGGGAGGGGAGGTTGAGGTCCCCCACTAGTATAGTTTTGCTGTCTATTTCTTCCTGTAACTCCCATAATATCTCTAAGAATTTGGATGCTATACCACTTGGTCCATATATGTTAAGTAATGATATTGCTTCATTATTAATGATGTCTTTTCGCAGGATATAGTGTCCTTCCTTATATCTTTTAATCAGATCTCTCTTTGCGTTTCCTTTGTCTGAGATTAGGATTGCCACTCCTGCTCTTTTATACTTTAGCTGAGGCATAATATGTTCTATGCCAGCCTTTTACCTTTACCCTATGTGTATTCTACTGTTTCAAATGTGTTTCTTGTAAACAACATACTGTAGGAACATGGTCCATTCTGCTATCCGCCTCTGTTCTATGGGAGAGTTCATCCCATTCACACTCACAGTTATGATTACTATCTGTATCTTTTCCTCCATCCTATTCCCCCCCCCATGTTTGTGCTTTTATTTCTCCCTTCTCTCTTCCACTCCTGAAAAGAGTTTTGCTTTCAACCATCATCTTCCTCAGTTTTCCCTAATGACTCCCCTAACTTATCTTACCTTTTTCCCCTCATTACTTCTTCCCTGTCTTCTGTCCATGCCCCCCCCCCCCCGCCTTTTCTTTCCCTTTTCCCCTCCTACTGCCTATAGGACAAATTTGATTTCTATAGTTATCGGAGTATGTTATTTCCTCGTTGAACCAAATTCAGTGAGAGTAAAGCTAAAACACTGACCTTCTCCCTCCCTTCTTTCCTTATACATTTTTGTGTCTCTCCAAGTAACATAATTTAGCCTTTTGTAGAAAACCTCCTCCTTAGTTCTTATCCCAGAACAGTCCCTTTGCAACTGTTAATTATGTTTTATCATCACATCAGTTACTTTATACTGACATCCTCAGTCTATGTGTATCCCTTTCAATAATAGTACCATTCTGAAAATTGACATATATATGTGTGTATGTATGTATGTATATAATATGTGTATGTGTGTGTGTATATATGTATATATATGTATATGTATGTATCATATAAATCAAAATAGGCCTGTATAAGGATGGAAACAATTTTCCCTTATTCAATAACAAGATATTCCCCCTCCCCCCCCATTTACCTTTTTATGTCATTGTGTTGGTAAGCAAAATGGGCTCCTTAGCACTTAGTTCAACAGGTGCCCTTGAGGAGTTTGGCTTTTGTTTGCTTTGAGTGATTCAGCTATTTCATTGAATCTTGCTAAGTGCTAAGCCCCAGGCCCAAAGACATATTAGGTGTGGAACCTTTGTGGATGTGAGCCTCCCAGGATCCTGGGGGTGTGGCTAGGACTGAAACCAATGGAAACCTGTGGTGGGAGGAGCTTGCTGAACGGTTGGAGCAGAGCTAAGAGGCAGTTGGAGAGGCAGTTGGTGACAGCAGTTAAGAGCTGAAGGAGAGAGGATGCAGTCAGCTAGCTGGAACACAGCTTGGAGATTGTGGCGGAAGCAACAGCGACGGCAGCAGAGCCAAAGCTGAAGATAAGGCCGAAGCTGAAGCAGGAGCTGCGGAAGCAGAGCAGACCTGGAAGTTGACCCATGTGTGGACCGAGGAGTGCCGAGCAAGGACTTGAGGCCATTTCTAGGTAGCAGTGACTGTGTTAATCAGATATCAGGGAAGCATGAATATGATTTGGTTTAATGCCATTATGCTTTTCTGTGGCCTCCTGGTTTCTCTTGTGAGGCGGACTTATTGGGCCTGGAGGCTTTTGATCAAAATATCGAAATGGGGAGGCTGGTTTGTTGGTCTGCTACTTTGGAGCCTGAATAAATGTTTTAATCCTTCTGCCTTCTGCTTAGAGAATTTCTTATATCCTGCAGTTCTGAACCATTCACATATATATGTGATTCTCTTTGAGATCATAAATTCGGCCTTCCTACTATAGTTATTCTTGAGTTTTTTATTTGAAGATCAAATTTTCCATTGAGCTTTGCCTTTTCTTTTTTTTTATTCTTTTTATGAATTCTGTACTTTATTACTATTATTTAATATTTCTTAGTTTTCAGCATTGATTTCCACAAGATTTTGAGTTACAAATTTTCTCCCCATTTCTACCCTTCCCTCCACTCCAAGATGGCATATGTTCTGATTGCCCCATTCCCAAGTCAGCCCTCCCTTCTGTCACTCCCCACCCCCCCCCATCCCTTTTACCCTTACTTTCTTGTAGGGTAAGATAGATTTCTATGCCCCATTGCCTGTATATCATTTTTCCCAGTTGCATGCAAAACAACTTTTTTATTTTGAGCATATGCTTTTAAAAATTTGAGTTCCAAATTCTCTTCTCCCTTCCCTCTTCCCTCCCGACCCACTCTCACTAAGAAGCAAAGCAATTCAACATAGGCCACACATTTATCATTATGCAAGACAGTGCCATAAATAGTCATGTTGTGAAAGACTAACTATATTTCCCTCCGTCCTATCCTGTCCCTCTTTATTCAATTTTCTCCCTTGACCCTATCCCTTTTCAAAAGTGTTTGTTGTTGACTTCTTCTTCCCCCTATCTGCCCTCTCTTCTATCGTCCCGCCTTTCTTATCCACTTCCCCCTACTTTCATGTGGGGTAAGATACCCAATTGAGTGTGTATGTTATTCCCTCCTCAAGTCAAATCCGATGAGAGCAAGATTCATTCATTCCCCCTCACCTGCCCCCTCTTCCCTTCCTACAGAACTGCTTTTTCTTGCCACTTTTATGTGAAATAATTTGCCCCATTCAATCTCTCCCCTTTCTCCCTCTCTCAGTATGTTCCTTTCTCATCCCTTAATTTGATTTTATATTTTTAGATATCATCCCTTCATATTCAACTCACCCTGTGCACTCTGTCTCTATATATGTATATTCCCTTCAACTATTCTAATACTGAGAAAGGTCTCATGAATTCCACAAATCATCTTTTCATGGAGGAATGTAAACAAAACAGTTCCACTTTAGTAAGTCCCTTATGAATTCTGTTTCTTGTTTACCTTTTCAGGTAAACAAGATTGATTCTTGATTCTTGTGTTTGAAAGTCAGATTTTCTATTCACCTCGGGTCTTTTCACTGAGAAAGCTTGAAAGGCCTCTATTTTTTTGAAAATCCATATTGCGCCTTGGAGCATGATACCCAGTTTTGCAGGGTAGGTGATTCTTGTTTTTAATCCTAGCGCTATTGACCTCCAGAATATCATATTCCAAGCCCTTCAATCCCTTAATGTAGATGCTGCTAGATCTTGTGTTATCCTGATTGTGTTTTCACACTACTCAAATTGTTTCTTTCTGGCTGCTTGCAGTCTTTTCTCCTTGATCTGGAATTTGGTGACAGTATTCCTAGGAGTTTTCTTTTTGGAATCTTTCTCAGGAGGTGATCGGTGGATTCTTTCAATTTCTATTTTGCCCTGTGGCTCTAGAATATCAGGGCAGTTCTTGATAATTTCTTGAAAGATGAGATCTAGGCTCTTTTTTTGATCATGGCTTTCAGGTAGTCCAATAATTCTTAAATTATCTCTCCTAGATCTATCCTCCAGGTCAGTGTTTTTTCCAATGAGATATTTCACATTGTGTTCCATTTTTTCATTCCTTTGGTTCTGTTTTATAATATCTTGATTTCTCATCAAGTCACTAGCTTCCACTTGCTCCAATCTAATTTTGGAGGTAGTATTTTCTTTTTGACCTCCTTTTCCATTTGGCTAATTCTGCCTTTCAAGGCATTCTCCTCATTGGCTTTTTGGAGCTCTTTTGCCATTCAGGTTAGTTTATTTTTGAAGGTGTTATTTTCTTAGGTATTTTTTTGTGTCTTCTCTAGCGAGTCATTGACTTGTTTTTCATGGTTTTCTTGCATCACTCTCATTTCTGTTCCCAATTTTTCCTCTACTTCTCTAACTTTCTTTTCCAAATCCTTTTTGAGCTCTTCCATGGCCTGAGACCAATTCATATTTTTCTTGGAGGCTTTTGATATAGGCTCTTTGACTTTGTTAACTTCTTCTGGCTGTATGTTTTGATCTTCTTTTTCACCAGGAAAAGATTCCAAATTCTGAATCTGAGTCTGTTTTTACTGCTTGTTCATGTTCCCAGCCAACTACTTGACCATAGAGTTTTTTGTCAAGGTATGACTGCTTATAGAGTAGAGAGTTCTATCAACAATCCAGCTAGCAGCTGCTGTGGGAGTGTAAAACCAACAACATCCAGCACACAGAACACTGCAAAACCCCACGTCCTTTTGATCTGCTTTACTAAGGAAAGCAACTTTAAGGGGTCAACAATCTTACTTTAATCCAGCATACAAATACCATTCCCTTAGTTCAGGGGAAAAAGACAGCACCCTGAACTTCAGAGCAAATACAAACAAATTACAAACATCAACAGACAGGCCAAATACAATTCATAGTTACCAATATCTACGTTCAGCCCGGGAGCTCATAACAAGGCCAGCCCAGGTCACGCACGCCACCATGGCTGTGGGTCAGAGTTCCTAAAAAGAGAAAGCAATCCCCTGGTTTTATATCTTTTTCAGGGTCAAGGGTGAGTGACATACGACTTACCCACATTACCTAAAATTGTCACAAAGAGGCAACTTAAACCCACGTGGTCTAAAAGCCTCCGATGTCACAAACATGTCACTCAAACCCATGTAAACTAGGCTTTTCCTTTAGGCAAGGAGGTCAATGAAGGACTCCTAATTTAATCAAGGAAATAAAGGCCAAAGTCTTCAAAGGCACTTGGTTGAACTCAGTGCTGAGAACCTATTTTGATTGGCAACACAAAAGTACTTTGTCCCAAGCTTAAAGGACTGCACTGCTGTTTTCAGACCTGCTTCTATACACCAAGCTCTGCTCCTCCTCCCCCAGGAACTGCCAACCCAGACCATGACCCAGATCCAAGCAGGCTCTGCACTCCTGCTCTGATCTGCTGCTTAATTCCTCCTAGAGAGTGGGCTTTGGGCTGGAAGCAACCATAGCTGGAGCTCTGGAAGCAGCTGCAGAGCCGCACCCCTTCTGCACCCCTGGGGCTGGGACTGACCACATGTTCCTTTCAGTTGGATCCAGCAGTTTTTCCCACTAACCTGCTCTGTTGTCTTTGGCGTTTGTGGGTTGAGAACTCTGGTAACTTCCACAGCTTAGTGATTTAGGGCCCTACCACCTGTTCCACCTGGCTCCCAGTCTGGTTAGTCCTGGCGCAGGCACACTGGGCTGTGCTGTGCTCCACTCCCAAGTCTGTGTGATAGACTCTTCCCTGTGACCATCCAGGCTTTCCTGGCCTGGAGACCTGCTTCCCTCTGCTATTTGTGGGTTCTACAGCTATAGAATTTGTTCAGAACCATTTTTTACAGGTGTTTGGAGGTACCTGAGGGAGACCTTTAGGCGCGTCCCTGCCTTCCAGCCACCATCTTGGCTCTGCCCTGAGCTCTGCCTTTTCATCAGGAAGTACTCGAATTCCCTTATTTCATTGAATGTCTGTCTCCTTGCCTGAAAAATCATGCTCAGTTTTCTAGGTAGTTGATTCTTGGTTGTAGTCCAAGCTCCTTTCCTTTTCAGAATATCTTATTCCAGTTCCTCCTTTCCTTTATTGTAGAAGCTACAAGGTCCTGGGTGATCCTACGATATTTGAATTCTTTCTTTCTGGCTGCTTGCAGTATTTTCTCCTTGACCTGATAATTCTGGAATTTGTCTACAATATTCCTTGGAGTTCTCAGTGTTATATCTCTTTCTGGGGATGATCAGTGGATTCTTCCGATGACTATTTTACCTTCTGGTTCTTGGACCTTTGGGCTGTTTTTCTTGTTGGTTTCTTGGAAGATACTGTCCAGGCTCTTTTTCTCATCATGGCTGTCAGGTGGACCAATAATTCTTAGATTATCTCTCTTAGATCTATTTTCCAGGTCAGTTGTTTTTCCAGTGATATATTTTATGTTTTCTTATTCTTTAGATTTTGTTTGACTTATTCTTGATGCCTCTCAGAGTCATTAGCTTCTACTTGCCCAATTCTAATTTTTAACAAATTGTTTTCTTCATTTAGCTTCTATAGCTCCTGTTTCCTTTGATTAATTTTTCTTTTTAAGGAGTCATTTTCTCCAATTATATTCTGAAACTCCTTAACCATTTCACCAATTTTACTTTTTAAATTTTTTTTTCTCTTCTTTTACCTCCCTAATTTGGTTTTTAAAATCTCCTTGAGCTCTTCCAGTATACTTTTTGGGATGGAAACTAGTTCACATTCCCTTTTGAGGTTTCAGATATGGGTATCGTGTCTGTGCTGTCCTCTTCTCAATTGGTGTTTTGATCTTCCCTGTCTCCGTAGTAGGAATAATAGTCTTTGTTTTTTGGCTCTGTTTTTTCATGTTTTTTTTTTTCCTGGCTTCTAAAGTGGATCTCCACTTCTGGGGCTCAAGGGCCTCTGTCCCAAGCTTTTTGTGCTGGGAACTGTGGGCTTGCTCACTGGCTTTGTGTGTTGTGGCCTCTTCTTTCATGAGGTGTGGGGGAGGGGTGGTCTGGCTGTTGTAAGTCTTCTCTTCCCCTAGGGCTATGCTATAGCGTGAGTGGTCTCAGCTGTTGGCTGTGTTGGTGTCTGCCATTTCCCTTGGCTGGGTGAAGGCATCTCTGGGGTCCTGGTATTGATCCTTGTTGGCTCCACCTCCCTGAGGTTCAGGAACTCCCATTGTTCTGCTGAAGTGGGACCTGTTGGGACACCTGTGTTCCTGCACTAGTCTCCTTCTGCCACCACAAGAAGGGCCCTTTCCCCAACTTCCTGAGCTAAAAGGCTACTGAAGTCCCACTTCTGGGTCCTCTATTTCAGGGTTTCTCCTGAGGGAGTATTATTTGGTTGAGGAAGGAAGGGATGAGAGCTGTTTTACCTGGTCATCATGGCTCTTGGAAGTTCAAGAAGGCAAGTTTCAAACCTTTAGACTGTAGGCTGCAGGCCTCAGGAGTAGCTGCTCCAAGGCTGCCTGCAGGTGCTGCACTGCTGTCTCCCATGGCCCAGACAAACTCCAGTCTTCAGCTGAGAGACCTCCGGGTCACCACTGTAGCTGGTACTTCAGCCCTGGGCCTGTTCCTCCTCCCGTGTTTCATGTGACCAGCACTCTCCCAGACCGGGGTGCTGGCTGGGATCTGCTGCTGCTCCTGTTCTGGTATGGTCTGGTGCCATTCAGCGCCCGGTGCTTCTGCCCTGCCCAGTCTACTACTGGCTTTTAACTCTCTCAGATTTGCTCAGATTCACTTTTTTAGAGATATCTGACAGAATTTGTGAGAGAGCTCCAGTAGGTCCCTCCTTTTGCAGCACCATGAGATTGATACTACTTATGTTAGGGAAGGATGTATTCATTCCTGTGCTTTCTAGTGTCTTTAACTGTAATATTTGTTTTATCTTGTGAAAAGCTTTTTCTGTATCTATTGTTATAGACTCTTCTTTTTATTAATGTGATTATTATGTTTACAATTTTCATCGTATTGCTGTTATGAGTCCAGCCTGGTGATAGTCTATAATCTTTGACTAAACATTTATTGTGTACCTTGTGCCAGACATTGTGCTAAATTCTGGGGATGCAAGGAAAGACAAGTTCCTGTACTCAGTGAGATGACAGTCTTAATGAGAGGCAACATATGAACAGCTATGTACAAACCAGAAACATAGAGGATAAATTGAAGATAATCAACTGAGGGAAGGCACTGGAATTAACATGGACTAGGAAAGGCTTATGGTAGAAAATGGGATTTTAACTGGGACTCTAAAGAAAACAGAGTAGTCAGGATATGGCAATGACAGAGAATTCCAGGCATGGTGGAATGTAGTGAAAGACCAGATTTGGAAGATGGAGTATCTTATTTGAAGAACAACAACTAGATCTCAGTGGTTGGTAAAGTGTAAGTGCTAACTTTCGGTACCTCTTGTGAGGGTCTCAGGCCAGCTGAGACCCTTGATCATTGCATGGAATGAAGGGGCAGGAGCCAAAGATGAAAGCAACTCTGTTTATTGTTTCAGCAAACAGGGTCTTTATGCAGTACTAGCCTTTGTTTCCCGATGCAAGCAAGCTTGTGCATGATCCTCTAAGTCTTTCAGGGTCCTCAGGTTCATGCATCATAGCTTGCGGACGACTCGTGTCCAGTGCTTATTTGGAAGGGGGCATGTGTTGTTCACAGGAGGAGGACCTGAGCTGGACTATGTAGCCCAAATAATTCCTTTTTTCCCACAGGACTGTCTGTGGGCCTCAATTCCCAAGCTCATCAGGCTCTCAAGAGTACCCTACATGTAAGAAGACTGGAAAAGTAGGCAAGAGAGGCAGGTTATGAGGGTCTTTGAACACCAAAGAGAACAATTAGAATTTATAGAAGAAATTATTCAAGTATTTTTAAAAGTTTAAAAATGTTATTGTAAAATAAATTATAGCTATAGAAGAGAGACTTGGAAAAATATTGCATTACGTAATACAAGGCATAAAACTGTATTGTCATAACAAACTCTCTGAAAATTAGAATGGATCAAATAATGATTCCAGGAGACAACAAAAATTATTAAAGAGAATGGACAGAAAAAAATAGAGGAAAATGTTAAAAAAAAAAAAACTGACCTGGACAACAGCTCAACTAGCCATAAATTAAGAATCTTTGGATTACTTGAAATACCTGTTACTACAAAAAGAACCCGAATATCATACAAGAAATCATTAACGAAAATCACTGAAACATATTAGAAGATACTACTTATCATTTTAAGTAAAGCTCCATTTAATCCTATGCTCTCTGGTGTTTTTAATAGGAATGGGTGTTATAGTTTGTCAAAAGCTTTTTCTGTATCTGTTGAAATAATCATATGATTTCTTTTTGTTTTGTTATTTGATAGCCAGTCATGCTAATAGCTTTCCAAATATCAAACCAGTCCTGCATTCCTGGTATAATTCCCATCCCATCATATTATACGATCCTTGTGATATATTGCTGTAATCTCTTTGCTAGCATTTTTTTTTAATTTTGCATCAGTATTTATTAGAAAAATTAGTCTACAATTTTCATTCTCTGTTTTTGCTCTTTCTGGTTTAGAGAGCAGCATCATATTTGTGTTGTAAAAAGGAATTTGGCAGTGTTCCTGCTTTGCCTATTTCAAATAGTTTATATAGTATTAGAATTAATTTTTCTTTAATTGTGTGCTAGCATTAACTTATGAATCCATCTGGCCCTTGAGATTTTTCTTAGGGAGTTTATTGATGGCTCGTTCAATTTCTTTTTCTAAGATGGGGTTATTTAGGTGTTTTATGTCCTCTTCTTTTAATCTGGGCAATTATATTTTTGTAAACATTCATCCCTTTCACTTAGATTGTCAGAATTGTTATCATATAATTAGGCAAAATAACTCCTTAACAATTGCTTCATTTATGGTGAATTCACACTTTTCATCTTTGATACTGGGAATTTGTTTTTCTTTTTTCTTTCTTTAAATCAAATTAACCAATGGCCTCTCTCCTTTGATTTTTAGGATTTCCAATTTGATGTTTAATTGAGGATTAAAAAGCTTTTTTCCCAATTATTTTAGTTGCATTCCCAAATCATTTATCTGCTCCTTATTTTATTGATGTAAGAGTATAGAGAACTAAATTTTCCCAGATGTCCTGCTTTAGCTGCATCCCACAAACTTTGGTATGTTGTTTCATTGGTCTCATTTTCTTTAATGGAATCAATTGATTCTGTGATTTGTCCTTTCACCTACTCATTCTTTAGGATTTGATTATTTCCAATTAATTTTTAATTTTCGTTTCCACAGCCCTTTATTAAATATAATTTTTATTGTGTTATGATCTGAAAAGTATGCATTTAATATTTCTGATTTTCTGCATTTGGTTGTGTGGTTTTTATGCCCTAATATGAGGTCAGTTTTTGTGTAGGCGACATATACCACTGAGAAAAAGGTACATTTTTTTCTATTCCCGTCGTATTTTCTCCAGATGTCTATCATATGTAACTTTCATAAAATTTTATTAATGTCCTCAACTTTTTTCTTGTTTATTTTTGGTTAGACTTATCTATTTCTGAGAGAGGAAAGTTGAGCACCCTCCCCCCCACTAGTGTAGTTTTACTATTTCCTTCTGTAACTCATTTAACTTTTCCTTTAAAAGCTTAGATGCTATACTATTTGGTGCCTATATATTTAATATTGGTATTACTTCATTGTTTATGGTACCTTTTAGCAATATGTAGTTTTCTTCTCATTTCTTTCCAGTATATATAATTTTGCTTTTGTCTGAGATCAGGATTCCTACCCCTGTTTTTTTAAACTTCAGCCGACTTTCAAATACAAGATTCAAGAGAAGCATGAAAAAGTCAACAGGAAAGAGAAATCATAATGGATTCAATAAAGTTAAACTGCTTATACATTCCTACATAGGAAAGTCCTTGTATCTCTTAAGAATTTTATCATTATTAGGGCAGTTAGGAGGTGTATACATAGACAGAAGTCACAGGTGTGAGCTGAATATGATCGGATGATATTCAAAGACAAGAAAATTAAGAGGTGAGAAAGAGGGATGCACTGGCAGGAGGGGGAAGGGAGAGCTAGAATGGGGTAAATTATCTCACATAAAATAGACATTAAAGGAAGAGGTTTTACAGTGTAGGGGAAGATGGGAGGAATACTCTCATCAAAATTGCCTCAGAGAGGGAATAACATACACACTTAGTTGGGTTTAGAAGTCTTTCTTTGTCTACAGGGAAGTAGGAGAGGAGAGAGAAAAGAGGAGGGGGGACTGATAGAGGGGAGGGTGGACTGGGAGAGACAATGGTTAGAAGAAAACATTTGCAAGGAGGGGTGGGTGAAAGGACAGAGAGAAGGATAAACAGAAAAAAAAATAGGATGGAGGGAAATATACAATTAGCAATCATAATGTGAGTGGCATAAACTCACATAGAAAATATAAGTGGATAGTAGAATGAATTAAAAATAAGAATCCAACAGCATGTTATTTACATGAAACACTCTGAAGTAGAGATACACCCAGATTCTGCTACAGGCACGTACCTTTACTCTGCGTGTGTCTCTACTTCACAGTGTTTCTTGTCAGACTTTCTGCTCAGCTCTGGTCTTTTTATCATAAATGTTTAAAAGTCCTGTATTTCATTAAATATCGACTTCTTCCTCTGAAGGATTATACTCATTTTTGCTGGATAGTTGATTCTTAGTTGTAATGCTAGCTCCTTCATTTACTGGAATATCATCTTCCAAGTCCTCTGATCCTTTCATGTAGAATCTGCTAATTCCTGTGTTTTCCTGACTGTGGCTCTGTGATATTTGACATTGTTTCTTTCTGGCTTCTTGCAATATTTTCTTCTTGGCTTGGGAGCTCTGGAATTTGCTATAATATTCCTAGGAGTTTTCACTTTGTTATCTCTTTCAGGAGGTGATTGGTTGATTCTTTCACTTTCTGTTTTTTCTTCTGGTTCTAGAATATCAGGGCAGTTTCCCTTGATAATTTCTTGGAGTGTATTGTCTGGGCTCTTTTTTTTTTTATCATGGTTTTCAGATAGTCCAATAGTTCTTAGATTATCTCTCATTCATCTATTTTCCAGGTTGTTTTTCTGATGAGATTTTTCACATTTTCTTCAATATTTTTCATTCTTTTGGTTTTGTTTGATTGCTTCTTGATGGGTCATTAGCTTCCACTTGCCCAATTCTGATTTTTAAATAATTATTTTCTTCAGTGAGCTTTTGTACCTCCTTATCCTTTTGGCCAGTTCTCCTTTTAAAGAGTTATGGGTGGTTTTTTTTTTCCTTCAGTGAATTTTTGTATACCTTTTCCTGGTTTTTGTGCTTCTTCTTCCAAGCTGTTGACTCTTTTTCATGATTCTCATGCATCACTCATTTCTTTTTCCCAATTTTTCTCGAGTATCTCTTATTTGATTTTTTAAATCCTTTTCGCGCTCTTCCAGGAGTTTTTTTGTGGGAGGAGTGGGCTGACACCAGTTTACTTTTTTTTTTTTTTGAAGCTTTACATGTAGCTGTTTTGACAATGTCGACCTCTTCTGGTGTTTTGATCTTCCCTGTCACCATGGTAACTTTCTAAGTCATGTTCTTTTGTTGTTTTTTTGCTCATTTTTCTAGCTATTTCTTGACTTTTGATTTTTTTGTTGAAGTTGAGCTGTGGTCCTTACATGGAGAGGGCCTGTCCCAAGTTTCAGGTCTTTCATGCTGCTGTTTTCATAGCTAATTTTTTTGGGGAGTTGCTATAAGTTTTTTTTGTTCTTACCAGGTAGTTGTTTCCACAATCTGGCTAGTAGCTTCTGTGAGGGTGTAAGATCCACCAACAGCCAGCACCCAGAAAGCTGCCAACAGCACAGGTTCTTTTGATCTGTTTAACTAAAGAAAGCAAGGTGAAGGGGTTGACAAGCTTACTTTAATTCAGCATACAAATATCATTCACTTAGTTCAGGGGAAAAAGCCATCACCCTGAACTTCAGAGCAAATTACAAACAAATTACAAACATCAATAGACAGACCAAATACAGATTCATAATTACCAACATCTAGGTTCAGCCTGGGAGCTCAGAACAAGGGCTGGCCCAGAGTCATGCGTGCCACCACGGCTGTGGGTGAGAACTCCAAAGAAGAGAAGTCCAACCCTTGGTTTTATATCTTTTTCAGCATCAGGGGTGAGTCACACATATCACTCACCCATGTGACCTAGAATGTCACAAAGAGGGGGACTTAAACCCATGTGGTCTAAAAGCCTCTGCTGTCCCAGACATGTAAATTAGGCCCTCCCTGGAGTTAGCCCCACCTTGGGCCCCACCTTAGTTGCCAATCCACACCCACTAAGGTTTTACACCTAATGGGAGTTTGGGCCTGGGGCTTAGCACCTAGTAAGGCTCCATGAAATACACTGAATTACTCAAAGGGAACAAAAG
>CM053626.1:155386757-155413382 GCA_028646595.1 Phalanger gymnotis | reverse complement strand
TGATCTCAAAAAGGATCACATATATATCCGAATGGTTTGAAATCGTTGGGTATATAGAATTCTCTAAGCAGAAGGCATCAAAAAATTTATTCAGGGCCCAGAGTAGCAAAGTAGCGAACCAACCTCCCCATTCCAGTATTGTGAACACAAGCCTCCAGGCCCAGTAGGCCCACCTCACAAGAGTAGCCAGGAGGCCATAGAAAAATAAGATGGCATAAATCATATTCACTGGCCTCCAGTCCTCGCCCGAACTCCTGGGTCCACACAGGGGTCAGCTCTGCTTTGGATTTTTTTCAGCTGTAGTTTCTCGCCTCTCCTCACAGCCAAGCCTCTGGCGTTCTCAAGCCCCGCCTCAAGGACCAGAGATCAGATTCCAGAAACCATTGGTTCCTGAGTTGGCCCCTCTTAAGTCATTAATCTACACCCACACAGGTTTCACACCTGTTAGGGCTTTGGGCCTGGGGCTTAGTGAAAGTACTTTCACTGTAAACAAAAGCCAAACTCCTCAAGGGCACCCTAAGCCCATTTTGCATTACTGGCACAGCTTCCCTCTGCTACCCTGTGGGTTCTGCAGTTCTAGAATTGGTTCAAAGACATTTTTTATAGCGTTTTGGAGGGACTTGGCGGGGAGCTCACACTAATCCCTGCTTTCCAGCCACCATCTTGGCTCCGCCCCCTGAGTGATAGTGCTTTTTTAAAAAGTGTTTAAATGTTTCTGAAAAGTTAAAATGATCATATTTCATTACCAGTAATAGATCTTAATAATGTGAAATAAGCTTCATCATTTCTAAGCACCTACTATTTGTGTTGCATGTTTAACAAGACATTTAAACACTTCTATAGGTACTTTGTTTTACAAAACCCTTTCCCCACAGTCTGCATATGCTATAGGTAATACAAGTTTTTGCTGTATTAGGAAACTGAGTCCAGAGAGGTCAATTGGCTCGCTCATAATCACGAAGTAAGTGATAGAGCTAAGATATGAGCCTATTTCTTCTAATTAGACTTCTTCTTGGATCTAGAAAGCTAAAGTAGGAGCAGTAGATGGTAGTTTAAGAGGCAGATTTTGTCAAGATGTATCCAAAAGTATAATGGGCTTTCTAGGATATAGTGGATTCACCATCTTTCTTTAAAGAAAAATTGGGTGAACATTGTCCAATATAGAGGATATTCTTATTTAGGTATAGTTTGGATTAAATGCATTCTGGGGATCTCTCTTTTTTTCCTCTTTGCAAACCGATGTCAGGACATGAAAATCCAGCTTGGGAAAATATATAATTAAAGACTGGATTTTGATGGTTAATGGAATTTGGTATGGCAAATTTATACTTGAAATCCTCCAAAGATTATCTGTTTATGTGAAATTGTTGAATGTTAATGCCCTGCCTTAAAGTTATATAGGTTCCTCGGTTTGTGACCTTCAGTATCTCTGTGACCTTCAGCATATCACTGTGCTTCACTGGTCCTCAGTTGCTTCATTTTATATTGCCTTAATGATGTGTGAAGTAATTGAAGTTGATGATCTCTAGGGTTCTATGATGGTCTGGCATGCTTTAAATTTCAGAGACTGTCTCAGCAGAATTAAATCACATACACAGAATTAATGTCAATTGTATCTAGTCAAGAAATGATTGGTAAATCCTTGTTTGAAACATGGCATATTTATTCTTTTTCTTGCATCCTAGATTGTAGCAGCATAAGGCTTACATACTCTTTATTTTTTTTTGTTGTGTGCATTATGTTCTGAAATTAGCTTCCATATTAGTGTAATATCAATTAAGTTGGGTGTCTTTGATTGAGTCTTACTAGGTGCTAAGCCCCAGGCCAAAACCCCTACCTACTAGGTGCTAAGGCTATGTGGACGAGAAGCCCTCAGGGTCCTAAGGGGAGTTGCTAAGACCAGAGCCCATAGTAGGAGCCTAAGTTCTGGTCTCTCAGATGATGTTTGATGATGGCTAGAGAGTGTATAAAAAGAGAGAGCAGAGCTATTTGTGGAGGGCTGTCACTCTTGAAGGTGTGTTGATGTGGAGACTCTGGGCAGCTGTAGTTAAGAGCCCTCCAGCTTGTAAATCCAGATGTTTGGACTTTGCTAATTACCCTGGTAACTATGCATTGAGATTTGAACCAGACAAGATCTGTCTGTTGATGTTTGTAATTTGTTTGTATTTGCTCTCAAGTTCAGGGTGCTGGCCTTTTCCCCTGAAGGAAGTGAATGATATTTGCATGTTTGATTAAATTGAGATTGTTAACCCTCTAACATTGCTTTCCTTAGTAAAGCAGATCAAAAGAACCTGTGTTGGCAGCCTTCTGTGTTCTGGTTGTTGTTGGTTTTACACAGCCACAGTAGCTACTAGCAAGATTGTTGCAACAATCTCACTCTTTTCCTAGACTGGGCTAGTCAAAATGAGGATATGTATGTATGTGTGTGTGTGTGTGTGTGTGTATATGTATATATGTATATATGCATATATGTGTAGTATGTATGTGTGTATGTATATGCACACACATAAGGGTATCTTGTTATTTTATGCTAGCACAACCGGAAGATTTATATGATCGCTTTTTATTATTGTTCAGTCATTTCAGTTATGTGTAACTCTTTGACCCCATTTGGGGTTTTCTTGGCAAAGATACTTTAGTGGTTAGCCATTTTCTTCTCCAGCTCATTTTACTGAACTGAGGCAAACAGGGTTAAGTGACTTGCCCAGGGTCACACAGCTAGTATGTGTCTGAGGGCAGATTTGAACTCAGGAAGATGAGTCTTCCTGATTTCAGGCCTGGCACACTGTTGCACCATGATCAGAGACTGAGATGGCACTAGCTGCCCATGATCACTTACATGTCTATATAATTGGGAAGAAACCCATCCTTCTTATTATTCTAGGGATTAGACGTGAGCTTAATATGGAGTTAGCATGAAAACATGCAATTCAGCATTGGGGGGCCTTAGAGACTAAATAAATCACCACTATAGCATCGATCAGGACTAGCTTTTGCTGCCTTCAAGGTGAGGTCTCTTCCCAATCCTCACTTGGTTGGACAAGCCTGATATATTCCTTATTTCAGGATGTTGGGGCCCAGAGATAGCAGCTACGTAGCTAGTGAGGCTTGAGTACTTCCATACTTCTGTGTCTATTAAATAATTCAGTTCCTGTCACAAATGTGACAAATAATTCATTTCCCTAAATCCTGAAGGATCTCATGGACTGTTATTTGTATTCTAAATTGCAAGTGCTAAGAATACCTTCATGGGTTTTTTCTGGCCTACATTACAATTATGACAGGTGATCCTAGAGCTTTTAAGAATGAAACTAGAAGAGATCTTTCAAGATTACTAATACAAACTATTCTCCCCCACCATTTCTAGTGGAGCTGCTACATTAAGATTAAATTGCCATGTCATATTAAGTGGCCATGTTAAGATGACTCTTAACATCTCAATCTCTTATGTGCTATGTGAATGAAGAAAAACATTTGTTAAGCACTTATTATTGGCCAATCACTGTGTTCGGCACTAAAGATACAAATACATAGGTGAGAGTATATGGCCTCAAATACCTTACATTCTAATAAGGAGAAAGTGTACATGTAAGTAAATGATGGCCAGAAAGAAAAATTTTAGTTTAGAGAGTCAGGAATTGTGAACAGAGCCATACAGCAGAATATTCACATGCCTTTTCCAGAGAAGTAGTAATAGTGATTTAATTACTATTCCCAGAGCAAAAAGTACAAAGCAATGGGTAGAATGGGAACAAGACAGATGACAATGCTTTGAGTTTCTTGGGATATAAAGCATAGTCTGTTGTCAGCATGATATTGTGGATTAGGTGAGTTTGCACCAATTCACTGATCAGAACAGCTCAGCTCCATAAGGCATTCCAAAGCTGAGTAGATTAATTTCCCTAGGTGGGAGGGACACAGATTCTAGAGGTCAGGCCTGAATAGTGGCCTTCCAGGTGAAGAGAAGGTAGGTACCAGCAGGTCAGGTGGAAGATACATATGGAAGTAGAAATGGTAATTAAAAAAACAGAAGCATTAATGGCAATTGCAGTAGATGAAGTTTTCAGAAAGGTGGGCTCTACTGGAAGTGACACAATTTTGAAGACTTATAGAAATCAGTTTTCCAAGTAACTGAAAGGAGGATATTAAACATTTAGACCAAAAAATTCCACACCAAAACAAAACATAGGCATTATTGGCATTGAATAAAAAATTAAAATAAAATAAAAAAGATGATCGAGGAAACATTAATAAACTATTAATCCAAAGAAATGCCTACTTTATAAAATCTTCACAATAATATGCATGTGTTGAGAACACTTTTAATTATAGGGCCATAGATTTAGAGTTGGAGTAAACTTTAGAAGTCATCTAATGCATCACCTTCATTTTACAGATAAGGAAACTGAAATCAGTGGAGGTTAAATGAGTTATCCAACATCTCACAATTACAAAGTAGAAGAACCAGTGATAAGGGTATGAAAAGAGAATGGGCAAGAAACAATATTCTATAGTAGACCATAACCAGAGTTTTGACAGGTAGAAGGGACCCCAGAAGCCAGCTAGTCCAATTCATACACAAGAAATTGCCTGTTAAATATGCCTAATAAATGGTCTTCCAACTTCTGCTTGAAAACCTCCAAAGAAATGGAAATTTGGAGTGATACTGCATTCCACTTTAGTACCAATTAATTTTTGGAATTTTTTCCCTAACATCTAGCCTAAATTGGCTTCTGCAATTTCCACCCTATACTTCTGTTTTTTATTTTTCTGTTGTTTGACTAATGCCAGGTATTTTTGATGATTACTGCTTAGTTTTTACATGCACACATTTTTTGGGGTGAGGGAGATTTGGTATTGCTAGCACCTTTTAATTCTGTTTTTTAAAAATATTTTTTGTTTTTGCAGATCAATCTTTCTATTATTTTATCTAGTTATAAAAAGTGACATTACCCAACTATGAGCAATTAATGTTTTTCCAATTATTTATTTGTCTTCTATTATTTCTGTGAAGAGTGTTTTGTAGTTGTATTTGTAAGTCATAAATGCATCTTGGTAGGAGAACTGCTCTAATGTTTCTTTTCTCAATAAATTGTTGAGGTTTTTTGTTCTATTTTTCCAAGGTTTTCACTACTTTGATAAAGTTTTCTGCTTCTGGTTCTAATTTGTTAATTCTTTTCCCAATTTTTTCTTTAAGCTCTATGATTTCATCATCATCATATTATATCTTATCTCTTGATTTATTTCTTCTGGCTAGTTTTGAAGTCTTTGTGGAAGAGAGAAAGGGAACAAGCATTTATTAAAATCATTTTTATTAAGTGTCAGACACTGTGATAAGTACTTTACACATACTGCTGGTGGCAAAACAGTTCTTTTTTTAATGAGACTATTATTATTGTGGAGATACTCTTTTCTTCTGGGTTTACTTTTGGGGTTTTTATTAACTCAGTATTTCTTCATTTTATTAGGTATGTTTTTGGTGGGGAGGGTTGTTTTGTTTATTTCTGTTTATTCGTGCATCCAGCTTTAGTTCTTGGATTGCGCCTTTCATAGGACCATGTGATCATAAATGTGGAGGCCATCTAGTTCCGGACTTCTTAAACTTTTTCCACTTGCAGCCCTTTCAGCACTTTTTAAGCTGTGGCTTGTGACCCTATATAGAGTTTAAGAACTGATTCTAGTCCAGCCCCCTCATTTTGTAATTGATGAAACTGAGACTCAGTGAAGTTAAATGATTTGTCCAAGATTACATGGGTAATAAGCATTAAAGTGGTATTTTAATGCAGGACCTCTGACTCCAGAGTTAGTGTTCTTTCCACTTCCTACTAGGGCCCCTCATGCTGTCTTGTATGGTTTAGGTAAGACATACTAATTAAAAAGTGAGGTGATAAAGGCCTGCACCAAGGTAATGGCAGCATCAGAGGGAGGTGGCTGGGAATAGTTAAATGATATTGAAAAGATGAAATCATCAGGCCTTGGCAACAAATTGCAGAAACAGTGAGAAATAGTGATACCTAGACTGAGAGCCTATGGGTTTTGAACAATGTTGATGTGTCCTAAACAGTCTTAAAAGGAAGTTAAGAGGTAGGAAGACTTAGGAGGAAAGATAAATGAGCTCAGTTTTGGACATATTTAGTTTAAGATGCCTACTGGATATCCATTTTAAGATGTCTGAAAGACATTTGGAGATGTAAGACTGTAGGTCAGCAGATAAATTAAGGCAGGATAGGTGGATTTGATAATCATCAGCGTGGAGATGATAATTAAATCCTTGGAAGCTGATGGTAGTAGTTTAAAAGAAGAGAATCCAGAAGAGAGCCCTGCAGGACACCTGCAGTTAGAAGGCATGACTTAGATCAGAGTTCCCAAACTTTTTTGGCCTACCACACCCTTTTCAAAAAAAAAAATTACTCAGTACCCCTCTGGAAATCTTTAACCCTTTAACAGTTTTTTGAAATGCATGTCACTTCAAAATAATACAAAACACATATTTTTAAAAATGATGCATCTTAAATTTAATACTTTATTGTAAATTTATAGGGTTTTTTTCTGCATTGAAATTTTGATGACACAATATTGGGTCATGTAACGGTATAGTATTGTGTTGTAAACAAGTCATATTCCTACTGATACATGCTGGACTTCCCAACAATGCATGACATGCTTGCCTGTCAACATTTCCTTGTTAAGATCTGTTGGTGGACCTGACCACTAATTGGTTATAACTTTAATTTTGTGTGTTTATTTGGAAAATAATATAATCACTACAACTTTAACTTACACAACAGATGAAACATGTATGAACCATTTTTCAAAATTTTCTTCTTTCTTTATGCTTCCACTGCCCCCTTATTTTTATTCAGTGCTTCTCAGTTGCACTCAAGGCCACTACCACCCCCCCGGGTTGTTCCAGCACCCCCCCCCTCAGGGGGCTCTGTCGCCCACTTTGAGAGCCTCTCAAGATCCAGTAAATAAGACTGAAAAGAAGCAATCATCAGTGGGAGGGGAACCAGGAGAAAGAGGTAGCAATCTGCAGAGAGAATTGAGACAAGGACATTAGATTTGGCAATTAAGAGATAGGCCTTAACTCTGGAGAGAATAGTTTAAGTGGAATGATGAGATCTGAAGCTAGATTATAGGAGATTAAGAAGAGAATGAGAGGAGAGAAAGTGGAGAGACCTATTACCTTCTCAAGATGTTTAGCCACAAAGGACAGGAGAGATAAAGATGATTATTAGGTAGGATGAAGGGAGGATTTTTGAGGATGGTGGAGACAACACACGTTTGAAGTCAGTAGTGAAAGAGCCAGTACACGGGAAATTGAAGATAAGTGGTAGAGTGAGTATGATAAAAGAAACAGTCTAATGGAGGAAATGGGATAGAACAGGATCACTTGTGCAAATAGAGGGGTATGCCTTGGTAAGGAATTGTACCACCTCTTTGTGTGAGACAGGCATGAAGGAAGGGAAATAGTTCCAGAAGGCATCTGAGTGATGTGAGGTGAGAAAGAGGAAGCTCATCACAAATGGCCTTAATTTTTTTTGTAAAATATGAGTGAAGGTTCTCATCCAAAAGGATGGGGAGCGGGGCATGAGAGACTCGAAAGGGTTGAAAAGATTTGGAATAGGGTAAGGAAGAAAGGGGAGTGACTAGGAGGTCTGTAGATGATACCTACCAAGATTTTGATTGGGTGGTAGAAATGAATAGCATGAATTTCGCAGAAACAGAAGTTACTGAATAATATAGGTATTGGGAGAACTTAGAAGTGACAGTGGGGGGCAAGGAATAGGAAGGGGTGTGCTAGCAGTTTGAGGATCAGAAATGGCAGGTCACAAAGGTTCTTATAGTTTAATTCTAGTCCCAAAGCCCTAATAAAAAGGACACTCTTCTTAGTTCCCTCATGTCTCAAGTCTTTGGTCTTATCTGTATAGTTGTTTTATCCTATGGATTTGGCTGTCTATGGTGACTGTACCTCACATCTCTGTAATCTTTTACTTCATCTCTTAATTAGAGGATAAATTTAAACATGTATCAAGTGCCTATACTAATATTATATATAATACTGTGTGTGTGTATGTGTGTGTGTATAAAATACCATACTAATGCTGGATGGGGAGTCTAGGGCCAAGATAATATGTTTCTTCTAAGCCTAAGAGAGCCCACGACTCCAACAAGACAAGTTCTTAGCCATTTGGATCCCAAAGATATCTTCCTTCACATAAGAGACCTTGATACCTCCCTCACCACCAACAGGAAATATTTATATACATTAGCCCTTAAAAGCTGTTTTTTCACTTCAACCTGCTTTTCATTGATCCAGCTGAAACACTCCTTCCGTGAATTTTGTCTTTACTTCTTCTATTTATACCTCAATGGGCTTTTGTGTACCAAAAAACACTAAGTTTTTTTTTTTTTCCTCCATCATCATCCCAGCATATCCTATCATTTGCTTTCTTTTCTTTTGGTAAGGCAGTAGGCGTTAAGTGACTTGTCCCGGGTCATACACCTAGTAAGTGTCAAGTGTCTGAGGCCGGGTTTGAACTCAGATTCTCTTGACTCTAGGGCTGGCACTGTGCACTGAGCCACCAAGCTGTCCATATCATTTGCTTTCTGATTTTGAACTTGAATTCCTTGGGACCCTTTTCTGCCTCCCCACAGTTGCCTGAGACAAATTCTAGGGCCATTTGAAGATGACTATTTTCATTATATAGGTTTTAATAACTTCTTTCTCTTAGGTTTCTGTTAGCCTAGGCTTGTATCCAGCCCCACTTGGGCTCATTCTGCCACAGACTTCATGGTTTTTCCTTAGTTACAGATCAGTAACATCAGTCTATCACAGATGGACATCAGTCCATCATGTGCTACTGAACCAAAATGAAAGAATCACAAACCTGATTTTTAGTTTTTTCGTTGTTTGGTCATTTTTCAATCATGTCCAACTCTTCATGACCCTTTTTGGGGTTTTCTTGGCAAAGGTACTGGAGTGGTTTTGCCATTTCCTTCTCTAGCTCATTTTATAGATGAGGAAACTGAGGCAAATAGGGTTAAGTGACTTGCCCAGGGTCACACAGCTAATAAGTGTTTGAGGCTAGTTTTGAATTGAGGAACTCTATCCACTGTGCCACCTAGCTATCCCATGAAACTGTTCAGTACAAATTTATATTATCTAATCCATTGCAGCAAGGCAATCAATCTACTACTACCTAATGGATTTATTATCCCCCTCTCTGCAGCAGCTGTACTGATCCTTTTTCCTATCTCAAAACCTTCCATAGAGCCCATTCCACCCTTTCAACTGAAGTCTTCATCTCATACTTCATCAAAAAAATTGAGGCCATTCACTAAAAGCTCCTTTCTCTCCCCTCCTCCATAAATCACAACACTCAGACATCTTCTCCCACAATTTCTTTCTTCACTTTGGCCTTAGGTAAAGAAGTAGCCCTTCTCCTTGCCAAGTCCAATCCCTCCGTATTCACCCTTGATCTCACTGTCTATAGTCTTTTCTTTATTATTATTATTATTTTATTTTATTTTTAGTTTACAAGATTCAGTTCCATAGGTTTTTGGGTTCCAAAACTTCTCTCCCTCTCTCTTCTCTTCCCCCCCCCCACCCCACCAAGATGTCATGTAATACAATGTAGGTTCTATAGTTACCTTCACATTGCACTTATTTACATAATAGTCCAATTGTAAAGAAAAATTATAACCAATGGAATGAATCATGAGAACGGAGAAATGAAATCAAAACAGAAGGGGAAAAAAAAGAGAGCAAATAGTTTGCCTCCATCTGCATTCTTACTCCATAATTCTGTCTCTAGATGTGCATAGCTTTTTCCATCATGAGTCTTTTGGGGCTATCTTTGAACCTTGCATTAATGAGAGGAGTCAGGTCTATCAAAGTTATTGCTTACAGATACTGTGTGTCTGTAATTGTGTATATTGATCTCCTGGTTCTGCTCCCCTCACTCAGCATTGGTTCATATAAGTCATTCCAGGTTGTAATGAAGTCTGTCTGCTCCTCATTTCTTATAGCACAAAAGTATTCCATTACATTCATATACCACAGTTTGTTTAGCCATTCCCCAATTGACGGACATCCCCTTGATTTCCAGTTCTTTGCCACCACAAAAAGAGCTGCTATAAATACTTTTGTACATACTGGTCCATTTCCCACTTGTGTGAGCTCTTTGAGATACAGCTCTAGGAATGGTGTTTCTGGGTCAAAGGGTATGCACATTTTTATAGCCCTTTGGGCATAGTTCCAAATTGCTCTCCAGAATTGCTGGATCAGTTCACAACTCCACCAACAATTTAGCAATGTTCTAATTTTCCCACATCCTCTCTAGCATTTATTTTTTTCCTATTTTGTCATGTTAGCCAATCTGACAGGAGAAATGTGGTACCTAAGAGTTGTTTTGATTTGCATTTCTCTAATCAATAGTGATTTAGAACATTTTTTCATATGACTATAGATATCTTTAATTTCTTCCTCTGAAAACTACTTGTTCATATCCTTTGACCATTTATCAATTGGGGAATGACTTGTGTTCCTATAAATATGGCTCAGTTCCCTGTATATTTTAGGTATGAGGCCTTTATCAGAGACACTGGTTGTAAAGATTTTTTCACAATTTTCTGTTTCCCTCCTAATCTTGTTGCCTTGGCTTTGTTTATACAAAAACTTTTCAATTTATCATAATCAAAATTATCCATTTTGAATTTTGTAATGCTCTCTATCTCTTGTTGGGTCATGAATTCTTCACTTTCCCATAAATCTAACAGGTAAACTATTCCTTGCTTTCCCAAATTGCTTATAGTTTCAGCCTTTATTCCTAAATCATGAACCCATTTTGACTTTATTTTGGTATATGGTGTAAGATATTGGTCTATGCCCAGTTTCTGCCCTACCATTTTCCAATTTTCCCAGCAGTTTTTGTGAAATAGTGAATTTCTAACCCAGAAGCTGGATTCTTTGGGTTTATCAAAGAGTAGATTGCCATAGTCATTGACTACTGCATCTTGTGCACCTAACCTATTCCACTGATCCACCACTCTCTTTCTTAGCCAGTACCAAGTAGTTTTGATGACTGCTGCTTTATAATACAGTCTAATATCTGATATGGCTAGGCCACTTTCCTTAGCATTTCTTTTCATTAATTCCCTTGATATTCTGGACCTTTTGTTCTTCCAGATGAATTTTGTTATTATTTTATCTAGCTCTATAAAATAATTTTTTGGTAGTTCGATTGGCATGGCACTGATTAAGAAAATTAATTTAGGTAAAATTGTCATTTTTATTATATTAGCTCGGCCTAACTGTGAGCAACTGATTTTTTTCCATTTATTTAGATCTGACTTTATTTGTGTGAAAAGTGTTTTGTAATTGTATTCATACAGGTCCTGGGTTTGTCTTGGCAGGTAGACTCCCAAATATTTTATAATGTCTACAGTAACTTTAAATGGAATTTCTCTATCTCTTGCTTTGTTGGTAATAGGGTTACTGTGCCGAGGATTTATGTGAGTTTATTTTATATCTTGCAACTTTACTAAATTTATTATTTCAAGTAGTTTTTCACTTGATTCTCTAGGATTCCCTAAGTAAATCATCCTATCATCTGCAGAAAGTGATAATTTAGCGTCTTCTTTGCCTATTCAAATTCCTTCAATTTCTTTGTCTTATTGCTAAAACTAAAATTTCTAGTACCAAATTGAATAATAGGGGTGATAATGGACATCCTTGTTTCACCCCTGATCTTATTGGGAATGCATCTAGCTTATCCCCATTACAAATAATGCTTGGTGATGGTTTTAGGTAGATGCTATTTATAATTTTAAGGAAGGCTCCGTTTATTCCTATGCTTTCTAGTGTTTTTAATAGGAATGAGTGTTGTATTTTCTCAAAAGCTTTTTTTGCATCTAATGAGATGATCATATGGTTTCTACTGGTTTTGTTGTTGATATGATCAGTTATGCTGACAGTTTTCCTAATATTCAACCAGCCTTGCATTCTTGGAATCAATCCTTCCTGGTCGTAGCGTATTATTCTCGTGATAAGTTGCTGCAATCTTTCTGGTAATATTTTATTTAAAATTTTTGCATCAATATTTGTTAGGGAAATTTGTCTATAATTTTCTTTCTCTATTTTGACTCTTCCTGGTTTGGGTATTAGTACCATATTTGTGTCACAAAAAGAATTTGTTAGGACTCCTTCTTTGCCAATTTTCCCATGTAGTCTATAAAGTATGGAAATTAATTGTTCTTTAAATGTTTGATAGGATTCACATGTAAAACCATTTGGCCCTGGAGATTTTTTCCTAGGGAGCGCATTGTTGGCTTGCTCAATTTCTTTTTCTGAGATGGAGTTATTTAGGTATTTTATTTCCTCTTCTTTCAACCTGGGCAATTTATATTTTTGTAAATATTCATCCATTTTCTTAAGGTTGTCACATTTATGGGCATACAATTAATTGGGCAATATAATTCCTAATTATTTCTTTAATTTTCTCTTCACTGGAGGTGAATTCACCCTTTTCATTTTTTATACTGGTAATTTGGTTTTCTTCTTTCTTCTTTTTTAATCAAATTGACCAAAGGTTTATTGATTTTCATAAAACCAGCTCTTAGTTTTATTTATTAGTTCAATACTTTTCTTGATTTCAATTTTATTGATCTCTCCTTTGATTTTCAGTATTTCTAATTTGGTATTTAATTGGGGATTTTCAATTTGTTTTTTTCTCTAGTTTTTTTCAGCTGCATGCCCAATTCATTGATCTCCTTTTTATCTATTTTATTCATGTAAGCATTTAGAGATATAAAACTTCCCCTGAGAACTGCTTTTGCTGTATTCCATACGTCTGTAGTCTTTTCCAACAGATTGTCCCCACTACCACTCCCATTGTCTATCTTCATCTCTCCTTTATTGACCTGTTATATTCTGCATACAATAGTTACATTTCCTATATCATTTAAAAACAGAACAAAACTTACAATTCTTCCATCCCCACTATTAATCATTCCATATCTCTCTTTTCCTTCCTAACTGGAAAGAGTCCCACTTAGAGCCTCTGTTATCGTTGCTTAATCCTTTCTAAATCCTCTGCAGTCTGCCTTTTCACCTCATCATTCATCTTTTAAGGAATGCCTGCTGTTAGCATCTTGTAGTAGATAGCATACTGGAGCTGGAGACAGGAGTGCCTGGATTCAAATCCCAACCCTGATATTTACTAGGTGTGTAACCATGAGCAAAGTAGCTTTATTTCTCTTAGCCTGTTTCCTTACTTGTAAAATAGGGATGACAGCAACTGTAGTATCTACCTGACTTTTTTCTTGTGAGGCTCAAATGACATATAGAAAATACATTGCAGATGTTAAAATGCTACTAAAATGTCACTTATTTTTATTCTATGAAATTTAAACTGAAATGAAATTTATTGTGCAATATTTCGATGTTTCAGGGACTTGTAATTTCATCATTGTGGGTATTTAGTGATTTTGAGAGTTGGAGGGCTCTTCAGTAGCTTTCAAGTCTAACACATATACAAAGAATCCATACTATAATATAACAAGTATTTATCCAGCTTGAAGACTTCCAGGACCTCCACTTGATGCAGCCCAGTTCACTTTTAGACAGTTGTAATGTTAGAAAGTTTTTCCTGACTTTAAGCCAAAATTGCAACTTCCAAAAAAAATTACCCCTCGTTCTTTTTTGTGGGGGATAAACAAAGCAGGTCCAACTCTTCCATGTGATAGTCCTTAAGCAGATATTGTATCCCCTCTGAATCCTCCTTTTCAAGCTAAATGTCTCCTGTTCCTTCAGCTGATCCCAGTATGATATGCATTCAGGGTCTTCACTATACTGGTTTCTGTCCTCCAGATATTCTCATTTATCAGTGTTCTTCTTAAACTGTGGTGCCCAAAGCTGAACATAATACTACATACAGATACAATCTGACAGGGGCAGAGCACATTGGCATAGTTACTTCCATATTCTGGAGAAACCTATCTCTTGTAATGTAACCTCAAATACCATTCACTCTACTATACAAATCTCCATCCTTCTTTCAGTAGTAGATAATTTTTGAGAATTGCTATGGCCAAAAATTTCTTTATGCTGTAGCCAGTCTGGTGTTGGGGCCCTTATGTAGTTTGGTCCTCAAATGACAGAAACACCACAAAGGGTCACTTTTGTGGCACAATGAAACATCAGAGTAGAATTTCAATAAGTTACTTTCTAAAACCTGTAATATTAAGAATAAAGTAACTAGAAAGGTAATCCTTCCTGTAAAAATAATTTTAATACTTTTTTGTCTCTTCTGTCATTTTGTTCTTCAATGCAGTTCTTTGAGGTTCCATTTGATTCAAATATGAACAGAACAAAGAACAGACCTCTGGTTCGAGGACAGATCAGGTAAAGTAATATATACCCCATGTGAATAATACATTGATCTTATTCTTTTTATGCCCTTTTTTTTCATTGAAGAGGAAGATCATTCCATGCATGGGGGACAGCCAGAGAAAATGTTCAGAACAGAGAACTGAGAGAATATCTTGTTTGTGGAACAGCCAGGAAGCCAATGTTAAAGGATCAAAAAGTACATGTGGGGGGAGTAAAGTGTAAGAACATTGAAAAAGTAAGAGGGATTTAAGTTATGAAGGGGTTCCCAAACAGCATTTTGTTTTTTATCCTGGAGGCAATAGGTAGCCATTGTTGTTTGTCCTTTATTTTTGAAGAAGACTAATGACATCAGTTGATTGAGTAGAGCAGTGACATGGTCAGACCTATACTTTAGGAAAGCCATTTTGGTGGCTGAATCTCTTCGTGGATTGTAGTGGAGAGAGCTTTGAGGCAGGCAGACCCACTGGCAGACTACTGCAATAGTTCAGGTGTGAGGTGATGAAGGAAGGCATGCACAAGAGTGGTGGCAGTGTCAGAGGAGAGAGGATATTGGAAGAGATAGGAAGGATGTTACAGAGGTAAAATCGACAGGTTTTGTTAACAGAGATTGGATATAGGGGATTAGAGATAGTGAGGTCTAAAGGATAACCCTTAGGATTGTGAGCCAGAGGGGGCTGGAGGATGATGTTGCCTTCCGCAATAATAGGGAAGGTAAGAAGGGAGAAAAGTAATGAGTTCTGTTTGGGACATGTTTATTTTAAGATATCTATTGGATAGCTAAATTGAGATCTCTGAAAGGCTGTTGGAAATTAGAGATTGGAGGTCAGCAGAGAGTTTGGGGGCAAGAAAGGTAGATTTGAAAGTCATCAACATAGAAATGGTAATTCAATTCATAAGCGCTGATGATATCACCAAGTGAAATAGTATAGAGTGAGAAGGGAGCTCAGAACAGAACCTGAAGGATACCTTCTATTAGATTTAAAGTTATAGATACATGAGTATCCATTGAAATTATTGAGCAAAGGAGTAATAAAGTGAGGGTGGCTTTTAAATACCACTTGTGTGACTTCAGTTGCAGGACAGGTTCAAGTGAGACAGATTGAAGCCAATTCATTTACAACCTTATTCGTTTACTACATGTAAGCCATTACACATGAGGAAAGCTAGCTAGATTCTCCCCATTCTAATCTATAGAATACAGATTAAACTTTCTAAAACAGCATTCTATAGTTCAACATCCTTTGCTTGGCATTCAAGACCCTCCACAATCTAATCATAACTAATCCTTCTTGGCTTATCTTCCACTACATTCTATGTGGATGTACCATCAAATAAGGTTTTTTTTCCTTTTTTATGTCTTTGTGCTTTCTTGTCTCTCTACTACTGTTCACAAGATATCCCCAAAATTTCCATTTTTCTTTCAACATCCAAATTCCAATTGCTGTCCCATGGTTCATTTGGAGGTGTCTCACTGACACCTCAAATTCAACATGCCTGTAACTAAGCTCATGTTTTCCCCTAAATTATGCCTGTGGTCACCTTGTCTTTTATGTTTGCAACCTTGGCATTATCTTTAACACTTGTCTCTCTTATGACTTAAGGAAATGGGGATATGTAACCTGGAGAAGAGAAATATGGGGAAAATGAGAGGAGTTAGAGTAGATAAGGCACCAGTTAGGAAAACCTGAGTCCAGGTCCACTTCTCACACATTGACTGTGTTAACTATAAACCTGGCAAATCATTTAATTTCTCAGTAAAGCAACTCTAAGACTATAAGGTACAAAATAGATTCCAGTGAACATTGATAGATGTTGCCTTAACAGAGTTCCCCATACCAATGAAATCTCAAGTCCGGATGATAGTATTTAAATTCTCATTCATTTTGGTCAAAAAGAATGAACTAGAAGCAATGGGTGGAAGTTAGAGAGACATATTTAGTCTTGAGGTAAGTAGGAGCTTCCTATTAGGGATCCAAAAGTAGAATGGATTGGATTTACTCTGAAAACCAAGTGTATACATTATTCTGTGTTACAGAGCACTAATTCTTTCAGGATATAATTCAATTAATCAATTTAAGTAAGCATTTAAGTACCACACACTGTACTAGGCACTTTTACAAATATCTCACTTGATCCAATCCTGCAAGGTGGGTGCTTTTGTTATCCTCATTTTACATGCGAGGAAACTAAGGCAAAAGTTTGTCCAAGGTCACACAGCTAGTAAATGTCTGGGATCTGGCCCCACTCTCCATTCACTGTGGCATCTAGGTGACTTTGAGAGGCACCCCTCTAAGAGGTAGCAAGAAACAAAGAAAGCAAAAAGTATAAAATAATAGCATGGAGAGAAATGAATAAAATTTTAAAAGTTTTTATAGGAATAAATCTAATGTAGCTAAGATTAAAAGATTAGCTGTTAACTGGGAAAAAAAAATCCTTACAGCACCTTTCTTTAATAAATGTCTCATTTCCAAAATATATAAGGTACATATCCAAGTTAATGAGAGCCAATCCCTAATTAATAAATATTCAAAGAGTATGAACAGACAATTCTCAAAGAAAGAAATACAAGCTATATATAGTCAAATGAAAAAATGCTCAAAATTATTAATAAGGAGAAAAATCCAAATTGAAGCAGCTATGAGATTCTACCTCACACCCATCTGTTTGACACAGTTAACAACAAAGGAAAATCACAAGTGTTGGAGGGACTATGAGACAAAACAAGCGTATAGATAACCTGTTGGTGAAGGTGTGAATTTGTCTAGCCATTCTGGAACACAATTTGTAACTCTGTGCAGAAAGGTACTAAACTGTATCCCCTTCAATGCTACTAGATCTACACCCAAATGAAATCAAAGAAAGACAAGAACCATACCTATATATACAAAAATATTTGTAGTAGCTCCTTTTATCATGGCAAAGAACTTGGTACCTTGGCGGGTGAGGGGGACCGGTATGTATCAATTAATCTGGCTGCATGAATTATGGTATATAAATTTAATGGAATACTATTCTGGAAATGAAGAAACTGTTTCAGAGGTAACTGGGAAGACTGGTATGGACTGATACAGAACCAGCAGATTGTTATACTACATAATATGTTAAGATTGTAAAAACATACAGTTTTGAAAGTTTTAAAATTTGATCAGCACAGTGGTCAATCATGTTTGCAGAAGACAATTGATAAATAATGCTGCCCACTTCCTGACAGAGAGGTAATACACTAATAACCAAATGAGGCAGACTTTCTGGAGTTGGCCAATTTGAAGATTTGTTTTGCTTAACTATACTTTTTTGTTATAAGTTTTTTTTTTTCTCCATGGGGGTTAGGGATTAGAAGGAAAATAAATAAAATTTAATTTAAAAAAAAAAGCAAGTAAATTGTATATAGGAAAGCATTACAAAGAACATCATATAAGAACATGGCACATTAACCTCATTTCCTTTTCTTTTAACTAAACTAGTAGAAGAAAAGAATGCTATGACTATAATTTAGCTAGATTTTAGAAAAACTTTGATAACCAAGAGCCAGCATTGTGTAATGGAGAGAGAGCTGTCCTCAGAGTCAGGAAGACCTGGGTTCAAGTCCTACTTTTGACACATGTGATTTGTATAACTCTACGAAAATCATTTAATTTTTCAGTACTCTTAACAAGACTATAAGTTGCGCAAAAGGTGCTGCATTTGGTTTTTTTTTTTTTAGAGGGGGGAAGGTAGGGCAATTGGGATTAAATGACTTGCCCAAAGTCACACAGCTAGGAGGTGTGTCAAGTGTCTGAGACTGGATTTGAACTCAGGTCCTCCCAACTCCAGGGCTTGTGCTCTACTAACTGCACCACCTAGCTTGCCCCCAAAGGTGCTGCATTTGTAAAGGGAGTTTTCTCACTCAGGACTTCCCAATGAAATAACAGATCTAGTTGCAATCCCTCTCTCTCTTGATAAGCATGTCATAATGATAGAAGGATAGGGATTAGGTGGTAATATAATCAAATGGATTTGGAAGTAGTGGGATAGCCAGATTCAAAGAATAGTTTCTAATCGTTCAGTGTCAGTGGGATGGGAAGTCCTCCAGTTAGCTCTGTGCAGTTTAACATTGGTTTCAGTGACTTAGAGGCATAGATGGTATAAGACCACTCTATACCAAGCTCCTCCTCCTTCTTCCAAGTGGACTAGGCTAGTTTTTTCACAGAAAGCTGTCCTTCAGACTTGATTGGCACAGGGGGCTTGGCATGTTCTAAGTTGTGGGGAGTTTAGTACAGGCTAAATTGCTGGGGGGAAAGGAGGGAGGCCTCAAGCTGTGTCTCCCTTGACAGTTTTCTAGTAGCCTCTGGCCATATTGACCTAGCTTCTGAGTTATCTACTGGCACAAAAAGTCTCACCCATGCTGCGTTGGGATCTTCCAGACTTGGCAGATATCTTAAGTCTGTGCACGTCACCATAGCTTACTCTGCTGACTTAGTTACATTTCTATATGGGGAGTGGAGGGGTATGTCTACCCAAGCTAAAAGGTTTTAGTATCTTTGCTGAAAATAATTTCTGTGCTATAGCTAGGTAAACCTCCTTTTATTAACTACTGAATAACCTTTGAGTTTTTCATTTCATCCCATCACTAAACTGAGTCAGGCAGTTATGTATACATAGATAGAGAGCATGGATGTGAGTTGACAATGATGGGATGATTTTAAAAAAAAATAAAATTAAGGGATGGGAAAGAGGGATGCACTGGGAGAAGGGAAAAGGGAAAGGTTAGAATGAGATAAATTATCTCATATAAAAGACTTTTGGTGCAAAAGAAAGAGCTTTTACAGTGAGATCATGGGGAGGCTGTCAGACAACATTAGAACCTTACTCTCATTGGAATTGGTTCAAAAAGGGAATAACATATATACTCAGTTGGGGATAGAATCTATTTTGCCCCAGAGGGAAGAAGAGGAAGGGGAAAACAGAAGAAGACTGAGCTGTTAGCAGGTAGGGCATGGGGGCAGAAGCAAAACACTTTTGAGGAGGAAGCACAGGGGGGTGGTGGGAGTGGGAGAGAGGGGTGGGGTGAGAGAAACAGAGAGGGTGGGGGGAATAGGGGGGAAATACACAGTAATCATAACTTGAATGTGAATGGCATGAACTCACCCTTAAAAAAAGCAGATAGTAGAGTGGATTAAAAACCACAATTTTGACAATATGTTGTTTACAAGAAACACTCTTTCATAATAGAGATTCACACAGAATAAAGGAAAGAGGCTGGAGCAAAATCTGTTATGCTTCAGTTGAAGTAAAAGAAAGCAGAGGTAGCACTCATGATCATATATAAAACAAAAGCAAAAATAGATTTAATTTTAAAAAGCAATAATTAATAAGCAAAGAATCTCTATTTTGTTAAAAGTTAACATAATGAATCAGTACTAAACATATATGCACCAAATGACATAGCACCCAATTTCTGAAAGGAAAAATTAAATGAATTACAGGAGGAAATAGACAGTAAAACTATACTAGTGGGAGACCTCAACTTCCTCCTCACAGAAGTAGATTAACCAAAAAAATGAGAAAGAAATTAAGGAGATGAACAGAATTTTAAAAAAGTTAGATATGGATACCTGAACAGGAGCAGAAGCAGGCCTAGGGCTGAATTGCTGGCTGTGGTGGCAAATCCCCAGGCCTCTCATCCCAGTATGGGAGTCTGTGAGAGCTACGTGAAACAGAAGTGCAGATCCTGTGTGCACAGCAGCAGCTACTCCTGAGGCTTTTCGCCCACACCCTAAAGGTTTGAAACTCACCTTCTTGAACTTCCTGGAGCCATGATGACCCAGTGAAACATAGGTGTTCTCAGCCCTCCTTTCCTCACCCAGAAAATACCGCCCTAGAAAAAACTCTGGAATAGAGGAGCCAGAAGTGGGGATTCAGTAGCCTTTTAGCTCGGGAGACTGGGGAGACAGCACCTCTTGTGGGGTAGAAGGAGACCAGTACAAGAAGGGAGGTGTCTCAGCAGGCCTCATTTCAGCAGACCAGTGGGGGTTCCTGAGCCTCAGTGGGTTGGAGCCCACAAGCACCAACACCAGGATCCCAGATGTGCCTTTGCAAAGCCAGGGGAAGTGGCAGACACCAGCAGAGACAACTGCTGAGACTACCCATGCTGTAGCACAGCCTTAGGGGAAGAGGAGACTTCCAGCAGCTAGACCACCCCTCCTCCACACCTCACACCAGGAGCTTCAGTGTAACCCAAGAGAAACACAGAAAGACATCCACCTGGCCTCGACTTTGGCACACACCAGCCAACTCTCGCTCAGGACAAGGTGAGCAGGAGCATTACATAGGCTCTAGAAGACAAAACCAGAGGCCACAGCACACAAAGACAGTAACCAGGTCCCCAGTTCCCAGTACAAGAAGCTTGGGACAGAGCCCTCTGGGCCCCAGAAGCAGAGGTCCACTTTAAAAGCCAGGAAAAAGGGGGGGGGGGCGGAGCCAAGATGTCGGCTGGAAAGCAGGGACTTGCTTAAATTCTCTGCCAGATCCCTCCAAACATCTATAAAAAATGGCTCTGAACAAATTCTAGAGCTACAGAACCCACGAAATAGCAAAGGAAAGCAGGACTCCAGCCCAGGAAAGCCTAGATGGTCGCTGGGAAGGGTCTATTGCACGGAACTGGGAGTGGAGCGGAGCAGAGCCCAGCGTGTGCTGTGCCAAGACCAACCAGAACGGGAGCCAGGTGGAACAGTCATAGCACCCTGAATCAGTGAACTGTGGCAGTTACCAGACTTCTCAACACACAAACACCAAAGAAAACAGAGAAGGTTAGTGGGAAAAACTGTAGGGACAGAGTGAAAGGAGTTCATAGTTCAGCCACCGCCACAGGGGTGGTGGAGGTGGTGCAGCTCTGAGGCTGCTTCCAGAGCTACAGCTGCAATTGCCTCTGGCAGCAGGTCCACCTGGTGGGAGGAATTAAGCAGCAGATTAGAGTGGGAGTGCAAAACCTATTTTGCCCTGCCTGGATCTAGGTCACAATCCTGGTTGGCGGTTCTTGGGGAAGAAGGAACACTGGTGTGGCAGAGCTTGCTGTGTAGAAGTAGCTCTGAAAATAGCAGCACAGCCCCTCAAGCTTGGGACAAAGTACTTTCTACAAGCAATAGTACCCCAACAAAAAAAGATTCCAAAATCTGAGTCTGAATCTGAGACTGTTTTCTCTGACTGTTCATGTTCCCTTGAGCTTGTAATTCATGAGATTTCAGTATTAGGCTAGTTGAAAGGAGTCCACACACACACACACACATATGTAGACAGAGGGCACAGGGTGAGTTGAATATGAAGGGTTGATATCTAAAAAATAAAATCAAATTAAGAGAAGAGAGAGGAATATATTGAGAGAGGGAGAAAAGGAGAGATACAATGGGGTAAATTATCTCACATAAAAGTGGCAAGAAAAAGCAGTCCATTAGAAGGGAAGAGGGGGCAGGTAAGGGGGAATGAGTGAATATTGCTCTCATTGGATTTGACTTAAGGAGGGAAAAGCACAGACACTCAATTGGGTATCTTATCCCACAGGAAAGAAGGAGGAAGGAGATGAGAAAAGGTGGGACGATAGAAGGGAAGGCAGAGAGGGGAGGAGATAATCAAAAGCAAACACTTTTGAAAAGGGACAAGGTCAAGGGAGAAAATTGAATAAAGGGCAACAGGATAGGATGGAGGGAAATATAGTTAGTCTTTCATGACATGAGTATTGTGGAAATGTTTTACACAATGATACATGTGTGGTTTATGTCGAATTGCTTGACTTATTAGGGAGGGTGGGTTGGGAGGGAAAGGGGGAGAGAATGTGGAACTCAAAGTTTTAAAAGAAGATGCTCAAAAAAAAAGTTGTTTTTACATGCAAGTGGGAGAAAAGATATACAGGCAGTGGGGCATAGGAATCTATGTTGCTCTATAGGGAAGTAAGGGAAAAGGGGCTTGGGGGGGGAGTAGGGTGACAGAAGGGAGGGCTGACTGGAGAATGGGGCAATCAGAATATATGTCATCTTGAAGTGGGGGGGAGGGTAGAAATGGGCAGAAAATTTGTAATTCAAAATCTTGTGGAAATCAATGCTGAAAACTAAAAATATTAAATAAATTTTTTTTAAAAAGCCAGGAAAAAGACAACCACCATGAGAAGCAATCCAGAAAAACAAAGACTATTGATTCTTATTATGGAGATAGCAAAGATCAAAATATGAATTCAGAAGAGGACAGTATTGACACTATACCCACATCTGACACCTCAGAAGGGAATGTGAAATGGTCTGAAGCCCAAAAAGCATTCCTGGAAGACCTTAAGTAGAATTTTAAAAACCAAATTAAAGAGGTAAAGAAAAAATGGGCAAAAAATTTGCTGAGTACAAATCTTTAAAAAGTAAAATTGGGGAAATGATTAAGGACATACAGAATGTAATTGGAAAAAAATGAGTCCTTGAAAAGTAAAATTAACGAAATGGAAAAGTAGGTACTGAAGCTAAATGAAGAAAAAAATAAATTACAAATTAGAATTGGGCAAGTAGAAGCTAATGACTCTGAGGCAACAAGAATCAGTCAAACAAAATCTAAAGAACGAAAAAATAGAAGAAAACATGTAATATCTGGTTGGAAAAACAACTGACCTGGAAAAGAGATCTAGGAGAGATAATCTAAGAATTATTGGTCATCATGAAGAAGCTATCATGAAAAAAAAGAGCTTGGACAGTATCTTCCAAGAATTCATCAAGGAAAACTGTCCTAAAACCAGAGGGTAAAATAGTCACTGAAAGAATCCACCGATCACTCCCTGAAAGAGATCTCAAACTGAAAACTCCATGGAATATTGTAGCCAAATTCTAGAATTATCAGGTCAATGAGAAAATGCTGAAAGCAGCCAGAAAGAAACAATTCAAATATTGTGGAACTACAGCCAGGGTCATGCAGAACCTTGCAGCTTCTACATTAAAAGATAGGAGGGAGTGCAATATGGTATTTTGAAAGGCAAAAGAGCTTGGACTACAACCAAGGATCAACTACCCAGCAAAATTGAGCATAATTTTTGAGGCAAGGAGGTGGACAATCAATAAGATAAGAGAATTCCAGACTTTCCTGATGAAAAGACCAGAGCTCAATGGAAAATTTAATCTTCAAATACAAAACTAAAGAGACGTAAAAAGGTAAACAGGTAAAAAAAAATCTTGTTATTCATTAAGGGCAAACTTTCTTATGTAGGATTATGTTGTTTTATATATGTTACGTATATGTCAATCTTGAGAATGGAACAGTTTTGACAATTAAAAGGGTTATGCATAGAGAGTGTCAGTATAAAGTAACGATGTGTGTTGGCAAACAAAATGGGCTCTTAGCACTCAGTTCAACCAAGTGCCCTTGAAGAGTTTGGCCTTTGTTTCCTTGATTAGATTGGGTGTCCTTGGTGACCTCCTTGCCTCAGTGGAAGGCCTAGTTTACACATGGGCTTGAGTGACATGTTTGGGACATCAGGCTTTTAGACCACGTGGGTTTAAGTGGCCTGTTTGTGATGATTCTAGGTCATATGGGTGAGTCGTATGTGTGACTCAACCCTGACCCTGAAAAAGATATAAAACCAGGGTTTGGCTTTCTCTTTTTCGGAGCTCTGACCCACAGCTGTGGTGGCACGTGACTCTGGGCCAGCCCTTGTCATAAACTCCTGGGCTGAACTTGGATGTTGGTAACTATGAATTGTATTTGGTCTTTCTGTCGATGTTTGTAATTTGTTTGTATTTGCTCTGAAGTTCAGGGTGCTGGCTTTTCCCCCTGAACTAAGTGAATGGTATTTGTATGCTGAATTAAAGTAAGCTTGTTAACCCCTTAAGGTTGCTTTCCTTAGTAAAGTAGATGAAAAGAACCTGTGTTGGCAGCATTCTTGTCGTTGGGCTTGTACTGGTTTTTCACCCCTACAGCAGCTGCTAGCTGAATTGTTGTAACAAATGGTGTACTTGTGGTAGGATCTGCAGATTAAAAGGAAAATATGGCGTTTGGGGTTACTGGCGTGGAGTGTTTCCCAGTTTTTGGATTCCTCTTTGTACTTGGGGTGGCTATGGTTTTATGGAACCCCAGGAACAACAAAGGCATGAAGGAAAACAAGCAAGTAGAAGATAATCCCTCCTTCCAAGGCCTTGAGTTGATAAGCCTGGCTCTGCAGAACTGTGCTGAAAGAGATCATATTGTATGCGGAGTTTTGAAACAGGAGCAGAGAACTGCCTTCCTAAAGACTTCAGAGAAAAAAATGGAAAATGGCCTTCATTCACATTTGGCAGGAGCAGCTGGTGAGGAGAGACGATGGCTGCCCACATATTAACCCTGATGGAGTGGAGGACTTCTTATGTGGGAACTTTGGAAAGCTGCTGAACTGCCTTGGAGCTGCCATTGGTAAGGTAAATGAAAAGGTGGAGAATCACCTATATCACAGTCACCATTCAGGCAGAATCCAGAAGAGGCCTGCCAGAGCTAGACTACCAGGAAACCATGAACTTGGAATTCAAATGGAAACTTTGCAGCAAGGAGCTAAGTGTGCCTCTTTGCTGCCTCCCCCTGGGCCTATTTGGGACCCAGGAGGGAGGGGTGGATTTGTTTATGGTGGGGTGGGAGAAGTACCTTGGACCTCCTGGGACGCCACCCTGTTGGTTTTATTGCCCAGCTGCCCCTCAGCACTTGGAAGCTGGGACTGAAGCAGAATGGAGAGGAGAGCCCCCCAACAGAACTTTGTTTGTACTTTTTCTTTGAGTTGGGACTTTGGGTGCCAAGAGGAAGCCTGCAGCAGCAATGTGGAGAGAAGTGTTGTGCCAAAAAGAAGTGAGCAAGACCCAGATATAAATTTAGATGTGGATTTATTGAAGCTAGCGACTGTTGGGAGTAATTACTCAAATAGAACAGCAACGAGCAAGGGAAGAGAAAGGGTACTTAAAGGGAAAGAGCACAATTAGATTTCCATGGAGATGGGGGCACAAACAGTGGGACAAGCTGAGGCAGGATCATTTCCGTGGAGATGGGGACACAAGCTGGGGGACAAGCTGAGGCAGGATGGAGAAACTGAAAGGGTCGGGGCTAGGGCATAACATTCCCCGCTTCAAAGTGTGTCAGTTGTTTGACATATTCTCTGGGGATCTGTCACAAGAATCAGGGGGACTGGGATTTGCAAATAGGTAATGGAGATCCCTAATCAATAGTAGTTTAACAGAGTTTATTGGGGACTTGACAAATTGCAGAAAACGATTAATGAGGCAGGGGCCCACAACCAGAGCTATAATGAAGAGGAGGAGGAGGCCAGTCAGGGTCATCACCAGGGTAGTGAGCCAAGGGGATCTACAGAACAGGGAATGATATCAGTTCTCAGAGTTTTCCACCTCCCTTTGTCTATCGGCAATATTTTGGTGTACCAACCTCAGACTTTCCCGCACCACTCCAGAGTTGTTAGCATAGAAACAACAAACTTCTCCCAGGGCCACACATAGGCCACCCTGCTTGAGAAAAAGAAGGTCAAGGCCTCTGTGGTTCTGGAGGGCCACCTCTGCCAACGAGTTCACTTGTTTTTCTAGGACTGAGATGGACCACTCTATGTGGGAGAGGTCAGTGTCTACCTGTGCACTTAAGGCCTTATAGTTGAGATCCCCTTTGACTAGGGCTGCTGTCCCAGTGGCGGCAGAGCCCACAAGCCCCAGGCCTACTAAGATGGAGATGAGGAGTGGTATTGCTCGCCTTTCATGGTCACTTGGTTGCCCTTCAGGGGAAAAATAGCACCAGCCTTCCTCACCCGGGAGGAGAGAAACCCAGGGAATCATGGCCACCAAGATGCACAGGGGGCCCTCCAGATGTTGTTGGTGTCTGAGGAGCACAGTAGCAGAGACACACTGGGTAAGGCCGTGGTGACACGCCCACTAGGCTCCTGGAGGGGCCGGGAAATAGTCTGAGCTGGAGGCCTGAATCTCCTGAGTGAGTTTGCAAATGGAGCCATACTGAGAACTGGATAAAGTGGTGTTAGAAGATGTAAGGCAGGGTGGAGCCAAGATGACAGCTGGAAAGCAGTGACTGGAGTGAGCTCCTCACCAAGTCCCTCCAAAAACCTATAAAAAAATGGCTCTGAACCAATTCTAGAACTGCAGATCCCACAAAGTGGCAAAGGGAAGCAGGGGTCCAGCCCAGGACAGCCTGGATGGTCTCTGGGTAAGGTCTGTCCCGCACGGAGCTCCCTGCTCCCAGCTGAGGGGAGTGGA
>CM053626.1:155366388-155386257 GCA_028646595.1 Phalanger gymnotis | reverse complement strand
TCCGAGACCATCCGGGCTGTCCTGGGCTGGAGCCCTGCTTCCCTCTGCCACTTTGTGGGTTCTGCAGTTCTAGAATTGGTTCAGAGCCATTTTTTTATAGGTTTTTGGAGGGACTTGTTGGGGAGCTCATGCCAGTTACTGCTTTCCAGTCGCCATCTTGGCTCTGCCCCGCCGCCCATCCTTTTCATTTTTTACTGGTAATTTGGTTTTCCTCTTTCTTTTTTTTTTTTAAATCAAATTAGCCAAAGATTTATCTATTGGTTTTTCCATAAAACTAGCCCTTAGTTTTATTTATTAGTTCAGTAGTTTTCTTAATTTCAGTTTTATTAATCTCTCAGTTGATTTTTCAGGATTTCTAATTTGATGTTTAATTGAGGATTTTAAATTTGTTCTTTTTCTAGCCTTTTCAGTTTCATGCCCAATTCATTGAGCATTTAGAGATATAAAATATCTCTTTAAGAATTGCTTTGGCTGCATCTCATAAGTTTTGGTATGTTGTCTCATTGCTATTCTCTTCATTGAAATTATTAACTGTTTCTGTGCTTTGTTGTTTGACCCACTCGTTCTTTAGGATTAAATTCTTTAGTTTTCAATTAATTTTTAGTCTGTCTTTCCATGGCCCTTTATTACATGTGATTTTTATTACATCATGGTCTGAAAAGGGTCCTTTTAATATTTCTGCCTTTCTGCATTGGATTGTGACGTTTTTATTCCTTCATACATGGTCAGTTTTTGTGTAAGTGTACCTCTGAGAAAAAGGTTTATTCGTTTATATCCCCATTCAATTTTCTCTAGAGTTCTATCATACTTAACTCTTCTGAAATTCTGTTCAGCTTCTTAACTTCTTTTCTTGTTTATCGTTAGATTTATCTAGTTGTGAGAGGGGGAGGCTGAGGTCCTGCACTAGTATAGTTTTGTTATCTATTTCTTTCTATAATTGCCTTAACTTTTCCTCTAAGAATTTGGATGCTATATCATCTGGTATGTATGTGTTTAGTATTGACATTACTTCGTTGTCTATTGTACCTTTTAGCAAGGTAATTTCCTTCTTTATCTTTTTTAATTAGATCTATTTTTGCTTTTGTTTTGTCTGAGATCAGGATTGCTACTCCTGCTTTTTTTACTTCAGCTTAAGTGTAATATATTCTGCTCCAACCTTTTACCTTTAGTCTGTGTGTATCTCACTACTTCATGTGTGTTTCTTGTAAACAACATGCTGTAGGATTATGGTTTTTAATCCACTTTGGTATTCACTTCTATTTTATGGGGGAGTTTATCCTTTTCACATTCACAGTTATGATTACTATATCTTTCTCTTCATCCTAGTTTCTCCCCTGTTTATACTTTTCTGTCTCCTTTCACCCATTCTCTCTTCACCAGTGTTTTGCTTCTGACCACTGCCTTCCTCAATCAGCTTTCCCTTCTATTATCCCCAATTCCTTTTCTTTCCCTACTACTTCTACCCTCCCTTCTATCTACCCACCTCTCTTTTTTTTCACCTTTCTCCTCCTACTTCCCTATAGGGTGTGATAGATTTCTATACCCAACCGAATGTGTATGTTATTCCCTCTTTGAACCAAATCTGATGAGAGTAAGGTTCAAACGATGCTCATCCCCCGCCCCCCACTCCCTTCTTTCCCTCTACTGTAATAGGCCTTTTGTGCCTCTTCATGTGATATAATTTACCCTATTCTGCTTCCCTATTTCCCCCCCACTACAATATTTTTTCTCTCCTTAATTATTGTTTTATATCATCACATCAGAGTTAACTTATACCCATACCCTCTACATATATCCCTTCTAACTGCCCTAATAAAGATACAGTTCTCAACAGTTAAAAGTATCATTTTCCATTTAACCTTATTGAATAATATGTGTGGTTTTCTTTTTTTCCTATTTACCTTTTTATGTTTCTCTTGATTCTTGTATTTGAAGATTGTATCAGTTCTGGTCTTTTCATCAGGAAGTTTTGGAAGTCCTCTATTTCATTGAACGTCAGTCTCCTCACCAAAGATTATGGTCAGTTTCACTGGGTAGTTGATCCTTGCTTGTAATCCAAGCTCCTTTGCCTTCCAGAATATCATATTCCAAGCTCTCTGATTATTTAATGTAGATGCTGCTAAGTTCTTTGTAATCCCAACTGTGACTCTATGATATTTAAATTGTCTCTTTCTGGCTGCTTGCAGTATTTTCTCCTTGACCTGAGAATTTTCCTTGGAATTTTCATTTTGAGATCTCTTTTAGGAGGTGATCAGTGGCTTCTTTCAGTGCCTATTTTACTCTCTTGTTTTAGGATTTCAGGGCAGTGTTCCTTGATAATTTCTTGAAAGATGCTGTTCAGTTTTTTTTTTTTTTTGATCATGGCTTTCAGGTAGCCCAATAGTTCTTAAATTATCTCTCCTGGATCTATTTGCGAGGTTAGCTGTTTTTCCATTGAGGTATTTTATATTTTCTTCTATTTTTTCAGTCTTTTGATTTTGTTCGACTGATTTCTTGATGTCTCATGGAGTCATTAGCTTTCACTTGCCCAGTTCTATAAGGAATTGTTTTCTTCTCTGAACTTTTGTACTTCCTTTTCCATTTGGCCAATTCTACTTTCAATGAGTTTTTTTTTCTTCAGTTGATTTTTTTTTTCCATTTGTCCAGTTGTATTTTTTAAGGTATTGTTCTCTTCATTCAGTTTTTGTCTTTCTTTTTCCAAGCTGTTGACTCTTACATATCTCTTATTTTCCCAGTTTCTCTTCTACCTCTCTAATTTGACTTTCAAAATCTTTTTTTGAGCTCTTCCAGGAAGGCTTTTTGGGCTTAAGACCAATTCATATTCCCCTTTGAGGCTTCACATGTATGTATATTGAGTTTGAGTTTTCATCTCTGTCATTATCTTTCTTTGGTCAGTGTTCATTTTTGCTTCTTGCTCATTTTGGGGGGCCTATTTCATGACTTTTTAAGTTGAAGTCTCCTCCTGGGGCACAGGGGGCCCTGTCCCAAGTTTCTTGTGCTGGGATCCAGTGGCCTGCCACTGGTTTTGTGTGCTGGGGCTTCAGGTGCTCCTGGTTTGCTCACTGTGCTGGAGTGGCCTGGGCTAGTTGTGCCCATTGTTGCCCAGCTTCCCAGGCTGGCAACTTCCCTTCTGCACTGGGGCTGGAGGCCTCATAGTTGGCCTGCTGGGCCAGGACCAACAGGCATCTGTGCTGTAGCTAAAAGCCTCCCCTAGCTTGCTTCTACACCATCTGCACTAGGCTGTGCTCCACTTTTACCCAAGTGAGACAGACTTTCCTGAAGCCCTACTAAGTTAACTTAGGCTAGAAAATTGTTTCAGTCCACCTTTTTGTAGATTCTGTCACTTTAGAATCTATTCAGAAGGTTGATTTAACAGGCAACTTCCTGGCTTTCCTCTGCCATCTTGGCTTCACCTCCTAGTCCAATAATTCTTAAATGATCTCTCTTCTGTTCATTTTCCAGGTTAGTTATTTTTCCTGTGAGATGTTTCAAATTTTCTTCTATTTTTTTCATTCTCTTGACTTTGTTTCCTTGTTTCTTGTTGTCTTGTGGAATCATTAGCTTCTACTTTATAAATTATATTCTTATGGAGTTATTTTCTTTGATGAGATTTTGTACCTTTTTTATTATTTGGCGAATTATGATTTTTAAGGAGTTACTTTCTTCAGTCTTTTTTGAGCCTCTTTTACCAAACTATTAATTATCTTCATTATTTTCTTGTAGTATACTCATTTTTCTCTTTTTCCTCTGCTGCTCTCATTGAATTTTTTAAAAAATTGTGTTTTTGTTACTTTTTTTTTTTTGCTTTTCCCCTTTCTTTAGCTCCTCTAATGATTCTTATTCAGCTTCTTTCCAAACTAATTTTCTTTAAGGCTTTGCTTGTAGATGTTTTCAAGTCATTGTCTTCTATGTTTGTATAATTCCTTATCACCATAGTCATTTTTTATGATTAGATTCTTTTTTTTTTTTTGCTCTTTTTTCTGGCTTATTTCTTTACTTTGGACTTAATTTAGAGTTGTGTACTGATTACCTCTGCAAACTCTTTCTGCCCTGGAACTGAAACCCAGTACTGGGTAATGGGCAACAGAGTCACCACATGGCTCCAAATCGTATTCCCAGTGCTAGCACAAAGATCCCCTGGGAAGTCTTTCTGACCAAATGTGCAGTCCCTGTAAGATTCCAAGGCACTTGGCTGCTCCCACTGCTGCTGTTCCACAACTGTTGCCACTTATGCCACACTATACTTCCACCCAGCCTCTACTCCAGTTGTCCACAGGCCTCTCTTTGTTGTTGTGACTTATTGTTGTTTTTCCCACCTAGAGTTTGGTTTAACACATTTCTTTAAGTTGTTGTAGGAAGTATGTTGAGAAAGTTCAGCAAAAATGCTGAATTCATTTTACCATCTTTGCTTTGCTTCCAAGGTGTCTATTTCCTACAGTACCTGAGATCAAACCAATATCTTCTAGTGTGGAGGAAGGATTATTTTAAATACAAGGATAAATTATTCACTTTTTATAAAACTTTAGGTTCTAAGCAATATGACTAACCATTTAATATTTCTTTTCTTTACTCTCTTACAGTCCTCTGGTAGCAGTGTCTTTTGCTACATGCTGTGCTGTTCCAGGAATTGCACTCCTAACTTGGGGAGTAAATCCACTCACAGGAGTTCTGGGTGCTTTCAACATTTTCCTGTACACCTGCTGCTATACACCTATGAAAAGGATTAGTATTGTCAACACGTGGGTGGGAGCCCTTGTTGGAGCCATCCCACCAGTCATGGGCTGGACTGCTGCTACTGGTAGCCTCGATGCTGGTGAGTAGCTGATAACATAAAATCTTCTTTCTCTCAATGGACAATTGAAGCAGATGCCAAGAAACTATGTTTCTATATTTTCCCTAGTACTGAAAAATTGATTTTTGTGTTCCTCCATCTTCATCAGCAATGTTGTTAATAGATGTGCTGCTGACACACTTTAAATTACTAAAAATTTCGAACGATGAAGAAATTCTATATTTTCTGGTTCCATCTTATAGTGTATCAGAGCAGATATGACACACATTTCCATTTTGGAGGGATATAGGAGGAAAAGGAAAGTGAGAAAGAATATTGCATCAGTACACTGATTACAACCTATCAAAAAACAAGAGTATAAAATTCCTAATCCTTGATATCCCTGCCCAGAATTTTACCTGCTCTGGTAAGACTAAACTCCCACTTCTCCTCCACAGACTCCCTTCCACAAGCATCCGTGCTCTTTTATACTCTCATGAGTCTCTGGCAAAGCTAGAGATTAAATAAACCTAACTTCTCTTACCTTCTCAATCCCAGGCTAAGCACAGGCATCTCTGACTTTATTCTGTCTCTTATCTCACTTCTCACTACCTAAGAGATTCTCTCTGTCTCTCTTATCTTGTTTTTTGTCTCTCTTTCTAATTTATCTTTCTTTTATTTTTTCTTATTTGAAATGTTTAAATATTGAATACCTTTCTTAGTCTTGCTTTCTTTTGAAGAATGACTCATTTCTACATTTTGTTGAAAAGACAGTTTTTCTTTTGATAATTAGTCTCAGCTTTATTGTGTAGTTTAGTATGCAGCCTTATCTCCTTTGCTTTTTGGAACATCATATTCCAGTCTCTTCTTTGATTTTTCCTAGAGGAAATTACTTCTCAGCTATTCAAATTTATTTTTCTTGACAGTTGATTCTTTCTCTTAGCCTACCTACAACACTTATTGTTTGACAGAAATTCTGAAGCTTAAAATTTGGAATTTCTATTTTATTTTGACCTTTGTTGTCAGTGTGTCTAAGTTAGTATGCATTATTTCCTGCAGCATGGTATTTGGTCGTTTAATTCATCGTGTTTCACTGGGACACCGGTGGTCTGTTGCTGTCTTAAAAATCGATATTGCTATTGATGGAGTTGAGACAGGGATTCTGCTAGATTTTTGCCATGTGAAAACTTCAGGAAAAGACAGCCACAGTTTGGTTTACCCCAATCTGGCTTAATTCTGCTGGCTTAATTCTCTCTTCCCTCTCTCACTTCCTTACTACTTTTACCTCTTTCTTTTACCTCTTCTAGCAATTCTTGTTGGAATTGTATCCAATTTGCATTTTTTTCTTTGAGGCTTTGCTTCTAGCTGTTTTTTACGTCAGTGTCTTCTTCTGAGTTAAAGATCTTCCTATCACCATAATAGCTTTTCATGGTCAGGTTCTTTTGTTGTTGTTGGCTCATTTTTTCAGCCTATTTCTTGACTTTGAACTTTATATTAAAGTTAGTCTCTGCTCATTTGGGATGGGGGTGGGGTGGGGAGGCACTTTGCCAACCTTCTGGCATTTTCAACCTGTTGTTGTCACAGTAAGTTTCCAGTGCTTCCAAGGTGATATTTTTCAGTGAGAAGTATAATCACCATTCTAGTCTATGTTGTGGTCCTTTCTCAGGAAGGGCCCCAGCTTCCTTGCAACTACAAGTATTCCTCTTCTCCCTGGAACTTCAACTCAGAGCTGCAGTTGCTAGACAGTGCACAGGGATACCCTGTGATCTCTTTCTGACCAGTTGTTGAATCCCCTTACCATCTCTAGGCTGAGAGCTCCCAAAGCTGCTGCTGTCATAGCTGCCTTCAAGGCCCAGAGCTGATGTTGTCCTGTGCACTTTGGGCCAGCCCTACCTCAGTATCAGAAACTTCTCCTTCCAACCTCCTGTCTTAGACTGGAAAAATATCTCACTTTACTTGGCTATGTCACCCCAGAATTTGATTTGAGGTGTTATTTTAAAGTCGTTTGGAGGAGAATGTTGGGAGAACTCAGCTGTAATACATTTGACGGTGAGTTCCTTGAGAGAAGGGACTCTTTTTTGCCTTCCTTTGTATCCTTGTCATGTGGCACAGAGCCTGGCATGTAAGAGATGCCTTATAAATGCTTTATTGATTGAATGAGTGGTATGTAACTAACAGGAGGACTTTGATGGTAATATATGGGAAACCGTCATTCTTAGAACTAATTGATGACTAAGGGAAAAGCATATATTGCCAAGTTATAGTATAGATAGCAGAAATACGGGTTTGAAGTAGAGGTTATTCATCTCATCAAACAGACCCTAATTGGACTAAAACTGAGCTGAACTGAGCTTAGAATTTAAGACAAATTCCCTTTCAATCTGACCTCAGAACCCACACTGCCATGTACGCAACATCAGTGATAATTGTGAATATGCCTTTGTAGTTCTGTACCACAAAATGTAAGAGACTCTCCATATAGAAGGTAGAAGGAGTAACACATTTATTCAGATACCAGAGAACCAGATCCTATAACCACTAAGTCCAGTCCATCATAGCAGGAACCACCTGCCAAAACCAGTAAGCCCACTTTGTCATAACAACAAAGAACCTAAAACACATTATCATAGCATGGAACCTTGCCATCTCATAACCTTCTGCCCCCCATGCTGGGGCCTTGCCACCAACAATCACTCATAGCACAGCATATGTCTGCTCTTTCCTTCAGCTCTAACAGCTCTCTCAGCATTTCCTGTGACACACTTTCCTTTTCCTCTCAGCAGGCTCCTCCTACCGCATGTTTCTTGGGTTTCCTGTGATGTAAGGAGGTCACATGGCCTATTAATGGGTAGGAAAGATTTTCAAATCTAAACTGTCATTACAACTGCTTAGAAGAACTGTCTGAAGGAAAAAATATGTTTTTATTTGTTGTTTAGAAGAGCCAAGCTTGATGAATAGATAGGAGTGAAATCTGAAGCAAGGCAACCACTTAATTATAATAGTCCAATATCAAGCTGACAAGGGCCTGAATAGAGTGGTGGCAATGTAAGTAAAGTGTTAAGAAGGGAACTAATCACCTAACTAACTAATCCCCACAGATATTTCCACCTATTTCAGGATAGATTCATTTGCTGGCACATTCATGGACTCTGATGCTTTATAGTGATTTTTAAAAAGGAAATAGGAATTTCTGTCAAACATGGTTAAAACAAATTTGTACAATATATGAGGTAGGGAAGGAAGAGTTGTAGAGATAAGCAAAACACATGTTAAAGAAACAAAATATATAAGGCTTCTATTGGTGAATTTAAAAACAGACCATCTGGGATTGGGCCTAGAAATTAAAACCAATTAGAATTTTTTTTTTCTAAAGGAAAGGTGGAGCATTTGCAATAGAATTGAATGCTTTGTGCTTATCCCTAAAGCAGGTGGATACAACTGTGCTAATTCAATTCTTCCTAGCTTACCATATCAGGATTAAAGGAGTAATTTGTTTTACTTCTTTTTATCTAAGGAGAGCCAGTTGTAACAGGATATCACATAGAACTGTATGTGATAATTTTCTGATTACTGCCCATGAAAGCTGAAGGTGTGACTTCCAAAACCTTTCATTTCTAACATGAGCCAAACTCATACCTAGTTTTCTCTGAAGGAAAAAAAAAATAGTTGAAGTATTTTTTATTATATTGCATCATTTCAGCAAAGTAATGGAAATTGTACTTTAGATAAAATAGAATTTTTGGGGTTAGCAAGCTAGGAGCAACATCTTTGAAAGGTGTAGGAAGACTTAGCATCTATTTTACAACTGATATTCTAACTGTTCCACATTTGTTGTTGTGGTTGTTGTTGTTTTAACCTAGTAATTGTGAATGTTGGGTTGTGATCATAAATTACCTTTCTTATCCCTCCCTCTATTTCAGTGTGAGTAAGTGATGGTGTTTTTCGCAGTGTGTTTGCATGTGTCTTAATTCTGCAAATGCCAAACTATTAACCCTATTTAGTAGTAAAACTTCCTAGGACATCACTGAGTTAAGATGGGTGGCATTGCTCCATAGGCATGTCATGTTTAAAGGCCTTTGATATGATCATTTTGCCTTCTGAGTGTTGCATATATTTTTCTTGTTACTTAAAAGTTCAGATTCCTTTCATAACATGCATAATAATTGATCATTCAACCTTTGTTCACCACTTTCTGAGGCAACCCATTTCCCTTTGGAATAACTAATTGTCAGTATGTTTTCCCTCACATCAAAGTTACATTTTCCTCTTTGCAACTTCTCTCTCTTGTTCTTAGTACCTGCAAGTCTAATTACTCTTCTTTATGGCTTTAGACTTTAGAAAAGCTATTGTATTCCTATAAATCTCTTCCTCAGGCATCCTAAATGCCTCACCCAGTCTTCACATAGCATAGTCTCAAGACCTTTCGCTATCCTGATAGTTCTCTATGTCAGTCACATGAAATTCAGGGATCCCTGTGGGCAACATATTGATTTAGAAAACCACACATTAACTTTGTCTATGTTGTTTTGTATTTTTATTTATTTTGTTAAACATTTCCAATTACATTTTTATCTGGTTTCCCTGTATCCTTCCAGCCAGCAGGTTGTGAGTTTGATACCTCTGCTCTACATGATCTCTAGTTTATCAGTGCCTTTTCTAAAATGTTGCCTCCAGAACTGAACACAGTATTCCTATAGTGGTCTGACCAAGGCAGAATATAGTAAGACTATCACCTTCTTAATTCTGGACCCCAAGATGTTAATCTCAGCTACACTAACCATATCTCCCCCAGCTTGAACCCTTTTAAAACTTTATATTTTTCCCTTCTAAATTTTATCTCTTTAGATTCATCCAGACATTCTAACATTTTAGAATCCTTTTTGGATCCTGATTCTGTCATGTAAGAGAACTATCCTTTTTAGCTTCACTATTCCTTGCATATGACACTCTATCTCCTGACTTCTTGCCTTTGTGTTGACTGTGTCTAATTGATTAACTATGATACTCTTCTACTTGCCCTCCCCTTCTGGCTTCCTTTAAGGCTCAACTCAGATCCCACCTTGTGCAGGAAGCTTTTCCCAGTCCTGTATGTCATTAGTGGGCTTAGTTCAGAATAATTTCCTGTTAGTTTAAATTCAAAGTCAGAATGAAATGAGATTCTCTTTGATCGTTCAAAAGTTAGTGAAAGCTGACTATTAACAAAGTTAGCCATTGCAAAGAAAGAATATTTAGCAAGAATATTATAGCAGCCTTCATATGGAATAGGTCTCACCAGGAGGATAGTTATCAGGACGGTGATGATAGCAATCTTGGGACATCCTTCAAATGGGAAATGCCTCAACTCCACATGATTAGGCTAACTAGATAGTCATTCTATCACACCCTCAGTGATAGTGTTTTCTCTCTTAGATTAGCTTCTGTTTGTAGTATATGTAACTTGTATGACCATTTGCCTGTTTCCTCCATTAGAATGTGAGCTCCTTGAGGGCAGGAACTTTGTTTTTGCCTTTCCTTGTGACCTGAGCCCTTAGCACGATACCTTACACATAGTAAGCACTTAAATGCTTTTTGACTGTCCTCTTCAAAAATGAGATGTGCCTTCTATCATTTAATACAAGTCATTGATAAAAAATAATAAATGGCACAGAGCCAAGGAGAAGTCCTTGGGGACAACCCACTAGGAGTCCAATGACTCAAGTTTTTCGCCTGACCTGTAAGGTGCTTCTTTCGCTTTATTGTAAATCTATAAATCTAGCTGAATATGCAACTCTTCCGTAAAGCCTTCTCCAACCATGTTAACACACGCTGGCCTCCATTTACCTTAAATGCCTATTATATTTGTTAGTCCTAGTCAAGTGAAATACTTTATTTTCTTTCTAATGTTTCTGTTTGTATCGGTTTTCCTAACTAGATCCTCAGCTCTTGAATCATTTCTTATGTATCAGAGGATATTCCAGGTGTTCAGGAAATATTTAATGATTGATCAACCTATTTTTACCTAAATCCCTACATGTGGCCTCCTTGGACCTCTGTGCCTACAATTGTTTTTCAAGATACAGCTTTTAGACTTTCCATCCAAGATACCTTCCCGGACTCACTTTATTTGACCCAGGCACAACTCCTAAGTACTATTAGTACTATTGAGAGCAGTGGTCCCTCAAGTTTGAATGTGGACCTCAGACATATAGCTTTGTGACCTTGTAAAATGAGGATAATAGCATCTGCCTCACAGAGTTGTTGTGAGGAGCAATTGAACTAATATTTGTAAAGAGCTTTTGAAAATTAAAACATTGTATAAATACTGTGTGCTAGTATTGTTACTGATATTGTTGTTAAGATCTCTCTGCAGAGCTATGTAACTGGCCAGAGGGCACACAATTATAAAGTAAAAGGTATTCCATAAACTTCTATCTGAATCTAAAAGCCTCTTTTTCAGAATTATGTCCGTAGAATTAATTTGATTTACTTAGATATTTATTAAGTGCCCACTATGTGCAAAACATTCTTTGCTGTTATGAGGATTTGAAGCAAAACAAAAAATCGCTCCTTTGAGGAGCTTCCTTCCTACTGCAGGATGGGGAAAGGGTATTACAACATTTGCATAGATAGTAACTACAACATAATTTTGAGGTGGAGAAAGCACTAAAAATTACAGATGTCAAGAAAGAATAAGAATTCAATAAAAAGTGGCATCTGAGGAGATTGCTGAAAGAAGCTAAGGTTCTAAGAGGCAGAAGTGAAGAGGGACCCATTCAGGTCGAAAACGTAGAACAAGGAGGTGGAACAGATTTCAGGGAATAGCAAGCAGCCCAGTGTAATTTAAGTGTGGGGCACATAAAGAACAGTCATGTGAAATAAATGTGAAAAGTTAGTCTATTAGACTGTACATTTAAATGCCAAGCAGATGGTTATATTTTGTCCTGGAAGCAGTAAGATTCTTGAGGAGTGACATGGGGAGACCTAAGTTTTAGGAATATTACTTTGGCATTTGTGTGAAGGATGACTAGAGAGGGGAGAAACTAGAAATAGAAAGGAAGAATGACAAATGAAAAAAATAAAGAGATATGATAATAATAATAGCATTTATATATAGTGTCTCCTTTGTCAGGCCTTGTGCTTAAAGAAATCTCATTTGAGCTTCACAACAACGCTGGAAGGTAGGTTTTATTATCCCCATTTTACAGTTGAGAAAACTAAGGCAAACAAAAGTTAAATGACTGGCCCAAGGACATATAGCTAGTAAGTGTTTGAGTCCAGATTTGAACTCAGGTCTTCCTGACTCAGCCCAGCATACTTAATCCACTATAAAATTTAGCTGCATCACATAAAAAGATATGTGAATTATAATGCAAAGTGAAGAAAGCAGAACAAAATAAAATATATTAAAAAGACTTAAAATATATAATGCATACTGAGAAAAGTAGAACCCTAAGATTCATACATGTATGTATAATAGATGTCTTGGTGTATGTGTGTACATAAGTATGTATGTGTGTATACATATACAGATACAGGAGTGAATGAACAAGAATAAAGAATGAATGGAAAGTGACAGAAGCAGGAAATACAAGATCACAGTTGAAATAGGTATCATGTTTATAAGTTTTTAAAAAGTTTATTATAAATTTAAGTTAAATGTTTTGTGAGATTTGCGCTCATACAGAAGAACTACTCCTCATGAATGTTTTCATTTCTTTTCCTTAAAACTTTTCTACAGGAGCATTACTACTGGGTGGAATCCTCTACTCCTGGCAATTTCCTCATTTCAATGCTCTAAGCTGGGGTCTTCGAGAAGATTATTCCCGGGGAGGCTACTGTATGATGTCTGTCACTCATCCTGCCATGTGTAAGCGAGTAGCCTTACGCCACTGCCTGGCTTTAATTGCACTGTCAGTGATGGCCCCCATATTGAAAGTCACCACGTGGACCTTTCCCATCATCTCTTTCCCAATCAACTTGTACATTTCTTACCTTGCTTTTCGGTTCTACAAGGATTCAGACCGAATCAGCTCTAGGAAACTATTTTTCTGTAGCCTCTGGCATTTACCATTGCTCTTGCTCCTTATGCTCACTTGTAAGCAATCATTTGTTGGGGAAAATGACAAATGGGAACTTAAAAGCTGAAATCAAATAACTTTTCTAGACAATAGAGCTATGGAGTAACATGCATTTTTGCTACCAGCATTTTTGCTGTCAGTCAATATTCAGTCATCGACAGTGTAGTACAGGGATTAACTGTTTTTAGTAAGTTGATATTCTAAAATAATCTTCCGTGCTTATAAATGATGTTATAGTAATATATGTGTGTGTGTGTGTATATGTGTTTATCTATACATATATCCTGAAATATAGGCAACTGACATATACACATATATTTTTGTAGATATTGATCAAAAAAATTCCCTTAGGGGGAATTGGTCACCTTAAAGAATCAATATTTTTTAAAAAAATCTTTCTTTTGCCTGGTGCAACAGAATACCCTTTGGTAATAATAAGAGATGATAGATCTCTCTTTCTCCATCCATTTTACATTTCCATCTCTAAAAAAAGTATATATCGGTTCTCCCTTTCCCCTTCCAGCCCATTTTGTCTTCTTTTTTTCCTTTTATCTTAAAACTGACAATACCAACCTGGCTGATGAATGGTGAGCACTAGTAATCTAATACCTCTAGTTTGTTGTTCAGGCTCTAAATGCCTGACAGATACAGGTAACTTTCCCCTATGGCACAGAAGAAATTCAGCTCCCTCTTTGTCTTGTGAATAAACCAAAGGCATTACTCTTTAATTGTCTCCTGTTTTATAAAAACCATATCCCTTTAAACAATAATGGAAAAAAATGGATGAGTTGATTTACAACATACAGAGCTAATCCAAAGTAGTTTTTCTTGGGCATTTCACATAGGGTTGCCTCCCCACTCCCCAAAGCCCCCAAAATGTACATCAGCATTTTGGAAATTCGATTGAAGACAAGGGGATAAGATAATACCTTTGAAAATGCAGAAGCTGTTTTCCATGGCAATTCTTGAGGAAGAGCTTGCTCTGGACATTCAGGGTGAAAAATCCCTCAGCCTTTGATCTTATCCAAGTAAAGGTTTGCTTATTACAGATTATCAGTCCTACTCTGTGGGAAAATTCTTCCATATTATTGTAAAAATATTTGATTATTGGAGAGAAAGTAGGCTACCACACCCTTATAAGTTCCCATGTTTACACACACACACATACACACACACACACACACACAGACTTGTATGTGTGTATCTATTAATGGTAGATCTGTGAGTTAAGTACATATAACCTGTTGTCTTACTGAGCCCAAGTATTTGATTGCCTTTATTTCAGCATGACCATTTAACACACTATTTCAGGTCTGCTATAAAGTCACATGTGCCCTAAATTATAGAAATCTGGACCCCAGCCTGGTGGTACATGCCTGTAATCCCTATCATTTGGGGATGCTGAAACTGATGGATATTTTGAGTTCAGAGGTTCTGAACTACAGTAGGATTGGTCAGCACCAATCTGGTGAGCCCTTTGGAGGGGGAAGACCATTAGACTGCCCAAGAAAGAGGAAACAGGACACAATCCAAAAGTTTAAAAAAAAAAACAGCAACAGCAAGTTAAAACTTCCATACCAGGTAGTATCAGGATCAGGCCCGTAAATGTTTACTACATTTTCAGCCTGGGTGATGTAGTGAGACCCAGTCTCAGAAACAAAACAAAACAAGAAAAGGTAGGATATTTTAATTATTTAGTCTCTAGTGTCATTGCCTCCCAAAGGAATACATTTTGGAGGCTTCAGTATCATTTAAACAATCATTGTAAATATGCCCGTTTTCTCAGAGTTTTCTGAAGTGGTTACAAATAACATCTGATCCCTGTTAATACTTATCTGAAATATTACTTCTTAGCTGTACTTGGGCTATTTGCAGGGAAGAACATAAACATGGGGATTTCTGGAAAGAAAATCTACAACTTGTTGCAGCTTTCAAATATGTAAAAGAAATTGATTTTATTTCTCTTCTGCAATAAAATAGTACATAAGAATGATGGTATATGTAATGTAATTTAAGTAAAAGTAATTTTATTCTGGGTTTGTACAGTTCTTGGTAAAATTGATAACATTTGATCCAACCCTTCATGAACTAGTAGACAAAGTATACTTTTTTTTCCAAAGTAGTGAAAATGAGTTGGTCGGGTTTTTTTAAATACCTGTGCATAAGAGAAAATATGCACGTGTTCCCCACCTCCCGCCCCCACTGAAAACGTTCACACCATTTCACTCCTTTAATCGATCCTGCAAATTTATGCTAACTTAATCTTCTTAAAGCACTTCTTTAATTTTGTCACCTATATGTCCCAAATCTTGAGCAACTCCCCTTTGCCTACCAAATAAAATCTAAATTCCTTGGCCATGCTTTTCTAGGCCCACCACAATATGGCTTCATGCCTCCTTTTCAGCCTTATCTCACATTCCTAGCCTTTTTGCATACCACACTGTAGCCAAACTGGAGTATTCATTGTTGCTCAAATAAACCCTACATTTTTCTACCCTTTGTATCATTTCCTCTAACTGGATTGTTTTTCTCTCCAACTCTACCTCAAACTCTTAATGGTCTTTCAAGCTCCTACTTAAACTCTGCTTTCTCCATGGTGTCATCTCTAGTTGCTCCAACTAGAAATTATCTGTCCTTTCTCCAATAGCACTTGGTACTATTTTTATGTCACTTATATATCAGTATACAGTATACATTGTCACCATCTTCTCTCTCTTACTAGAATATACATTTTTCAGAGGGAGAAACAGCATGTGTCTAGCACAATACCTTTTAAGCGATAGGCATTCGGTAAATATATTTTGAAAGAAAGAATTGGAAATTCTGTTAAATGTAACTTCCTTTACCAGAGGGAAAAGATACATGGTACTTAATCCCTAGATTCTTCTTACCTGATAACCTATACTGGGCCTAAACCTTAAGGGAAAACTAAAAATTAAGATAATTTTGACTGTTTTACCTTAGATGCATAGCTTTGAGTAGAGCAGTACATGAGAATATATCATAGTGTCCTACGATATCAGATCTGGAAGGAGCCTTAGAGATTGTCTAGTTTAGTTACTTCATTTTATAGTTGAGAAAACAGGCCCAAAAAAGGGAAGTGATAAATAAAGTGAGCATTTATTACAGTAATCACATTTTGAGAGAACTGGATTTGAATACATTTCCCAACTCCCAGCTAGTCCCTCCAAATCACCTACATATGTTACTATGCCAAGGCACAAAATAATGTGCAACTGTGACATAAGCAGCTTTTCTTAATTAATAAGAGTTTTGTGTGTGTTTTTTAATGTCTATAAACTATTATCCTTTGCGTCAGCACCTTTCCTGGTGAGCAAAGGTTAGTTTCTGACTGGCCGAACTCCCATTCCTACACTCACATACATTCCCACCCAGCGAGAATTAGGTAAAGTAAGATTGCCCCAACTGGAGGAAAAAGGACGTTCTTCAGATTTTGCCAGATGTGTTGTCAACAAATGAGTAATTAAGTGGTCAGCAACTGCCATCCAAAATTCTACATGATAGGGACTACCCTCCAGCTGAGTTGACACTTAAAAGAGAGCAAATCACTATTCATTCACTCTAGTCAAAATATCTGAGAGCCAAGGGTTAGGGTAAGTTAAAACTTCTTCCGGTATTTTGTTACCTTAATTGACTATTTTTCCAGAGTGTCCTGACATCTTTCTATTATACCATAGTCTCTGAAAAAGTTCCCGTTCCCACCGAGGTATAAAATCAGATCTCTAGATTACACTCTGGAATAAAACAAAGCAGATTATGGCCCCTCCAGGCCTTTGGAAAGCATTTTATTCATATAGACAAAAAACATTTAACCTAATGTTCTGATATGGAGCCTCTCCAAATTTAGTGAGGCTGATCTTCAGACAAGATATGCAAAACTCATTTTCAGACCTATACTATAAGCTTTTCAAATTGAAAAGACTTGTCAGAATTTGGTCTTTTGTGGTGTAGCCATCAAGAACCTTCAGTCACATCTGTGACAATTAAGGGGTGCTGTGATGAGGGCTTACAGCGATCAGGAACTTGAGCATGTGACTGTTACTTTCCTCTACCTGGGCATATCCCACCATCCAGCAACAAAGGCCTCTCTGGGATTACCACCAAGCTTTTTGTGCCTTGAGCTCCAAGACCATCTTAGCTTCCATTCACCCCTTTGCCCTGCCCCTTGTAGGTACTGTCCATATTTTCATCTTAGCTAAGGCTAAGTCTTCATCATGATTAAATCCTCGTCTTCCTTATAAAATACTTCTCCTTCATCCCTCTTTGTTTTATTCAAAGCCACTTATAAGACATACTGGATGAACTTCAATCAAGTGCTAGCAACAAGGCAAAGTTTATTTTAATGCTCCCAGTGTACATATTCATAGCCCATAGTACATCCAGTTCCCATATCAATCTTCCAGTTATCAGAGACAGCTAACGTACCCCTCCCCCAGACTCATCTCCTTCTGGATGGGTTCTCATCCTGGGTTGTTCGCTCAAAAATCCCCCTGTGGAAGATTAGCTTTATGAAGGCTCTTGTAGGAACTCGGTGTTCTGCTAGTTTCTTCCAAAACTGTTACAGCCTGTGCAAAAAGATCAGCATTTGGCATCACCCTCACTATATCTCCACTTCTCAATCTCTGGATCTCCTTTCCACCTAGTTTCTAGGTGTAGTCTTACCTGTAATATGGGGCAAGTCTAATTCTTCACAAGACATAAGCATCCTAGACAGCTCATCTTGCCTAGGCAATCAGTAAGAGAAAAGACACTAGCAAAATCACAAGTCTCATTTAAAAAAAAGAAAGAAAGAAAACATTTCCCCTAAATCATGTCATTTTATCTAGTTATAACTCCATTCATTTTATTTATGCAAAACTTTAATTTCATAAAATCGATATTGTCTGTTTTGTCCTCTATTATGTCATTTCAAAGATCCAAGCTTTTGTGGGCAAGAACTCACTATTTAACAAAAACTGCTGGGAAAACTGGAACACAGTCTGCCAGAAACTAGGCACAGACCAGCATCTCATATCTTATACCAAGATGAGCTCAAAATGGGTATGTGATTTAGTCATAAAGGGTGATATCATAGGCAAATTAGGGGAGCATGGAAGAAATTACTTGTCAGATTTATAGATAGTGGAAGAGTTCAGGACCAAACTAGATAGAGAGTTTCACAAGAGTTTAATGTGTAATTTTTGATTACATAAAATTTAAAAATTTTTGTGCAAATAAAACCAATGCAGCCAACATTAGAAGAAAAGCAGGAATTTGGGGTGAGGGAGAATTTACCATGTTTCTCTAATAAAGTTCTTATTTTTCAAAATTATGGAGAACTGGGCCAATTGTATAAAAATAAGAGCCATAATCCATTGTCAAGTGGTCAAGGGAGCCATTGACCATTGAGAAATAGTCGAAAGAAATGATTAGGCTTTTTTTGGGTAAAAAAAATCAAAGCTGTCAATAGTCATATGAAAACTGCTCTAAATCACTGTCAAGACAGACCTTGGAAGATATTCAAAATTGGTGGGTATGATCTGGAGGAAGATTCAGCAAAAGAGACTGAGAAGAAACAGTCTGGCAAGTAAGTACAGAATAGTACAAAAACCTAGAGAGCAGAGAATCAAGGAGAAGAGGGTAATTGATACTGCCAAAGGCTATCAAGTTGAAAAAGGATGAGAACTGAAAAGGGGCCATTAGAGCAGTATCAGTTGAATGATGAGATTGGAAGTCATGCTGCAATATTAAAAGAGAGTGGAGGCAAACAATTTATGAATAAACAAGACATAGAGAGCAAAATTAGGTACAAAATAGATAATTTCAATTACATAAAATTTAAAAAGTTTTGTACAAATAAAACAAATGTAGCCAAGATAAGAAGGAAAGCAGAAAATTGGAGAAAAAAAATTTATACACCGTTTATCAGATGAAGGTCTCATATAAAGAACTGTGTCAAATCCATCGCAATAGGAGTCATTCCCCAATTCACAAATAGTCAATGGATACAAATAGGCAGTTTTCCAATGAAGAAATCAAAACAATTTATAATCATATGAAAAATGCTCTAAATCATTATTGATTAGAGAAATGCAAATTAAAACAACCTTGAGATATCATATTCTACCTACCAGGTTGGTTAAGATGATAGAAAGATGGGGTGGAGCCAAGATGGCGTCTGGAAAGCAGGGACTAGCATGAGCTCCCCACCAAGTCCCTCCAAAAATCTGTAAAAAATGGCTCTGAACCAATTATAGAACTGCAGAAGCCACAAAATAGCAGAGGGAAGCAGGGCTCCAGCCCAGGACAGCCTGGATGGTTGCTGGGTGAGGTCTTTCTTGGACAGAGCTGGGAGCGGAGCAGAGTCCAGCGTGGGCTGCATGGACCAACCAGACCAGGAGCTGGGTGGAGCAGGCCCTACTGCCCTGAATCAGTGAGCTGTGGCAGTTGCCATACTTCTCAACCCACGAACACCAAAGACAACAGAGAACTGCAGAACCCACAAAATAGTGGGGGGAAGCAGGGCTCTAGCCCAGGACAGCCTGAACGGTCTCTGGGTGGCATCTTTCTCGCACGGAGCTGGGAACAGAGCAGAGCCCAGGGTGGGCCGCGTGGACCAACCAGACCAGGAGCCAGGCGGAACAAGCCCTGGTTCCCTGAATCAGTGAGCTGTAGCAGTTGCCAGACTTCTCAACCCCCAAACACCAAAGACAACAGAGAAGGTTAGTGGGAAAAGTTGCTGGGGACAGAGTGAAAGAAGGAGTTTGTGGTTTGGCCACCACCCTGTGTCGTAAGGCAAAAAATTGTCTCCTTAGCACTTAGTTCAACAAGTGCCCTTGAAGAATTTGGCTTTTGTCATTGAATCTTGCTAAGTGCTAAGCCCTAGGCCCAAACCTCTATTAGGTGTAACATTAACATTATTATGTAATAGTAATTAAGGTGGGACATTTTGCTTTTCTTCTCTTAAGTGCCTTTAATGATTCTGGGGCAGATAAAGTGGGATCTTTTTGTCTTGGAGCTTTTCTCAGCACTGAGACAAGT
>CM053626.1:155353292-155365888 GCA_028646595.1 Phalanger gymnotis | reverse complement strand
AAAAGAACCTGGGCTTTCTGGCTGTCTGGCAGCTTTCTGGGTGCTGGCTGTGGGTGGATCTGGACCCCCCACAGAAGCTGCTAGCCAGATTGTGGAAACACACCCCAGAGGCGGTGGAGGTGGGGCAGCTACAGACCTACAGCTTCAGTTGCTTCTGGCCCCAGGCCCACCTGGTGGGAGGAGTTAAGTGGTGGATCAGAGCAAGAGTGCAGAGCCTGCTGAAGATCTAAGTCCAGTCTGGGTTGGGGGTTCTTGGGGAAGAAGGAGTGCTGCTGTGGTAGAACTGGAGCATCCCTCCAGGCTTGGAACATAGTACTCTACTCTACAAGCAGTCATACCCCGCTGAGAAACTCAAGGGGGTTGCAATCTGGCCAATGAAGAGCCTGGTGGGAGATTCGAATTGGGGATCAATAAAAGGGCTGGCATCCATCTGAGTCTTTGTACTTCCCTTACTATGTTCAGAGGATGTACCCATTTATTCAGACCAAATAAATGTAAAATATAGTTAGAAAAACAAAAAACAAACATTCATTTCCACAAGATTTTGAGTTCCAAATTTTCTCCCCATCACTCCCCACCCCCCCACCTCAAGATGATGGCATGCATCCTGATTACCCCTTGCCCCAGTCTGCCCTACCTTCTATCACTCCCCCTTCTTATCCACTTCCCCCTACTTTATTGTAGGGCAAGACAGATTTCTATACCCCATTGCCTATATATCTTATTTCTCAGTTGCATGTAAAAATGATTTTTAGCATTTGTTTTTAAAACTTTGAGCTCCAAATTCTCTCCCTTCCTCCCTCTGTACCCATCCTCACTGAGAAGGCAAGTAATTTGATATAGGTTATACATGTGTAGTTATGCAAAACACTTCCATAATAGTCATGTTGTGGAAGACTAACTGTATTTCCCTCCATCCTATCCCAACCCCCATTTATTCTATTCTCTCCTTTGACCCTGTCCCTTTTCAAAAGTGTTTGCTTCTGACTACCCCTGCTGCCATCTGCCCTCCCTTCTATTATCCTCCCCTCTCTTATCCCCGCCCCCACTTTCCTGTAGGGTAAAATACCCAATTGAGTGTGTATTTTATTACCTCCTTAAGCCAAATCCAATGAGAGCAAGGTTTGCTCATTCACTCTCACCTTCCCCCTCTTCTCTTCCAATGTAAATGCTTTTTCTTGCCTCATGTGAGATAATTTACCCCATTCTATCTCTCCCTTTCTCCTCCCAGCTCATTACTCTCTCACCCCTTAATTTTATTTTTTAGATATCATCCCTTCATATTTAACTCACCCTGTGCACTCTGTCATATATATTCTCTCCAACTACCCTAATACTGAGAAAGGGCTCATGAGTTACAAAGATTATTTTTCCTTGTAGGAATGTAAACCGTTCAACTTTAGTAAGTCCTTTATGATTTCTCTTTCCTGTTTACCTTTTCGTGCTTCTCCTGAGTCTCGTATTTGAAAGGTAAATTTTCTATTCAGCTCTAGTCTTTTCATCAAGAATGCTTGAAAGTCTTCTATTTCATTTAATATCCATTTTTTCCCCTGAAGGATTACACTCAGTTTTGCTGGGTAGGTGATTCTTGGTTTTAATCCTAGCTCCTTTGCCCTCTAGAATATCGTATTCCAGGCTGTCCACTCAGCTGCACCCCTCTCCCAGCCTAGTTTAATAGACCTTTCCTGTCAACCTTCCAGGTTATCTTGGGCTGGAAATTTGTTTCACTCTGTCATTTTGTGGGTTCTGTAGCTCTAGAATTTGTTTAGAGTCATTTTTATAGGTATTTGGTGGGGTTTGGGGGAAAGCTCAAGCAAGTCCCTGCTTTTACTCTACCATCTTGGCTCTGCCCCGCTCAATGCCTGGTGTTCTTGACTGTGTTTTGGGGCTAATATAAGCTGTGCTTATTGTCTAGAGGTTTCAAACAAAAGCACCACAAACTTGACTAAAATTAAAAGGCTGGTTTTTTTGTTTGTTTTTCAAATATATCTGGAAGCTCTTCTCAATGTTTTAACTAGCCATAATGTAGTATTAATCTGATCAAAGATCTTCCCCACCCAATCAATAGGGCTCAGGTGGACCTAAGTGGGAAGGCTTGATTATATCTTTGTAAGTAGGCCCCAAACCCTACTTACTAGATGCTAAGCCTATATGTGTGTGAAGCCCTCAGGGCCCTAAGGGGAATTGCTAAGACCAGAGCCAATGGTATGTGTGCTGAGTTCTAGTCAATCAGATGACATTCTGGTCAATCAGATGATGGCTAGGACTGTATAGAAAGAGAGCCCAGAACTGGGAGCAACAGAACAGAACTGGGAGCAGTGGAGTGGAGAGCAGCAGAATTCAGAAGCAGCATTGAGAGTGCATAGCAGAGAGTGCTGAACAAGAGAGAGTTGCAGAGATCAAGGAACTCAGGAGTCAGCAGAGCTGCAGGAGAGAGTGCTGAACTTGGAGAGTTAGGATTTGTGAGTGATCTTATAGGAAGGCCCTAGCATCGAGGGGAAGCTACAGTATGGCTTGGTTCCTTGCTATAATATTTTGTTATGATTTCCTTGTTACTACAGTGAGGTGGGCTTATTGGTTTTGTAATATTATTGACACAGTATCAAATTGGGGGCATTGGTCCTTGAATCTGATCCTCTGTAGTCTAAATAAATGTTATACTTCCTCTGCCTTCTGCCTAGAGAATTCCTTATACTTCACAATTCTGAACCATTGAGACATGGTCCATGATCCTCTCATGAATTTTGCCTTATTGCTATATATAATTGTGTCCTTACTAAGAGTTATTCAAGAGTGGTGGAGAACTAATCACAGCCTGACCTGAACTGCACCAGGAAAAAAGTCCATTATAAATGGCTTACGATTGAAGATCTAATGCTTTCAATGTGCAGCCTGCTCTGAACCACAACTCTAACAGCAAGTGCCTTAGCATACCCCGGATGGCCTACTAGCACAGGTTCTTTGATCTGCTTTGAAAGGAAAAATAGCTTTTAAAGGGGTCAACAATCTTACTTTAATTAAACATATATACCATTCATTTAGTTCAGGGGAAAAGTCAGCACCTTGAATATAGAGAAAATACAAGCAGAGAAAATAGCACAGATCAATAGACAAGGCTTCCAACTGTCTGAGAAATTGGCACAAAGACCAACAGAGAGAGCTTCCAACTGTCTGACCAAAGCAATACATACATAGTCAACCAGAAAGTGAGCACCAACATCTGGGTTTTTAAAGCTGGGGCTCCTTAATGGTTACCCAGACTCTCATCTGGCCAAATCACACCAACATTCTTCCCATGAGTGAGCTCTGAAGCAAAACGCTAAACTCAGAATATATATATATGTACATACATATATGTATATATATGTATATATATCCAGAAGGCATCACAACCCTCCTGCTTCAATGCCTAATTACCAAAAGGTATGAAAGCCTTCAAGCAAGAAAGCCTGCCCAATAAGCAAGTAAATTCCTCCCCCAGTGGGCTTCACGTGACCAGGATGTATCACAGCTGTGAACTGACATTTTAAAGCAGCAAAACATTCTGATTGAACACATGTGGTCACATTAGCCTATTAATGGATGGGGAAGATCTTCCTATTCCATTAATATTTACAACAATCTCAAAGCTTTTTTTCCTAATAGGTATCCATGTGAGCACAAACACAAGCACAGACTCTATGAAATACATAAAGATCCAAAGACTTTATTACTTGGATCTCTATTTTAACTATGCAAAACTGATCACTTGTTTGATTTTTATCATTTCTCAAGTTTCAAAAGAGAAACTGCAGACCATTGCAATGGTCTGGCATTCAAGTTGTTACTGCAAAGCCTACACTAAGCATATTTCTCTGTTCTCTGTGTTCAAGTGTTTTACTTGCCTTTTCAAAATATCTTTTACTATTTACACTGAGTTCAAATTAAAAACCAACCACCAAAATGGATCTCAACACAGATCTCACAGGTCAATACGAGCAGCATTCAGCTCCGCTGGTGCACATTAACCCAAGCAACCCATGTCAATGTGCTTCAAATTCCTTCCCAGTACTAAATGGTGAGCTGATTTTTTTTTTTACAATAAAAAAGCTGAGTAGTATTGCATAGGAGTGCCAGAAACTGCCCTATTGGAAACAAAACCTATTTATATTAAATAAGAAACCTGTTATCAGGCCCATATTTGCCACATTTACAGCATGGTGCAATACATACTGTGACAAAGGGTAGGAAAAAACAGCTTCCAGCACTCAATACCACAAAGTAGCACAGTTTGCCACATTAGAGTAAAGAGAAGGGCAAATAGGAGGAAATAAGTGGGAGAGAAGGAAAGAGAGAGATGCAACTTTTGTTGATTCATTTCTGGTTTCTGAGCTGATTGGACAACCAGTCTAGTGCTTTATAGAGCCCATCCACACTAGTGGCACAGGTGGCTTGGATATACCAGTTTCTGTGACAAACAGAATGCAGTCCAAGTTCATCTGTGATTTCAGCAGCATTCATGGCATTGGGAAGATCCTGTCTGTTAGCAAATACTAATAAGACAGCATCTCTAAGCTCATCCACTGCCAACATGCTCATCAGTTCTTCTCGGGCCTCATTCACTCATTCTCTGTCAAACACAAAAATCAGTCCTTGTGTGTTCTGCAAATAATGGTGCCACAGGGGTTGGATCTTGTGCTGGCCACCTACATCCCGGACCGTGAAGCTAATGTTCTTGTATTCTACAGTTTCTACATTGAAACCTATAGTGGGAATAGTAGTTACTATTTCACCCAGCTTCAGTTTGTACAAAATAGTCATCCTTCCTGCAGCATCCAGACAAATCACCAGGACCCACATTTCTTTTTGCCAAAGAGCCCCTTGAAGAGGTTAGCAAATGTATTCCTTTGGAAAAGAAACCTCACCCCTCTTGCTGGTGGGGCCCTCCATATCTTCTGCCTTATACAAATGCTCATAGGCCTCTTTCTCACTCCTTTCCACTTTTCTTATGCTCTGGTATCCTTAGCTCTCTTTTTCTTCCCGCCTTGCCAATATCAGGTATCTTCCCTGGCTCGAGCCAGCCTGGACTGCCACTTTTATAAGATTTTGAGTTATAAATTTCCCCCTTCCCTCCGCTCTCCCCTCCCCAAGACAGCATGCAATCTGATATAGATGATAGATATATGATCATATTAAACATATTTCCACATTAGTCATGTTGTGAAAGAAGAGTCAAAACAAAAAGGGAAAAACCCTGAGAAAGAAAAAATTAAAAAAAGGAAAATGATGTATTTTAATCTGCATTCAGACTCTATAGTTCTTTTTCTTGATGTGGATAGCATTTTCCATCATGAGTCTTTTGGAATTGTCTTAGATCATTACATTGTTCAAAAGAGCTAACTCTAACAAAGTCAGTCTTTACACAATGTTGCTGTTAGTGTGTACAGTGTTCTCCTGGCTATGCTCACTTTACTCAGCATCAATTCATGCTAGTCTTTACAGGTTTTTCTGAAGTATACCTGCTCATCATTTCTTATGGAACAATAGGTCTGTTACATTCATATACCATAACTTGTTTAGTGATTCCCCAATTGATGAGCATCCCCTCAATTTTCGATATTTGGCCACCACAAAAAGAGCTGCTATAAATATTTTTGTACATGTAGGTCCTTTTCCTGTTTTTATGATCTCTTTATGATACAGCCTCAGAAGTGGCATTGCTGGTTCAAAGGGTATGCACAGTTTTATAGCCCTTTGGGTATAGTTCCAAATTCTTCTCCAGAATGGTTGGATCAGTATACAATTCCACCAAAAATGCATTAGTGTTCCAATTTTCCCACATCTCCAACATTTATCATTTTACTATTTTGTCATGTTAGCCAATCTGATAGGTGTGATGTGATACCTCAAAGTTGTTTTAATTTGCATTTCTCTAATCAACAGTGATTTGGAGTGTTTTTCCATATTACTATAGATATCTTTAATTTCTTCCTCTGAAAACTGCCCATTTATCAATCAGGGAAGGAAAGGCTGGACAATATTAAGAAAACTATAAGCATATTTAATATTTTTTTAAAAACCAACAACAATCATGTGTTTATATCAATAGAAGTAGAAAAAAATCTTTGATAAAATACAACATTAATTCCTATCAAAAACACTAGGAATAAATGGAGCTTCTATTTTTTCAGTTATTTGTTGTTTATTCAGTATTTAGGGTTAGTATGACACTTGAGGAATTGGTTGCATCATTGTACATATACAAATCTTTTTATATAATATGGAAATTTACAATTGTTGATATATATATATATATATAGACAAAATCAGGTCTTCTGGAATGGTGATACATGGGGCCATGCTGTAGAGCCCTAATGAAGGGGAGCACAAAAGTTATCAATGCATCAATAAAGAATTACTACTGTATGGTGTTTTGTATCCAGGAGTATTGTTTTCTGGACCTATGGGAACCTATAGTACCTACATACAAGGCAGGCAGTTTATATACCTTATATGCTGGCTCTGCTTGACACCAACTACTGAGACTATACAAATCATATCCAGCATCATATGTAAACAACAACAGAGTTTAACAAATAGTAGTCACATATTTCTGTCTTTAGGAAGAGACTTTGAAAAGCACTGTCATGTTCTCTCTTGATGGCAGCACATTAAAACGTTTTAAAATTGTAGCTCCTTCTGGATTTCCAAAAGAGTTTCTGTGCTCTATTTTAAACAGCTCTCCTCCTCTGGATTCAGGTTTACCTTCACCACATCTGAAATGCCATTCTGCCCCAAGATACATGGGACACTAAGGAAGACATCCTCATTAATGCCATATGGGCACTTAATCATGGTGGAAATTGTATGTACTCTCCTAAGATTCTTCATAATGCTTTCTGCCAGATCTGCCACAGATAAGCCAATGGCCCAGGAAGTATAGCCCTTCAGCTTAATCACCTCATAAGCACTTTCAACCACCTGAGGACATCTTTCCAATTCTCTGAATCAGCATCAGTTCCCAAAGGAGGATGAAGATTCTTCAGAGACATTGGCAACATTCACACCTCTCCACATAGGTATGCTGGAGTCTCCATGCTCCTCAAGGATGCATCTATGACAACTTGAAGAAAGGATACCAAGTCTCTCCCCAATTAGGTAATGGAAATGGGCAGAATCCAGATTTCAACCACTTCCAATAACACAGTTTTTAGGAAGCCACTTAGCTTCCATGGCACATATGTCAAAATATCCACTGGATTGGAAACAATAAGCAGCTCACTATTAGGGCTATTTTTAGCAGTATTGGGAATGATGAATTTAAAGGTGCTCACATTACACTGGACCAAGTTAAGATGACTTTCTCCCTCCTGTTGATGTGCCCCAGCCATAACAAGGACCAGTTTTGAGTTTGCAGTCACACTATAGTCTTTGCCAGAAACACTCTTTGGCGTTTTGAGGAAAAAGCTGCCATGTTAGACATCCATCTTCTCTCCTTTTAGTTTATCTTCTGTTACATGAACTGGGGCAAGTTCTTCAGCTAAATCTTTTGTTAAGATACTGATGGCACATGCCATGCCAACTGTACCAAACCCAACAATAGTAATCTTGTTCTGGGGAACCTGGTCTTCTTTTAGGACATTCAAAATTAGCTGATCCTTGACAGTAGATGCCATTTTGGGGGATATCTGAGGAGATATTGAGGTTGCTGGTCAGGCTGCAAAAGTTCTGAATTAGATGTGATACTCCTGCTCCCAGATTCATGGGCCAGAGCTTTTCTTAAAATGATAAGTCTTATCTATCTAAAACCAAAAGCAAGCATTATCTGGAGTGGTAATAAACAAGAAGCTTTTCCAGTAACATCAGGGATGAAGCAAGGATGTTTATTATCATCATTATTATCCAATATTGCACTAGAAATGCTAGCTATAGTGATAAGACGATAAAAAGAAATTAGGGAATAAGCATAGAAAACAATAAAACAGAACTGTCACTTTTTGCAAATGATGTGATGGTATACTTAGAGAACCCTAGAGACCCAATTAAAAACTAGTTAAAACAATGAATAATTTAGCAAAGTCATATGGTATAAAATAAACCCACACAAATCATCAACTTTTCTATATGTTACCAACAAAACTCAGCAGGAAAGAAAAATTATCTTTTAAATATAAATAGAGAAATTCCATTTCAAATAACCACAGACAGTATAAAATACATTGGGGGTTTGATTGCCAAGATACAAATAAGAACTCTATGAATAAAATTACAAAACTCTCTTGACACAAATAAACACAGATCTAAGAGAAATAATAATTGGCCACAGTTAAGCTGGGACAATATGGTAAAAATGATAAAACTATCTAAATTAATTTGTTAATTCAGTGTCATGCCAACCAAAAACCAAACAATTACCTTTTGATCTAGAAAAAAAATAATTTATCTGGAGGGACAAAAAGTCAAGGCTATCAAGGGAATCAATGAAAATAAATGTGAAGGAAGAGGGACTAGCAGTAAAATATCTCTTTAACTATGTTATAAAGAGGTAATCATCAAAACAATTTGGCAGTGGATAAGAAATAAAGTGGTTGACCACTGTAATAGATTAAGCACAGTAAACTAAGTGTTCAATAAATCCAAAGATCCAAGCTTTGGGGGCAAAACCTAACTATTTGATAAAATCTTCTGGCAAAACTAGAAAGTGATATGGCAGAAACTTGACTTAGACCAATATCTTACACCATATGCCAAGATAAGCTCAAAATGGGTATGTGATTGAGACATAAAGGGTCTTATCATAAACAAATTACCATGGAAGAAATTACTTGTCAGATCCATGAATATGGGAAGCATTCATGACCAAACAAGAGATAGAAGGGGTCACAGGAAGTAAAATGGATAATTTTAATTACATTAAATTTAAAAGGGTTTTTCCCCACAAACAAAACCAATGTAGACAAAATTAGAAGAAAAACAGGAAACAGGAAAACATTTTACAGCAAATGTCTCTGATAAAGATTTTATTTCTCAAATACATGTAGAACTGGGCCAAATTTATAAAAAATAGAAGCCATTCTCCAATTGATGAATGTCAAAGAAAATGAACAGGCAATTTTCAGAGGAAGAAATCAATGCTATCGATATGTTCGTATGAACATTGTCTATATGTCTAATAGAGAAAAGCAACCTAAAACAACTCTGAGGTACCACCTTACACCTGTCAGATGGGATAAGAAGACCCAAAAGTAAAATGACAGATGTTGGAGGGGATGTGGGGAAATAGATACACTAATACACTGTATTTTGAACTGTGAAATACTTTGCATGACTTCGTAAGTATAATGGGTATAGTAATTCTTGCTTTCTCAGGGTGGGGGAGATCTGAAGGGAGGGAGAGCATTTGGAAATGAAAAGAAAAATGGAAAAGAAGAGAAAGGTGATTTTTGTTTTTGCTCTTTGGTTTCTGTTCTCTTAAATAAACATAAGTAAAGTTATTCAGTGCTTTTAGCATAGATATTTATAAATTTTCAATAATAACCACCAAATCCTAGAAAAACCTTTAATTTTCAAGGATTCTATGGATGTGGCCAAGTCAAGATCAATTCTTTTTGATATCTTTGATACCTTTTAATGCTTACATTATTTTTAAGTACTACCTAACTCACATACTTGACAAGGGCTCTGCAAAGCTTAAATTTGTCAATCTCAAGCTTCAGATAAACTTTCTCTGATCCAACACTTTCATTAGTTTCTACTCTTGTACTTCAAGGTCTTTCAGATAACATCAAGGGACAACACTTCCAAATGCTCTGTGTCTCCAACTACATTCTCCATCACTTGTTGGTGTGAGGCATAGGTATCTCCTCAAAAGTGGCAGAATGAATGGAAGCAGAATAGTCCTACTCTCATAACTACTCTGCAAGGATTGGGGGAAAAAGAGCACTTGTCTAAGAAATGATCAAGAAGTCTAAAGGTAAACAATGAGTAAAAAGAGGGGGGAAGAGTAAAAAGAAGAAAGCATCAAATATAAAGAAACATTATAGAATCAGGATACAAAGTCGGAATAGAATAATTCCACCTCATCTATAAAAGTAAAGCCTCAAAGAAAGTTACAGATTTGCTACAAGCTTTATTATAATACCTGAAATAAAGGAAGGAAATATTCCAAAAAAGTAATATAAGGGAATTGAGAGTTCTAGCAGAGAGAATTAGAAGAAAGATAAAGAGTTTATTTTCTTTCTTTTTTTGAGGGGAGGAGGCAGGGCAATTGGGGTTAAGTGACTTGCCCAAGGTGACACAGCTAGTAAGTGTATCAAATGTCTGAAGCTGGATTTGAACTCAGGGCCTCCTGACTCCAAGGCCAGTGCTCTACTCACTGTGCCATCCAGCTGCCCCAAGAGTTTAATTTTTAAAAAATTAATTTATTTATTTTTAGTCTTCAACATTCACTTCCATAAATTTTAATTTTTTCCACCTCCCTCCTCTCCCCCTGCCCAAGACAGCATGCAATCTGATATAGGGTCTACATATACATTCTTTAAATTAAACATATTTTCACATTTGTCATGTTGTATAGAAGAATTAGAATGAATGAGAGGAACCATGAGAAAGAAAAAAAAGAGAGGAAATAGTATTCTTTGATCTACATTCAGACTCCACATTTCTTTCTCAGGACATGGATGGCATTTTTCATCATGAGTCTTTTGGAGTTGTCTAAGGTCCTTGCATTGCTGAGAAGAGCTAAGTATATCAAAGCCACAATGTGGCTGTTACTGTGTACAATGGTCTCCTGGTTCTGCTCATTTCACTAAGCATCAGTTCATATAAGTCTTCCGAGGTTTTTCTGAAGTCTACCTGCTTATCATTTCTTTTAGAAAAATAGTGTTCCATTATATTCTTATACCACAACTTGTTTAGTGATTCCCCAATTGTTGGGTATCCCCTCAATTTCCAATTCTTGGCCACCACAAAAAGAGCTGCTATAAATATTTTGTACATGTAGGTCGTTTTCCTGTTTTTATGATCTCTTTATGATACAGCCTCAGGAGTAGTATTGCTGGGTCAAAGGTTATGCACAGTTTTACAGCCCTTTGGGCATAGTTCCAAATTGCTCTCCAGAATGGCTGGATCAGTATACAACTCCACCAGCAATGAATTAGGGTTCCAATTTTCCCACATCTTCAAAAGCATTTATTATTTTTCTATTTTGTCATATTAGCGACTCTGATAGGTAAGAAGGGATGCCTCAGAGTTCTTTGGATTTGTGTTTCTCTAATCAATAGTGATTTGGAGTATTTTTTCATATGATTATAGATATCTTTAATTTCTTCCTCTGAAAACTGCCTGCTCATGTCCTTTGATCATTTATCAGTTGAGCAATGACTTGTATTCCTCTAAATTTGACTCAGTTCTCTATGTATTTTAGAAATGAGACCTTTCTCAGAGACACTGGTTATAAAAATTCTTTCCTAATTTTCTGTTTCCCTCCAATCTTCATTGTTCTGGCTTTGTGCAAAATCTTTTCAACTTAACATAATCAAAATTATCCATTTTGTATTACATAATGTTCTCTATCTCTTATTGGGTCATAAATTCCTTCCTTCTCCCTAAATCTGTCAGGTAAATTATTCCTTGCTCTCCTAATTTGGTTATAGTATCAGGATTTATATCTAAATTGCGTACCCATTTGGACTTTATTTAGGTATATGGTGTAAGATGTTGGTCTATCCCTAGTTTCTGCTATACTATTTTCCAGTTTTCCCAGCAGTTTTTGTCAAATATGAGTTCTTATCCCAGAAGCTGGGGTCTTTGGGTTTATGAAACAATAGATTATTATAGTCATTGACTACTGTGTCTTGTGTACCTAACTTATTCCACTGATCCACTCCTCTATTTCTTAGCCAGTATCAAGTACTTTTGATGATTGCTACTTTATAATACAATTTAAGATCTGGTATGGCTAGGCCACTTTCCCTTGCATTTCTTTTCATTAATTCCCTTGATATTCTGGACCTTCTGTTCTTCCGGAAGAATTTTTTATTATTTTTCTAGCTCGATAAAATAATTTTTTGATACTTTGATTGGTACTGTACTGAATAAGTAAATTAGTTTAGGTAGAATTGTCATTTTATTATATTAGCTTGGCTTACCCTTGAGCAACTGATGTTTTTCCAGTTATTTAGATTTGACTATTTGTGTGAAAAGTGTTTTGTAATTGTGTTTATATAGTTTCTGGGTTTATTTTGGCAGGTAGACTTCCAAATATTTTATAATGTCTATAATAACTTTAAAAAGAGTTTCTCTAGCTATCTCTTGCTGTTGGGCTTTGTTAGTAATATATAGAAATGTTGATGATGTCTGTGAGTTTATTTTATATCCTGCAAATTTGCTAAAGTTGTTTTTTTGTTCCAGTAGTTTTTTTTTTTACTTGATTCTCTAGGATTCTCTAAGCATATCATCATAAAATCTGCAAAGAGTGATAGCTTTGTCTCTTCTTTTTTTTTACAGTGTAAAAGGCTTTATTTTTATTTTTTAAAATTATGTATTTATCTAATATTTTTAGTTTTAAGCATTGATTTTCACAAGAGTTTGAATTACAAATTTTCTCCTCATTTCTA
>CM053626.1:155342472-155353192 GCA_028646595.1 Phalanger gymnotis | reverse complement strand
AACCCTTCCACAATACTCGTGTTGTGAAAGACTAACTTTATTTTGCTCCTTCCTATCCTGTCCCCCTTTATTCAATTTTCTCCCTGGATCCTGTCCCTTTTCAGAAGTGTTTGCTTTGATTACCTCCTCCCCCTATCTGCCCTCCCTTCTATCATTCCCCCCTTTTTTATCTCCTTCCTCCTTCTTTCCTGTGGGGTAAGATACTCACAAACTCCAAACAGTTAACAGGAGTAGGTTTACACTGCCCTTGTGCAACATTTGGTCTCCATAATTCTCATAGAATTAAAGCTTCCAAGGTACTTATTTTAAGTTCCCTCTTCTAAACAGTTTTTATGTGATTGCCCTGAAGATCTTGCCTTTTGGCCTATTTTTGAATTGTGCCTCAGCTTTAGAAGTACCAATTCCAGCACCAGATAGGTCCAGCAGATACTACATCATGGGAATTATCCTATGTCTGTGATTGGGCAGTTCATTATTACCCTTTGCCCTTCCCATGATCATTTTCCCCCAGTTGTCATGAAATCTTCTCTCCCTCCCATTCTTCTGAATGTCAATTGCCCCCAAGAACTCTGATTCCTCTTCTTCTGAGGCAAGATAAATGGTCCCTCTATGCACCAAATCCATGTAGATTATGTCTATTGAAAGGTCTCCACCTCCCTTACAGGACTGTTCTTCCTCTCTTATCATTGAAACAATATTTCCTCATTTTATTTCACCACTTTAATTTCTCTCTGTTTCCTCCTCCATTCTCCCATAGACTGTATTCTTTCTAAAAGACTATAGGAATTATTTTCTCTTTATTGTTTGACTTGATTAGAGCGTGATGTATCATATTATCTACTCTTTCTTATTCTTCCCCCTTGTCCTTTGATACATCCTCCTGTTCTGTAATTTAGTCCCACAATAAACTATGATTCACCTATACATTAGGTTGTTGTGAGGTTTCAAGTCCATGATGTTTCAAGTTTGTTTCTCCACTGTCTCTTCTACGTTCACACATGTCTTCTGTATTTTTAGAAAGAAATCTCTTAATGGTCTCTCTGTTGCAGATGTTGTCCTTGGTTGCTATACTTGTTTACTTTCTTGTACTTCTGTTGTCTGTGGTGTAAATAAATAGCAAATAATTTGTTTAAGGCTTATATATGTTCTTACCCTCCTCTCATCAAAAAATAATTTGATATTGATTTCCCTAGTTATGAGTACACCCAAACCAAAATGAATTAACTTTCATTCTCTCTGTGTGTAGAGTGTGTTTATATATTTGGATATGCATAAATATATCCAAATTATTATGTATTTGTGTGAATGTTGTTTTACCCTCATAATCTTCTTGAGGATGAGGACTGTTTTAGTTTTGTCTTTGTATCCCCTTTGAATTCAATGCTTTGAATTCAATAGAAAGATTCATTTGGCAAGTACTACTATGTATAAGGTGGCATACTAGGCACCAAGTGAAATATAATGATGACTAAGGCAAGGTTCTCTTTTCTAACATGATGAATTATGTTTTATGCAGCAAAGAGGTAAGAATTCCTTACCTTCATGGAGGTTCTCCAAATGCACAGAGATAATGTAATATTGCATTGATTTTTGGAAGTGTTACAAAACCTTCTTAATAAAATTCTCATTTGAAAGAGATATACATAAATATTTTCTTATAAAAAAGGGGGAGGATTGAGAAGGGGGATGAAAAAGACATGCTGCCCACATTGCAACATGCAATTGAACAGGCAACCCATTGAGTTATTCAATCAGATTATAATCTAATTGAACTGTACGTTGGACAGGTACTGAAGAAAGGACGAGTTGGCCCCAGAGTGGAATAGAGGGAGAAGATTTAACTGAATCAAATGGAGGGGAAATTTCAATGGTCCAAAAACTTGAATGATCTCATTGCCATGAAATCCTGCCTTTTAATAACTAATATTCTCCCAATGATGCTATATGCAAATGATGAAACACTATGATCTCAGAAGAATTAAAATTCAAGTGATCCAGAAAGCAATCCAAAGATTTAAAAAGACTACCTTGTAATAACTATGTATAACTTTCATGAGAATCATGTCACAAGAAACACCAGGGATATGTACAACCAGAAAAAGGGTGACATTGTCATTTAGTGAGAATAAGGAATAATAGATAACCTGAGTGCTACGCTGGTACTCAAGGACTAAACACACACACACCCCACTTAAAAGTATTGAGCAGGTCCTTTAAGGAAGGTTAACAGAAACACAGGGATAAGAATCATATAAGATGAAAAAAATAGAGAGAGATTTCCATTTTTACACTCTTTGGGGAATATCTGGATACTATCAGGATTCATCTAAGAAATTAAAGTATAATAAGGAGACAAAACTTACACATAAATAGCTACAAGTTAGGAAGCAATGAGTTCTTTAAGAGGCCAAATGCATATTTCTTTATAGCCACACTGAAGTCAAGTATTGAGTGGCTGCCACAAGAACAAGATGAAAACCAAAGGTAGAGAAGACTTCATGATGAAGATCTCTAGGGCTTGCTCTGGCCATGTTCAGCTGATGAAGTTTAATACTTCTCTTTTCAGAATGCAAAATTCAAAATTGGGGTCAAATTCATTTCATCTGTACCTGAGAAGGCAGACCAAATGGAGAAACATTTGTTGTACTTTAGTCAGAAGATGAAGTAAAATTGACACTGAAAAAAAAGAAGCTAGGAGACACAGATATGTCAAAGTTCCCTAGTCAAACAATGTTGAAATGGATTGGGCGATGAAGCATACTGTTCCAAATAGTCTTGACACTGCCACTGATGTCTTTATACATCTTAAGGAAGAAATTGCTTTTTTTTTTTTTTCAAATTCCAGGGGAGGAATATGGTGGAGAGTATGGAAGCTATGATTGCTACAAGGAATATAATGATGGATATGGCTTTGGGTCAGATAGATTTAGAAGAGAACTCAATTACTTTTTTTCAGGAATGTTTGTCTGATCATAGATATGGAGATGGTGGGTCCACTTACCAGAGTATAACAGGTTATTGTGTGCACATGAAAGGATTACCTTACAGAGCTACTGAAAATGGTACTTACAATTTTATCTCTCTACTCAACCCTGCGCAAGTACATATTGAAATTGGTCTCAGTGGCAGAATGACTGGAGAAGCAGATGTTAAATTTGCTATACTTGAAGTTGCCATGGCAGCTATGTTAAAAGACAAAATAAATATGCAACATAGATATGTAGAATGCTTCTTGCATTCTACAGCAGGAGCAAGCAGTGGCCCTTATGGTTTCTCAGACTAGTTAAGGAACATTGTCCAGGTAGCTAGCAGCTAGGTGGGGTTTATGGAGAGGTCTTCAGTGGTCAAAGCATCATGAGCAGATACGACCGAGGTTTACAGGAAAACTCTGGTGTTTTTTAATGCAACATTGCATACTGCAGTAGTGGGAGTTGGACATCTGTGGGAGAGGATGAAATGGGAGGGAAGTGTGGCATTTCCAATATGACTAGGTAGATGGGGAATGTAATTCTGCTTACTGACTCTCAATCAACTTAAAAAAAAAAAACAAAAATGAAATTTAACAGTTTTTCAGTGTAAGGTTGTGATTTGTGTTTATTGTCAATGAAATCAGGATTGTTTTGAAAACTTCAGGATTGTTTTGAAAACTTCATTTAAGATGTCATAACCAAATTGCATGGATTATAACTTAAACAATTTCAGCTTTTCTCAAGATAGTTATTTTGTAAGAGTATACTTAAGCAGTAAGCATACTTATGTTAAAGCAGTTCCAATTATGTTAAATGTTGCTCTTACATTACATGGAACATTGAGACGCATGTTGGGAGACATGCTTTTTTGTAAAAACAAATATAAGAACTGTGTCTGTGATTGAAAGGTGAAAAAAGGAGTACTATGAGCTAGTGTACTAGTAGCTAGTAGGAGTATTAGCACTAGTAGCTAGAAGCGTTATTTTAGGTCAAGAGTTCTCAACCTGAGGTTAAGAAATATTTCAAAAAATATTTTGGCAACTATGTTCAATATAATTGGTTTCTTTTGTAATCCTTTGTATTCTATGTGTTTTAAAACATTATCCTGAAAAGAGAACCCTAGGCTTCAGCAGACTGCCAAAGGAATCCATTGCAGAAAAATGTTAGGAACTGCTGTTCCAGAAGTTCAAAGGAAGTTGAGATTTCATTATGCTTGAGGGCTGAAGGAAGGCTTTGTGGAGTAGTGGTGATACATAAGCTGGGCTTTGAAAAACAAGTAGCATTTTATTAGGTAGAGAAAGAGACTGGAAAGCATTCTATGAAGTAGGAATAGCATGAGAAATGATTTTCTCATATTTTCAAGGGTACAGTGTTTTGGGGAAACAATAAGTCCAGTTTGGCTAGAAGACTGGAAAAACTTCTTTGGCTCTGCCTGCCTCAGTCCCTGGACCCCAATTCTGCCATTTCATCCTCCTTCCTTTCTGCTCCCCCCCCCCCCCGCCACCCCACTCCCATCTCCACATATGCCAGACCACAAGAACGAGGGTAGATTTCAGAGTTTATTCACAGATCACAGAAGGCCTTGAATACCAGGTTAGACTTTGGATTTTATTTGGTAGACAATAGTCATTAAAGGAGTTTAATATGAAACTTCCAAAGACTCAAGAAATGAAGATGGCTAATGATCCACAGGAAATAATAAAGAAGAAATAATTTAATTTAATTTAATACATTAAGCTGCTACTATGTAAAAGACTCATTGCTAAGGGCTGGGAATGCAAAGATGAAAAAAAATAGGCCAGTTCATGTTCTCAAGGAGTTTGTGGTCTAGTGGAAGAATAAAATATATACAAAGATAATTATAATACAAATTAGAATGAGATACATGCACAGGATAATACATTTTAAAGATAGAATTAAAAGGTCTGAGACGTAAGTGATTAAAATCAGAGATAGATCTTTGTGGGGGTAGGGGAAAGGCAGGAATCATAAAAGACTTCAGAAAGAGAATGGTTTCAGATGTAAATGAGGAGTGAGTATATTACAGGTGTGAGAGAAGGCATGCAAAATGCAATTGCAAAATTCAAAACAAGACATGCAAAATAATCCCATATGTTCCTATGGAAGGAAGTAGGGAAAGATTGGAAAATGGCAAATAGTTCAGTTTGGCTAGAAAATAGAATGTATATAGGAGAAGATGATTGGCGATGTAAGTTGGAGCCAGGTTGTTGAATCATTTGAATTAAAAACTAAGAAATATAATTATATAATTGTATAATTATATATTGTATAATTGTATATGCTTATATGTTAATTATATGACTAATATTAATAATGTATCACCACTATATTAATATTAATTAATCATTGATATACCATTAACATCTTAATTATTTATAATTATATTGTATAGTTGTATAATTATATAATTTATCCTTTTGACATGCAGGACCCACTGGTCAGGAGAGTGATGAGATCTATGCATTAAAAGATTACTTTGGCAGCTCTGTGGCATATTGATTGGAAATCAGATAATTGGAGAGAGGGAAGGAAGGGGAGAGAGTACTAACAGGGAATCAGGCTATTACAATATCCATGCTAAACTCAATGAGAGATCGAATAAAGTAAAAGCAAATATATTCTGAAGAATTAAAACTGTCTTTCTGGTAAGTAGAAAAGGGAAAATCTTAAGGTAACTAGTTCTTTTTAGATTAAAGAGAAATTGTGGTGCCTTTGTGAATACCTATGGCATTAGCCATGGCATCATCCTAAGTCCCCAGATCTCACCTCTTTCACACTTCACCCAGGTATTCAAATGACAGAAATAGCTCCTGTAACATAAGTTTTCTATAGGTTTGTGTAATATCAATTGAGTTGGGACTTTCTTACTATTTTAAAATGATTAATTAAGTGTCTTTGAGTCTTACTAGGTGCTAAGCCCCAGGCCCAAACCCCAATTACGTGCTAAACCTATGTGAGTGTGAATTGGTAACCAAGATGGGGCCCCAGGTGGGGCTAACTAAGGGAGGGCCTAGTTTACACACGAGTTTGAGGTTTGGAACATCAGAGGTTCTTAGACCACGTGGGTTTAAGTCGCCTCTTTGTGATGATTTTAGGTCACATGGGTGAGTCGCATGTGTAACTCACCTGAAAAAGATATAAAACCAGGGGTTGGCTTTCTCTTCTCCGGAGCTCTTACGCACAGCAGTGGTGGTGCAAGTGACTCTGGGCCAGCCCATGTTATGAGCTCCCAGGCTGAACCTAGATGTTGGTAACTATGATGAATCTGTATTTGATCTGTCTGTCGATGTTCGTAATTTGTTTAGGGCTCTCACTCGTGCTGGTATGCTGATGCAGAGACTCTGGGTAGCTGTAGCTAAGGGCCCTCCAGCTTGTAACCCAGATCCTGCGACTTTGTTAAACTCTGGAAACTATGTATTGAGATTTGAATCAGACGAGATCCGTCTGTCCATGTTTGTACTTTGTTTGTATTTTACTCTGAAGTTCAGGGTGCTGGTCTTTTCCCCTGAATTAAGTGAATGATATTTGTATGCTGAATTAAAGTAAGCTTGTCAACCCCTTAACGTTGCTTCCCTTACTAAAGCAGATCAAAAGAACCTGTGCTTTTGCAGCATGTTGGCAGCTTTCTGGGTGCTGGTTGTTGGTGGATCTTACACCCTAACAGAAGCTGCTAGCCGGATTGTTAAAACAGTTTGGTATGACCACTCAGGGAGGAAACTTACTACTAGGGCCTTACATACATTTTCTTGCACTTGATTCAGTCCTAAAGAAACTAGGAGATTAAAGTGTTTGAGGGAACATCAATATATGTGTTGAAATCTCCCAGTATGAGGACAAGAATTTGGAAGGAGAGAAAAGTTATGACCCAGGTCATATAGTAACTAAATATCTGAGACCAGACTCAAGAGTCTTCCTAACTTCAGGCCCAACACCCTACCCTGTGAACTATGTAGCTGCTTCTTTGTAAACAGAGTGAAAGGAATGAAGGAGAATGTGTGGTAGACAATAGCTACCAAGATTTTGATTGGGTGGTAGATGTGAATTGTATGAACTTCAAAGAAGGAGAAATTAAAGGACAGTGGTGGAGGAAGGGGAAAGAACCTGCAAGTGGCAATGGGGAGCAAAGAGTGTTCCAACTCCCCTTCCTTGACCAGTTAGTTTGGGAGAATGAGTGAAAGGGCAACCAGTGCTGAAAGGGGTGGTCAGAGAAGTTTTGTCATCAGGAAGGAGCCAAGTCTCAATGACAGCCAGCAGATGGAAGGAAAAGAGGAAGGGGACAAGCATTTATTAAGCACTATGTGCTAAGGGCTTTGCACTTATCTCATTTGATCCTCACAACAACCTGGGAGGTAGATGCTATTATTATCCCCAGTTTACATTTAATGAAACTGAGATAGACAAAGTCTATCCAGTAGCAGTGACTTTCCCAGGGGCACACAGCAAGTAAGTGTCTGAGGCCAGAATTGAACTCAAATCTTCCTGACTTCAGGCCCAGCTTGCTATCCACTGCACCACCTAGCTGCCACTGTGGAAGGAGTGAGAAAAGAAAAGATTTTAAATGAAAGAATGTTTGTTGTCTATGGACTAGACATTCCAGAGGGCACAGTGGGAGAGGCAAATAGCTTTTGTTTGGGACTTGGGAGTGGGGGAAGTTGAGGGGAATAGGAATAAGGAATCAGACAGTGAGGAGGGGCAGGAACAGAGTTTAGATGAAGGTCTATGGGATTTCAAAGTCACTGGGGTGGGTAACATTTTACTGGGAGGAGTTTGCTAAACATTAAGTAAAACATTTAGAGAGATTTGCAAAGTCAGTAAGATTAAGATCTCAGGGTGGAGTCCTTGGGCAGTTCAAGTGAAGGAGTAAAACCTTGGAGCAAAAGGAATGGTGATTTTCTCCTTCCCCCAAGACAAGAGACCAGCCAAGAAACTTGATAGAATGGTGCCTTCTCCCCTCACCTCAGCAGCAACAGATTGTTATGACAGAATGGTGCTGCTTCTTTTCCCATGGGAGAGTGGAGACCATGCAGAAAATGCATGGGGCATGATGGTAAGATGTCCCCTTTTACACTTCACACTGCCACCAGAGTCAGGAAAACCAGGAAGGAAATAGTGGCACAGGAAGCCTTTGGAGCCTGGGGATAAGAGAGGAGACACACAGAGCATTCTGATAAGTTGCCCACCTCTCAATTTCCCACTCCCAGTGAAGGTTGGAGACCAAACAGAATACTCAGGGAGATTAGGCAGGAGAGGCACAGAGCATGGTGGTAAGGCTCTGCCATGCATATTCTTCATGATGTGTGTGGGAACGAGGGGAGTCCACATGCACATCCTCTGTATTGCTCATATATCCATGGTTTGTATATTGCAGAAAAAACTAAACCCTAGAATTTTGAAGAAATGCTCCATTGCAAATCCTCTTATTACAATATTGCAGTAAACATCTTTGTACTAAGCTAATTGTGTCCTCTGGCTGACAATTGACAATTGGTCCCATAGAATATCCTGAACATGTGGAGGAGGTCTTCTGGGGAATACAACTGGCAAGTATAAGCTGTGAGTGAACCCCAAGGAGTGCCACATGTAAAATGAGGGAGTTTGGATTAGGTAGCTTCTGGAGTCTCTTCTACCTCTTGATCTATCATACAATCATCCTATGAATCAACAATTAAGTACGTACAGGGTGCTAAAAATTATACTGGGCAACAGGGATGTACAGACAAAAAGGAAATAGGAAAAAAAGAAATACATTTAAGCTGCTAACACAGTATCAAAGAAGACAACATTTACAAGTAAAACTGTAATGCTCCCTCAGAAATTACTTTTCCAAATCACACCACCTTACTTCTTGAAATGTTTGGAGGAATCCATTTGTAAATCCATCTGGTCTTTGGGTTTTTTTTTTCCTTAGGGAGCATGTTGATGGCTTGTTCATTGTCTTTTTCTGAGATTGAGTAATTTAAGTATTACATTTCCTTCTCTGTTAATCTGGACAATTTATTCTTTTATAAATATTTTATAAATATTCATCCATTTAATTTAAGTGGTCATTTTTGGCATGTAATAGCTCCTAATAATTGCTTTAATTTAATTTAATTATTATTTATTTATTATTATATTATTTATTGTTTTATTATTTTATTTTCATTTCATTTTCATTGACAATGCATATACACTTTCCATTTTTGATGCTAGTAATTTGGTTTTCTTTCCTTTTTAAAAACTAAGTTAACCAATGATTATGTATTTTAGTTTTTAAAATAAAACCAACTGCTAATTGTTTTAGTTCTTTTTTAACTTCAATTTTATTATTCTCTCCTTTAATTTTCAGGATTTCTATTTTGGTGCTTAATTGGAAATTTTTTCATTTGTTATTTTTCTAGTTTTTTTACTGCATGCCCAATTCATTGATCTGTTCTTTCTCTTTTTTGTTGATATAAGTGTTTATAGATATAAATATCCCTTGATGGACTGCTTTGACTGCATCCCACAAATTTTGGTACATTGTCTCATGGTTGTCATTACCTTTAATAAAATTGATTGTTTTTGTGATTTGTTCTTTGACTTATTCATTCTTTAGGATTAGATTATTTAATTTCTAGGTTTTTTTTAATTTTATCATTTTTATTTAATACTTTTCAAAACTGATTTCCACAAGATTTTGAGTTATAAATTTTCTCCCCATTTCTACCTTCTCCCCTATTCCTCAAGATAGCATATATTCTGATTGCCTCATTACCCAGTCAGCCCTCCCTTCTCACCCTACTCACCTCCCTCACCCCCATCTCCTTTCACCTTACTTTCTTGTAGGGCAGGATAAATTTCTGTGCCCCATTCCCTATATATCTTGTTTCCCAGCTGCATGCAAAAACAACTTTTGTTTTGAACATCTGCTTTTAAAAATTTGAGTTCCAAATTCTCTCCCCTCTTCCCTTTCCACCCACCCTCCCTAGGAAGGCAAGCAATCCAACATGTCACACATGGATCATTATGTAAAACACTTCCACAATATTCCTGTTGTGAAAGGCTAACTATATTTCTTTCCATCCTATCTCATCTCCCTTTATTCAGTTTTCTCCCTTGACCCTGTCCTTTTTCAAAAGTATTTGCTTTTGATTACCTCCTCCTCCTATCTGCCCTCCCTTCTATCATCCCCCCCCCTTTTTATCCCTTTCCCCTTACTTTCCTGTGGAGTAAGACACCCATTTGAGTGTGTGTGTGTTATTCCCTCTTCAAGACAAATCAGAGGAGAGCAAAATTCACTCATTCCCCCTCACTTGCCTCCTTTTCCCTTCCAACAGAACTGCCTTTTCTTGCCACTTTTATGCAAGACAATTTACCCCAATCTATCTCTCCCTTTCTCCCTCCCTCAATATATTTCTCTATCACCCCTTAATTTTATTTTATTTTTTAGATATCATCCCTTCATATTCAACTCACCCTGTGCACTCTGTCTGTATATGTATATGTATATGTATATGTATATGTATATGTGTATATATATATATTCCCTTCAACTACCCTAATACTGAGAAAGGTCTCCTGAATTACACACATCATCTTTCCATGTAGGAATGTAAACAAAACAGTTCAACTTTAGTAAGTCCCCTGTGATTTCTCTTTCTTGAGTACCTTTTCATGCTTCTCTTGATTCTTCTGTTTGAAAGTCAAATTTTCTATCCAGCTCTGCTCTTTTCACTGAGAAAGCTTGAAAGTCCTCTATTTTATTGAAA
>CM053626.1:155289000-155342372 GCA_028646595.1 Phalanger gymnotis | reverse complement strand
GACTCTTGGTTTTAATCCTAGCTCCTTTGACCTCCAGAATATCATATTCCAAACCCTTCGATCCCTTAACATAGAAGCTGCTAGATCTTATGTTATTCTGATTGTGTTTCCACAATACTAGAATTGTTTCTTTCTGGCTGCTTGCAGTATTTTCTCCTTGACCTTGAAACTCTGGAATTTGGTGACAATATTCCCAGGAGTTTTCTTTTTGGGATCTTTTTTAGGAGGCGATCTGTGGATTCTTTCAATTTCTGTTTTACTCTCTGGTTCTAGAATATCAGGGTAGTTTTCCTTGATAATTTCTTGAAAGATGATATCTAGGCTCTTTTTTTGATCATGACTTTCAGGTAGTCCAATAATTTTTAAATTCTCTCTCCTGGATCAATTTTCCAGGTCAGTGGTTTTTCCAATGAGATATTTCACATTGTCTTCCATTTTTTTCATTCCTTTGGTTCTGTTTTATAATATCTTGATTTCTCATCAAGTCACTAGCTTCCACTCACTGCAATCTAATTTTTAAGGTAGCATTTTCTTCAGTGGTCTTTTGGACCTCCTTTTCCATTTGGCTAATTCTGCCTTTGAAGGCATTCTTCTCCTCATTGGATTTTTGGAGCTCTTTTGCCATTTGGGTAAGTCTTCTTTAAGGTGTTATTTTGTTCAGTATTTTTTGGGTCTCTTGTCATTGACTTGTTTTTCACGGTTTTCTTGCCTCACTCTCATTTCTCTTCCCAATTTTTCCTCTACTTCTCTCTCTTGCTCTTGCAAATCCTTTTTGAGCTCTTCCATGGCCTGAGACCAATTCATATTTTTCTTGGAGGCTTTTGATATAGGCTCTTTGACTTTGTTGACTTCTTCTTGCTGTGTGTTTTGATCTTCTTTGTCACAAAAAAAGGAATCCGGACTTTGAGTTTGAGTCTGAGTTCATTTTCACTGCTTGTTCATGTTCTCAGCCTACTACTTGACCCTTGAGCTTTTTGTCAGTGTATAACTGCTTGCAGAGTAGAGTAGTGTCCCAAGCTTTAAGGTCCAAGTACTGCTGTTTTCTGAGCTACTTCTACTCCACCATCATTGCAGGCTCTGTCATAGCAGTGCTCCTCCTCCCCCAAGAACTGTTAACTAGGACCTCAATACGCATCCAAGCAAGGCATGGCAAGAGAAACTGCCTCTGTGCCCACAAAGCACTCCTTGCACTCCCACTCTGATCCACCGCTAGATTCCTCCCACCATGTGAGCCAGGGACTAGGGAAGCAGCTGATGCTAGAGCTTTGGAAGCAGCCTCAGGAGCTTCCTGCTGCTACCACAGCCACCACTGCACCACCTCCACCACCCTCAGGGATGGGGCCAGACCACTCTAAACTCGATCCTGCAGTTTCCCACTAACCTGCTCTTTGGCGTTTTTGGGTTGAGAAGTCTGGTAACTGCCACAGTTCAATAATTCATGGCCCTAAGGCTTGTTCTGGCTGGCTGACTCCTGGTCTGGTCTGTCCTGGTGTGTCCTACACTGGGCTGTGCTCTGCTCCCAGCACCATGCAATAGACCCTTCCCAGTGACCATCCAAGGTCTCCTGAGCTGGAGACCTATTTCCTTCTGCTATTTTGTGGGTTCCGCAGCTCTAGAATTTGTTCAGAGCCATTTTTACAGGTGTTTGGAGGGATTTGGGGGAGAGCTTAAGTAAGTCCCTGCTTTCCAGCCACCATCTTGGCTCCTGCTCCCCTCTAGTTAATTTTTAATTCATGTGTACAATGTCCTTTATTGGCAATAATTTGTATTACATTATGTCTGAAAAGGATGCATTGAATATTTCTGGTTTTCCGCATTTATTTGTAGGGTTTAGCCCTAATACAAGATCAATTTTTTGAAGGTGCCATATACATCTGAGAAAACGCTGTACCATTTTCTATTTCCATTCAGTTTTCTCTAGAGACCAATCATATCTAATTTTTCTAAAATTCCATTCATCTCCTTCACTTCTTTCTTTTTATTTATTTTATGACTAGATTTATCTAGTTCCGAGAAGGAAAAGTTGTAGTCAACCACTAGCATAGTTTTACTTTCCATTTTTTTCTGTAACGCATTCAACTTATGCTTTAAGGATGTGGCTATTCTGCCATTTTTTTGCATATATGTTTGGTACTGATTACTTCATTGTCCATGGTACCTTGTAGCAAAATGTAGTTTCCCTAATTATCCCTTTTAATTAGACAAATTTTTGCTTCTTTTTGGTCTGAGATCATGTTTACTACCCCCGCCATTTTTACTTTAGCTGAAGCACAATAGATTCTGCTCCAACCTCTTACTCTGTGTGTGTCTTTCTGTTTTAACTATGTTTCTTATAAACAACATATAGTTGGATTCACATTCCAGTTCTGATTTCTGTATATTTACCTTTTCCCTGTTTTTTTCTGTTTATTCTTCTCTCTCTCTTCTTACCCTGATCATCCTCAAAAGTCTGTTTTCTTCTGACTACTGCCTCCCTTAATATGCCCTCCTTTTTATCATCCCATCTTTTTCTTACCTCCCTCCCCTCCTACTTCTCTGCTGGGTATGATAGATTTCTATACATAACCAAACGTGTGCATGTGTGTGTGTGTGTGTGTGTGTGTGTGTGTGTGCGCGCGCGCGCGCGTGTGTGTGTGTATCTGTCTTTGACCTAATTGTGATAAGAGCTAGGTTCAAGCATGGCCAGTCATGCCTTATTTCCTCTCCCCTGTAAAAATTTGTGCCTCTATTTTGTGTGAGATAATTTCCATATTATTCCTCTTCCTTACCCCTTCTCCCAGTGCATCCTTCTTTCTTGCCCTTTTGTTTGTTTTTTTTTTGAGATCATACCAACCTAATCAACTCACACCCATGCCCTCTGTCTACATAGACTCCTTCTAGTTGCCCTAATAGTGATAAAATTCTTAGGTGTTACATATATTACCTTCCCATAAAGGAATGTAAATGGTTTAATCTTATTAAGTGCTTTATCATTTCTTTTTCACTCTTATCTTTTTATGCTTCTCCTGATTCTTGTGTTTGAATGTCAATTTTTTTTTATTAAGCTCTATCTTCATCAGGAGTGCTTGAACATCCTCTGCTTTATTAAATACCCATTACTTCTTCTAAAGGATTATACTCAGTTTTGTTGAATAGGTTATTCTTGGTTATAATCCTAGCTCCTTTGCTTTCAGGAATTGAAGTCCCTCTGCTCCTTTAATGTGGAAGTTGGTAAATCTTGTGTGGTTTGGGCTGTGGCTTCACAATATTCAAATTTTTTTCCTGGCTGCTTGTGATATTTTCTTTTTGACCTGGAAGTTCTGGGGTTTGGCTGTAATATTTCTGGGATTTCTCTTTTTGGAATCTCTTTCAAGAGGTAATTGATGAATTCTTTTAATGTCTATTTTGTTAGGTTAGTTTTTTTTTCCCAATGAGAATATTTGGCATTTTCTTCTATTTTTCAATCTTTTGACTTTGTTTTATTGTTTCTTGGTATTTCCTGGAGTCATTAGCTTCCACTTGCCCAATTTTTAGGGAATTAATTTCTTCAGTGAGCTTTTGTGCCTGTTTTTCCATTTGGTCTATTCTGCTTTTTAAATTCTTTTCTTCTGTAGATTTTTGTGCTTCTTTTGCCACTAGGACAATTCTGTTTTTTAAAGTGCTATTTTATTCAGCATTTCTCTGCTTCTTTTGTTGTTGAATCATCTTAGTCATGTCTGACTCTTTTTGACCCCATTTTGAGTTTTCTTGTCAAAGTTACTGGAGTAACTGGTTTACAATTCCTTTTCCATCTCATTTTACAGATGAGGAACTGAAGCAAACAGTGTTAAGTGACTTGCCCAGAGTCATACAGCTAGTAAATGTCTGAGGCCAGATTTGAATTCAGGAAGATGAATCTTCCCGACTTCCAGCAAAGTGCTCCATCGACTGCACCACCTTGCTGTGTTTTCTTTTACCAAACTGTTCATTCTTTTTATAATTTTCTTGCATCACTCTCATTTCTTTTCCCAATTTTTCCTCTATCACTCTTAGCTTTTCCTTTAGCTTTTCCGGGAATTCTTATTGGACTTGTCTCCAATTTGCATGTTTCTTTGAGGCTTTGCTTATAGCTGTTTTCATGTTTTTTTCCTCTTCTAAGCTTGTGTGTTGATCTTTCCTGTCACCATAGTTTTTTGTGGTTATGTTTCATTGTTGTTATTTGCTTATTTTTTCCAGCCTATTACTCGACTTTGAATTTTATGTTAAAATTGGGCTCTGTTCACCTGGAGAGGGGGGCATTGTCCCAAGCTTCATACATTTTTTTTTAATTTTCATTTTTACTTACAACTGTACAACAGACCATTTTATTCTTGCATCTTTTCAATGGTTTCTTCTTTATATTTGCCCTTCTCCTTTCCAACTTGTTGGGATTTGGCTTTATGTTCAAGAATCTTTTTGCAATTTTTGTCCAGTTTTAGTCTGGTGATATCTACCTTACTAGGGTGAATTCCCATATGGACAGTTGTGCCATTAGCTTTTTCTCATTACACATGTTCAATGTAGATGACATATTTCTTTCTGTAAACCTGGACTACCTTGCCAATTTGTTGACCTTTGTCGCATCCACGAACCACCTGGACTTCATCGTCCCTTCTGGATGGGCATCAAGTGGACATTGTATTTCTGCCTCAGTTCTTTGGAGAGCGGGGATGATGTGATTTTGCACTGGATGTGCGAGGGCACGTTGAATTGCCTCTTGCATTTCTTGCTTCAGTCTGAGGTCATGAATGGATTGAACTTCATTTTGGCAAGTGGGACCACCCGAAAAAGAGACACATGTACCGCCCAGTACTGGAAATCTCAGCTTCATACATTTTTAATGCTGTAATCTATTTCTAATCAGTTTTTTATTCTTCTCACTGTCTTTGGGCTAAGACCTCTGAAGTGGCTGCTGCCATCTCTATCTCCAAGGCCCACTCCTGGTGTTGCTGACACATGAGCTCCATGTTGACGCCCCACTGCCTAACCTGGTATCACATGCCTTTTCTTTTAAAATAACATGTTCTAAGCCCTATGCTCCTGTAACATCAAGCAAACTGGGACTTTTTGTTGTCTTTTGTTTTGGAGTGCTTCTCAGCCTGAGGCAATGAAGTACCTTTGATTGAGTCTTGCCTTTGTTTGTAGGAAGGCCTACACCCTTTTGTTAATTAGGTCATGAGAGAGGTGTGTTAATTAGGTCAGAAGAGTAGTGTGAAGCACTCTGACCCTGAAAAAGGGTATACATACTGTGAGATCAGCATTTTGCTTGGGGTCCACTCATTGGAAGAGTGTTAGTGTGGAGACTCTGGGTGGCTGTTAAAGAGCCCCTGGCTTTGAAAACACAAATGTTGGTGCTTCTCTCTCTGGTAACTGTGTATGTATTGCTATGGTCAGACAGATAAAAGCCTGTTTGTTGATTTGTGTTATTTTGCTCTGTTTATAGTTTCTGCTTGTGATTTCTGTTTGAGTTTTTTCTGAAGTTCAGGGTGCTGACTTTTCCCCTTGAACTAAGTGAAAGATATATGTATGTTTGATTAAAGTGAGATTGTAAACCCCTTAAAGTTGCTTTCCTTAGTAAAGCAGATCAAAGATCCTATGCTAGCAGCCCTCCTGTGTACTGGTGTTATTGGCCTTACACAGCCACAGTAGTGGCAAAATAGCGTTGTTGTTACAACTCCTTTACCATAGAAATTGCTAAATTTTATGTGATCCTGACTATGACTCCACTATATTTCAATGGTTTATTTTTAGCTGCTTGGAGTATTTTCTTTTTGATCTGAGAGCTCTGGAATTTGACTACAAGAATCTTGAAAGTTTTCATTTGGGGATCTCTTTCAGAAAGTGATAAGTGGATTCTTTCAATTTCTATTTTGCCCTCTGCATAATTTTCCTTTGTAATCTCTTGAAATAAGATGTCTAGGCTTTTTTTTTTTTTTTGGCTTTCAGGTAGCACAATAATTTTTAAATTATCTATCCTCAATCTTTTTTTTCCAGGTCAATTGTTTTTCTGATGATATTTCACATTTTCTTTTCTTTTTTCCCCCATTCATTTGACTTTTTTTTTTTGTTTCTTGATGTCTCATTGAGTTCCAGTTGCCAATTTCTAGTTTTTAAGGAACTAATTTCTTTAATGAGATTTTCCATTAGGTCTGTTCCACTTTTTAAGGAGTTCTTTACTTCAGTGAATTTTTGTGCCTCTTTTACATTAGGCCATTTACATTAGGCCATTAAGCCATGTTTTGTTTTTAAGGTGATATTTTCTTCAATAATTTTGTGCTGCTTTTACCAAGTTAGTTACCTTTTCATGATTTTCTTGCTTTGTTCCCATTTTCATTTATCTATTTATTCATTCATCCATCTATCTATCTATCTATCTATCTATCTATCTATCTATCTATTTATTTTCCAAATTATTTCTCTACCATTCAGAGCACTTTCTTTAACACTTCTAGGAATTCTCGTTGGGATTATGTCTGATTGGTATTTTTCTTTGAGGCTTTTCTTATAGCTGTTTTTGCATCATCTTCTTCGAGTTTGTGTCTTGGTCTTCTCTGCCACTGCAGTAGCTTTTTATGGTTATGGATTTTGGTTTTGTTGTTGTTGGTGGTGGTGGTGGTGGTGATATTTGCTCACTTTCAAGCCTATTTCTTGACTTTGACCTTTATGTTATAGTTGGACTCTGCTCATCTGTGGGTGGGGAGGCACTGTCCCAAGCTTCAAGCTTCTTCACACACAGCTGCTTTCTGAGCTAATTCTGGGAATATGGAGGTTTTTGTTGCCCCCAAGGTAGTGTAATTCTGGAAGAGGTATTGTCACTGCTCTCCTGGTCTGCCCCCGGTCCCTTATACCTGCAAGCATTAACACTACCCTTTGCCTTGGAACTGAAACTAAGGCCCTGCTCTCCTGTAACCTATCACCAACTCTCATCTCCACCTTGGACCTGTGACCCACAACTGCATATGAGCAATAGTTGCCAATCAGCACCAGCTGTACCTTGTGCCAGAAAAGGATCTCTTGTAATCTCTTTCTAACCAGTTATATGGTGTCCCCAAGCATCTCTGGGCTGAGTTTCCAAAGCTGCTGCTGTTGTCACTGTTCGCACCTCCACTGGCACTCTCTCCGAGAGCACTCCAGGCTGGCATCTGGCTAGATACTTCAGATCTCTCTTGATGACCTCCTAAGGTTTCTTAGGGTGAAAAAATAACTTACCCCATCCTTTTGTTGGCTCTGCTGCATCAAAATTTTATTTGAGGCATTATTTTAGAGTTGTTTGGAGGGGAATGAGAGGATTCATCTGGGTTGCTGTCTCTAATCTGCCATCTTAACTCTGCCTCCCCCCATAATAAGTTCCTAATAAACAGCTGTCTTAATAAAAAAAAAAAAAGCTTTTATTGGCAGTTGGCTGACTGACTGCTCACTTGATTCTTCTCAGAATATTGCATCTCTGCTAGGTTGATCAAACCATTGGTTTCCTGGGCTCACTCTGATGGGCAATTGCCCATCCACATTCAGCCACTGACTAAGCAAAGTGGACTGCAATCTCTCTAGCTGGAATGATATTTTGCCTTCACCTGTAGGGAAACAAAGCTTTTTCAGCTAGGATGATAATGCTTAGCCTAGAATCAGCAAAAACATTGACTTCCTCAGAGGCTTAGCTCTGAGACTGTAATCTCTAGGCAGAAGGTAGGAGAAGGCTTGTCTCTCCTTCTTGCTCAAAATAACCTCTTTGATATTTGTCTTAGAATAATTAGTTTGAGTATAGTCATTTTTATCTTCCATAGTACTTTGGGAATGTTATGTAGCTAGGGAGAATGGTATGATTTAGCCTAAGCTATGGAAGCACATTGTTTATCTTCATATACAATTAAGATATTAAAGCATATATAAAGCATTTTTAAGAATATCTATTGTGCATCATAAAGCTTTCCGTTTCCCTTTTACCTTTTAAAATAAATTTTAATTTTTTGTTTTTATATCACCAAAATATCTCCCAGTATCTCTCCTTCTCCCTCTCTTAGAGAGCTCTTCCATATGAGAAGTAATATTTTAAGAGAAAAAAAAGAGTGAGAGAAAAAAATCATCAAAACTGATCAATACATCAGTATTGATTACATCCGCATTATTTTTTGTAATTAACTCAATTCTTTGATTTGATAAGAATAGTAATAGAGAGTATATAATTTGTTTCTCTTCTAATTTTTTACTGACATGATCTTTAATACTAAGGTCTTGTATCCATGTATTTATGCCAGATGGATTTTCAGTTTTCCCAACATTTAAAAAAAATCAAATATGGAATCATTACAAAGCAGTTTTTGTTTTCCAGTTTACTAAACACTAGACTATTGAGTTCCACTATTTTTATTCTTTCTTAGCTATTTTATTCCATTGATCTGTTTCTTTTTTTAACCAATATTAAATTGTTTTGATTTTTGCTTTATAACATAGTTTGAAATATCCTCCATCCCCACCCTTTTTTCACTATTTGCTTCGATACTATAGTTCTTTCATTTCTACAAGTTAATTATTACTTTAATAGGTTGATTGGTATAAGATTAAAATTGTAAAGTAATGTTGGTATTATTGCCATCTTTATTTTATTGGTGCAACCTATCCATGAAGGCTGATTATTTATCTTATTATTTAAATTGTTCTTTATTTCCTAAGGAACATTTTACACTTTAATCTATACAAGCATTTTGTGTGCTTCAGTAGTTTGATCTCCAAATATTTTTGTGCATTTTGTAGTTATTTTGAATGGGATATCCCTTTCTATTCTCATTTCTTTGATTTTGCTATTATTTTATAGAAATAGTATTGATTTTTGAAGGTTGCAGCAAGCCTGCAACTTTCTGAAGTTATTAATTGTCTCAATTAGTATCTTTGTTGCTTCCTTAGGATTTTCTAGATCACAATGTCATCATCAAATAGGGATAAATTAATATTTTCTTTGCCTATCTCTATACTTTAATTTATTTCTCCCATCTTATTACTGTTTCTAGAACTATTTTTCAAAAAATAGCAGAGAAATTGATAATCTTTGCTTTATTCCTGTGTTTACTGGAAAACTTCTTGTACATTCCTATTGTATATAACGTTTACTTTTGGTGTAAGTGTGTGTGTGTATGTGTGTATGTGTATGTATACACACATACATATATACACTTATATACACCTACATGTATATACATACATATATACATACTTGGTCATTAAATATATATATATATATACACACACAGTTTTAGGCATATATGTATCTATATTACATAATGCATATATAACTTTGAAAAGATTCCTCTGCATCTGTCTGCTGTAGGGCTTGTTGTTTGTTTTAACATGAATAAGTGTTGTAGTTTGTCAAAGGCTTTTTGTGCATCTATTAAGATACTCGTGTGCTTTTGGATGCTTTTGTTTTTAATATAATTAATTGTGTTGATTGTCTTTCCTTAATGTTGACCCATCCTTGTGTAATGAGGTTTGGCGAATGCCCAGTTTACCTAACATTGAAATATCTACATGAGAGAGACCAGAGACCTGTGTCTGGGAGAATATATTTTCCATTGAATTACCATGTGAGGGGAACAAGTTGTTGTTTTTCTCCCTTGAGCTGCATAGCCAGAATAGCCTATGTCTTTAAATCAACCTGAATGAGGCACACTCACTTTCTCTTTCTTGTCTTCCAAGGGCAAAGGTCTCTTACACCCATGGTAGGCATCATTCACTCAGATTGTTGGAGAAGGGTACCTTTTCCTCCCATTCAGCGCTGAGGCTCTAAGACATAGGCATCAGAGTCTGATCTTATTTCAATAGTCCTTTTCAGTTCTTGGTTCAGGAAATAGGTCCCAGATATAGGAGTGTATTGTTAATGTACTTTTGCTTAATGAGAAGATCTTTCCCATCCATTAAAGGCCCATGTGACCTGCTTAAGTCACATGGAAGCCTAAGCCACATGTGGTAGGAGGAGCTTGCTGAACAGGTAGAAAAGGAAAGGGTGGAGCTTGAAGGAAGCCAGTCAGAGCAGTTAGAACAGTGGGAGAGAGCAGAAGCAGGCAAGGAGACAGCTAGGATTGTGAGTATTTGTTTGTTTGTGGGAAGGCACAAGCAGGGGGAAGGCTTTGAGATGGAGTTGCTCTCTGCTGTGATAATGTATATTAACTTCTTTGTTGCTATGATAGATTTGATTTACTTACATAGGGATTTGGTTTTCTGGTGTCTGAATAAACGTTTTGCTTCTGTCTTCTATATAGAGAGTCTGTTATATTTTGTGATTCAGAACCACACTGGCATATTCATAGCAATAGCAACCGCTGTGAATATTGCCTTGGTGATACTTTTGGCATCATGAACAGGAACATGAAATATAAAATCTCCATTTGAAGCCAGAAAGGCTTTAGAGGAAGAAATGGATATCCCAGGATGGGAGGATTTGCCTTATTCCTCCCTAGCAAAGGAATGGGCTAAAGCACTGGACCCTGTGAAAACTGGGAACCAAGGCTACAGAAGGGAGACCCTAGAGATTTGGAAAGATGTTTTCAAGGAATACCAATAAAATCAGGGAAAGAACTGGCAGGGGTGTGTGGAAGAGGCTGAGCTTTACTAACAGGTTACCATATTATATGTAAAAGCAGAGATGAGTTGCTGAAGGAGAAAGCTCAGATGGAAAGAAAGTTGGTTGGTTTGCATGAGAATCATGCTGTTCATTTAGCTAAGAAAATTCTTAAAAACTACCAAAAGGAAAGTGCATGTTCTGGCAGAGACAGAGCCTAGTTGCCATGATAATGACTTCCAGGAGAGTGAGTGGGTAGAAAATGAAACAATATTAGGTGAAGTTTCTCAGGCATACATACATACATACACACATACATACATACATGTTCCTCAGGACATACATCCAATAGTAAGAAGAAAGCAGAAGAACCAGGGGGGCAACACAGGGTTCAGAGAAGTACTTGAGTATTTTATTCAACAGGAGGTCACAGATATTTTGAGTTGGTTCACCCAAAGGATAGGAGAACCATTAGTGTCTTGGATGGTGAAAATCAGTGATGAAGGGGCCGGAAGAGTATGGGTAGATACTGTGGATTGCTTGAAATTCATAGGTATTGGTCAGAATCCTTTTGTATAGCAAGCTTTTAGGGATTACCATATGCAAGAAGGTAACAATATGATTAATCTATTTATTAGCTTTAGCAGAAATTGGATGCAATAGGGAATATCCTACTGACTCTATGTGGCCTAGTGCAGATAGACCCTAGTATGCACTTAGAAACTGTATGAGAAAGTTAAAGGAGGTAATGAAGACAGCAATTATTATGGGAGACACCAAGGCTTATCATAATATCTGCTTAGCAGTCTCTTATAGAAATATAATAGTGAAGATGGCTTCTCCTGCTTATAAGCACCCAGTTCTGACTCTACTAATAGAGGAGATGAGCCACCCTCTTTAGGAGGTGCTGAATGAGATTTCACAGTTAAGTGACTTAGGAGACTGGGAAAAAGATAAATTTCCTTGAGAGAGAAGAATAAATAGCTAGTGGATTCAAAGTCAGAATAGATTGACAAGAAGAGAATTGTTTACTGCTCTATTGAGAGCATGGGTAGATTTTGGAAGAATAGATGGTATTCTAACTAACGAGCTATATAAAATGTACTGAGAAAAGGGGCTTAATATAAGACAGAATAGGGAAGTAAGAACTGCCTGTACAGATCCTCCTGAATCCTTGTATTCAAGTTTGTCACGTGTTCAGGGAGAATAGGAAATAGGCCAAGCCTCAGTTCAGATTAAAGAAATACACAGACAAGATTACAGACCCCATACCAATTTGACTATACACTGGAAAAATGGATCAAATACTGTAACTAGGGCATTAATAGATACTGGAGTGGAGGCCTCCCTTATATATGGAAACTCTGATAAATTTAAACATGGAACTCCTATTACCATCACAGGACTGGGAAAGGCTGAAATATTATCCAGGAAAGTCAAGCTACCTATGAAAATTGGACAATTACTTAAGAAAGAATATATCATGGTAATTGTACCAATTGCTGAATACATCATTGGAATAGATATACTGAAAGGTATATCTCTAAATTTTCTTGAGGGGAAATACCAATTTGCAGTAAGAAAGATAGGAATTAATACAGTTTTAGTGGGAAAAAAAATAGACCCAATCACTTTACCTGAACCTTCTGAAGTAATTACTTTACAGCAGTATCATATGCCAGGTGGGCAAGATGAAATTACCAATACTATAAAGGAATATGTTGAGGCAAGAGTATTAATCTCTGCTAGATGGAATAATCCTATCTGGCCAGTACAAAAGTCAGATGGGACATGGAGAATGACAGTGGATTATAGACAATTGAATAAGGTGACTCTTCCCTTGTATGCAGCTGTTCCATACACTATTACCTTAATAGAAAGGATCCAGAAATATCATGGGACTTGGTACGCAGTTATTGATTTAGCCAATGTTTTCTTTACTATCCTAATAGATTCTAAACAATGGGACCAAGCTCGCTTTCACTTGGCAAGGCTGACAATCTACTTTTACCTGCTTGCCACAAGGATATCTGCATAGCCCCACTATTTGTCATAGGATTGTGCCTGGACATTTGGATGAATTAGAGCTACCCGGCATACAGCTTACCCACTACATAGATGATATTATGATACAGGGAGAAAATATAAAAGAAGTGGAAAAGAGTTTGACACTATTAATTGAGCATAGGAAAAGCAAAGGGTGGGAAATTAACTCCAAAAAGATTTAAGGGCCAGCTCAAACTGTAAAGTTTTGGGGTATACAATGGGATAAGGACCTAGGAGAGATTTTCCCACAAGCTTGACAAAAGATTCAGGATTTTCCTATCCCTCCATCCCAAAGCCTTCCACCTACTGTGATAATGTGTATTAACTTCTTTGTTGCTATGATGGATTCAGTTTACTTGTCCTGGGATTTGGTTTTCTGGTGTCTGAATAAATGTTTTGCTTCTGTCTTCTATATAGAGAGTATATTATATTTTGTGATTCAGAACCACACTGGCATATTCATAGCAATAGCAACTGCTGTGAATATTGCCTTGGCAATACAAGGAGCTGCAGCCCTGGGGACCTTGGAACCCTGGATTCCAGGCCATCAGCACAAGCCAGGGCCCTTGCATACATGCCTAGGGAGGCACTGTGGATTTAGAACTTGCTGAGACTAATGGTATATACATACACATATGTTTGTATATGTATGTATATGTATATGCATATATACATATACACAAAGTTGAAGTGTGAATTTAATCTCCCCTTCTTAGAGGTCAGTGGTTAGTGAGGATTATGCCGCCCAAGTGTTTAGGGGAATGTTTGTGTGTTTGTTCTTGATATACCTTTAAAATAAATATTCTTACATAAAAGCTAATCTAACTGCAGTTAAATTGAACTGGGGTACTTGGGATGCCCTAAAATTTGGGGAACATGCTTGGTAGGAAGTCTAGACAATAGCAAAGACATGGGGCTTTCAGCCCCCTAAGGATGCTGTGGAACCTTGAGGGAGGGGTGAAATATGGAATATTTGGCTTCAGGCAGTAGAGACTGGCACTCCATAGCTCTGCCTGGACCTCTCTCTTGTCATAGAACTCTGGGACCTCTCCCTACTTTTGGCTTTGATTGGGGTCCTTCTTATCTATTGCTGGGCTTAGATATTACTCCTATGCTGGGCTCCCCCTACAAGTTTCTGGAACTATTTGGGCTGGATTTTGCCTAGGGCCTTTTTCCTGCCACTTGGCCTAAACTACTAGTGCCCCATTGGACCCTGCCTTGGTCTTTCTATTAGGGTAGGGCTGGGTTGGGGACTGATCTAAACTTAAGCTTGTCTTGGATTGTAGAGTTAGGTTTCTCCCTCTCAAGTCAGGTTTGAGTAGCTAGTTAGGAGTTTGATGAAGGTTCAGGCCCCTGCTTAGTTTGAGGAGGGAGTACTATACTGAATTCACCAAGAATGCCCCAAAGTAACTTTCCTACAAGTATAGGACTGGGGGAAGGCTAACAATTGCTGGGCCTATGTTCCATGGAGCTCAAGAACCGAGCACGGGGGATAACTAAAGGGTCCAGGAAACTTTCGTCCTCTGTAATTGGCTCTCAACACACCCCTGAAGCTTGTCTTTACCAGTTTAACAAATGATTCTCAGGTCCCCCACTCCCTGAAGGCCAGGTGTGATATTGTTCACATCTCCTCCAAGGTTTTCTGGTACCTTTAGAGTTGAGAGGGGAAGTTTTTATATCTGCCATAGGCTCAAACTACCAAGAATTGTGTTCCTCCCAATTGTAGGGGTCCTAGCACAATAACTTTATTTACTCACTTAACAATCAGATTGTTTTACAAAAGGATATTTACTTCAAATGTATAGGCAGAGCAAATATACAAACACAGCTAAGCATATTTCCCCCACTGATCTCTCTAAACTACCTCAGTCTCTAGGGAAGAGAGAAGGATCAGAGCTTACAGTTTCTCTCAGTTCCTACATAACATCAGTCCTACTGATTTCTAAGTACCAAAGCTCCTCCTGAGCTACCTTCCCAAGCTCTGGATTTTCTAGGCTTCCCTTTTGGGCTGGCTCAAAGTATCCCAGGGTATGGCTCCTGAGGTAAAGATTCCACTCCCTTCACCCCAAGTTATATAGTATTGAGGAAAGGAAATGTGACTCCTCTCCTCTGCTCTCCTCCCTCTCCTTTCCTTGTCCAGTTACTGCAAAGAGCTACTCAGTGAATGAACAAGTCCTTCACCCCTGGATTCTGCTACAAAAAGAGTATGTCTCCTTCAGGTACACTTAAAGATGTGGGCAGTTCCAACTATGAAGCATTAACTTCTAGCATAATGTCCATGCCTATATAATTCATCTTGTCTTCAAGAAGCAGGTCCCTGGCATCTCCCATGTGGACCTTAGGTGATCTTAGGTGTGCCTTACCTCTGTAGGATCTCTGAAAGAATCCAAAGGTCCATCTGTGAATTCCTGGGTTGGGTGAGGGAGTCAAGAGGTGATTCTCCCTATGACTTAATTGAATGGGACATCTCTAAGTCCCAGTGGAGTGCCCGAAAGAGTCTTGGATTCTCTGTATTCTAGCATGCAGGGATCTTCTCTAAACCCCTCTAGAACTAATTGTGAAGAGGAATGTTATCAAACATTAAAAGAACAACCAATACTTGAGCTGCACAAATTATTCTCAAAAAGTTGATATCAACTGTCAAAGACCAAAAAATTAATTCAAAATCAAATGCGTAATAAATCTGAGGTGTTTCTGGAAGTGCTTGCCCCTTGTTGCATTGCATGACTTCACTGTAGCCTTGGATCTGAACATATAACATACACATTGTGCATGCCATCACACCATGCAATGCCAATGAACACTGCCAGAAATACCTCAGCTCAGATTTGAGACTATTGTATGTTACAAATTGCAATGTTTTTACTGTATATACAAAGTTTTCTGCTCTTACAGAAACATAATAATTTAATTATGGAAAATAAAGACTTAATATTTTCCTACAATCATTCCTCAGCATGTAAGTATCAAATTAGTATATTTTTTGGATTGTATTGTGTTAGAAAGTTTGATTTTAAAAATTGCTGTTATCCTGAGATACTTCCAGTTATGGGAACCAAGACAGTAGAATAAGTAGTAAATTGCTTTGTAATAAGTTTGTAATAAAAATGTTTGCTCCCTTATTGACCTCTAAAAACTCACAAAATGGACCCAACATCTAGGAGCCAAAATGCCAGAGTAGGAAGTAAGTTGCTCTCACTCTCGCTTTTGACTTCTAAAAACCCAGAATATATCACCCCAGGAAAAACCGTGGAATAGCTGAGCCAGCAGAAAGACAGGATGGAGCAGACTTTTAGCCTAAGGGATTAAGGAAAGTTCTTTCTTGCTTTGGTGGAAGAAAAGTAGAACAAGATGGGAGGCAAGCCCCACCTGGGAAAACCAGCAGGAGATCCTGAGCCCCAGGGTGGTGAAGCAGACAATCGCCAACACCAGGACCCCTCCCCCACCCCCCAGTACCTTGGCACAGGCATGGGAAGTTGTAGACTCCAGCAGCCAAACCTCCCAATGCTTCAGCACAACTCTAGGAAGCACAGCTCCAAGCAGATGGGCATTCTCCAGCAGCCAAACTTTCTGGTGCTTCAAAGCAGCCCAGATGAGCAGACTTCTGCCAGAGGTCAGACCCCCACCCCCCAACCTGAGAGCTTCAATGTTGATGATCCCAGCTCAGCACTAGTGTAACAACAATGCTGCCTGCTGCTACTGTGGCTGTGTAAGACCAACACCAGTACACAGAAGGGCTGCCAACACAGGTTCTTTGATCTGCTTTTCTAAGGAAAACAACTTCAAAGGGTTAACAATCTTACTTTAATTAAACTTATATATACCATCCACTTAGTTCAGGGGGAAAAACCAGCACCGTGAACTTCAGAGCAAATACAAATAGAAATTATAAACAGATCAACAATATAAACAGATCAGCATTTATGTCTAACCAAGTCACAATAAATAGTTACCAGAGAAGCACTAACATCTGGCTTTTCAAAGCCGGGAGGGTGGCTCTTCAGCTACCCAGAATCTCATCACCAACACTCTTCCAATGAGTATGCCCCCTAAAGGCAAAATGCCAACCTCAGATCTTATACACAAGTCTCAGTGTCAAAGGGCATCACAGCCATGCGACTCAAATCCGCATGAACTAGGCCTTCCCTTGACATAAGCAAATCATCAAAGACTCCCAATTCATCAGGAGATTGGAGTGCTGAGAAGCACTCCAAAACAAAGACAACAAAAATTCACTTTGCTTGCCATTACATTTGAAAGGCAAGACTCATCAAAGGTACTTGATTTCTTCAGCATTCCAAAAGAGAAAACACTTAAAAAAAAAAAGTCCCAACCTAATTATTATTACAACTAAATAAGCTACCAAACCCCAATGGCCTCCAGCTGCTACCAACTGAGGCCCCAGCACACAAAGCTGGTGACCAGGTCCCTGGCCCCAAGCACAAGAAGCCTGAGTCAGTGCACCCTGTATTCCTGCAGGAGATATCAACTTTAAAAGCCAGAAAATAGGCAAACATTATTAGCGAAAAGCAAAAATGGACAATGACCATAGATTCTTTCAATGGGAGCAGGGAAGATCAAAACACAAATTCAGAAGAGGACAATATTGTTAATATACCCACATCTGAAACCTCTAAGGGGAATACAAAATGATCCTAAGACCTAAAAACCTTGGAAGAGCTCAAGGAGGATTTTAATAGTCAAATAAGAGAGATAAAAGAAAATTGACAAAAGAAATGAGAGAATCACAGAGCTTGGAAAAGGAAGGACAAAAATTTACTGTAGAAAACAAATTCTTTAAAAAAAAATACAATTGGCCAAATGGAAACAAAGTACACAGAAGAAAATAACTCCTTAAAAAGTAGAATTGGTTAGTGCAGAGTCAAGATGGAGGCATGAAAACAGTGTCTCACAGGAGCTCTCACAAAAATTCCATCAGATACCTCTAAAAAAGTGAATCTGAGAAGATTTGGGAGAGTTAGAAGCCACTAGTAGACTGTGTGGCAAATTTCCAAACCAAGAGAGTCCTCAGAGTTGACAGGACAGACCTGTAGGCTGGGAGAGTGTCCAGTGCATGGAGCTGCACCAGACCACACCAAAGCTGAAGCAGCTGCAGAGCTTAATCAGCAATGTAGGCTGGAAGAACCCTGGGCATGTGAAACCAGTGGTGACACCCAGGTATCCCAGCCCAGGACAGGAGTCTGTTGGTGCTACAGGAGGAAGCAGCACAGTGCCTGAGGCCACAAGAACAATTACTCTGGAGGCTTGCAGCTAACAGTCTAAAGGTTTGAAACTTGCCTTCTTGAACTTCTGGGAGCCATAATGGCCAGCTAAAATGGCTCTCATCCCTCCCTAACCCAGATAATATGCCCTTGGGAGAAACTGCGAAGTAGAGGAACCAGAAGTGGGGCTTCAATAGCCTTTTAGCTTGAGAATTTGGGAAGAGGTCCCTTCTTGTGGTGACAGAAAGAGACTAATGCAGTAAGAGAGGTGTCCTAGCAGGCCCCACCTCAGCAGAACAGTGGGAGTTCCCAAGCCTCAGGGGGGCAAGAGTCGGCAGTCGTCAACACCAGGACCCCTGACATGCCTTCGCACAGCCAGGGAAGGTGGCAGACATCAGAGCAGAAAAAGGCTGTACCACAGCACTAAGGGAAGAGGAGACTTCCAGCAGCCAGACCACCCCTCCCCCACACCTCATGAAACCAGAGGGCATAGTACACAAAGCCTACACTATACCCACAATTCCCAGAACAAGAAGCCTGGGACAGAGCCCCCTGAGCTCCAGAAGCAGAAATCCATGTTGAAGCCAAGAAAAAGTTAACCAACATGAAGAAGAACTCTAGAAAACCATGGACAATTGATTCTTTTTATAGAGACAGGGAAGATCAAAATACCAATTCAGAAGAGGACAGCATTTACATTATACCCACATCTGAAACCTCAAAAGGGAATGTGAATTGGTCTCAAGCCCAAAAAGCATTCTTGGAAGAGCTCAAAGAGGATTTTGAAAACAAAATTAGAGAAGTAAAAGAAAAAAATGAAAAAAAAATCACTGATGAAAACAAATCTTTAAAAAGTAAAATTGGCGAAATGGCTAAGGAGATTCAGAATCTAGTCAGAGAAAATGATGTCCCGAAAAGTAAAATCAATCAAATGGAAAAAGGAGGCTCAGGAGCAAAATGAACACAACAATTTATTAAAAATTAGAATTGAACAAAAGAAGCTAATGGCTCTATGAGGCATCAAGAGTCTGTCAAACAAAATCCAAAGAATGAAAAAAATAAAAGAAAACATGAAATATTTGACTGGAAAAGGAACTGATCTGGAAAATCGATCCAGGAGGGACAATCTAAGAATTATTAGTCTACCAGAAAGCCATGATGAAAAAAGAGACTGGACAGCATATTCCAAGAAATCATCAAGTATAACTGTCCCGGATTCCTAGAACCAGAAGGCAAAATAGTCATCAAAAGAATCCCCCGATCATCCTCCTGAAAGAGATCCAAAATTGAAAACTCCAAGAAGTATTATAGCCAAGTTCCAGAATTGTCAAGTCAAGGAGAAAATACTGCAAACAGCCAGAAAGAAACAATTCAAATATTGTGGAACTACAGTTTTACATTAAAAGACAGGAAAAATTTGAATATGATGTTCTGAAAGGCAAAGGAGCTTGGACTACAACCAAGGATCAACTACGAAGCAAAATTGAGCACAATTTTTCAGGCAAGGAGATGGACATTCAGTGAAATAAGAGAATTCCAGATCTTCCTGATGAAAAGGCCAGAGCTCTATGGAAAACTTGATCTTCAAATACAAAACTCAAGAGAGATTTAGAAAGGTAAACAGGGGGAAAATCTTGTTAATCAGTAAAGGAAAAATGTATATATCCATGTATAGGACTATACTGTTTTATATATGTGAGATACACACACACACACACACACACACACACACACACACGCACACACATATTGAGAATAGTACAGTTATTATGACAATTGAAAGGGATATACATAGACTGAGGGTGTCAGTATAAAATAACTGATATAATGATAAAAAACATAATTCAGGGATATAAAGGGATAAGTTTTGGTATATTGTCTCATTATTGTCATTATCTTGAATGAAGTTATTAATTATTTCTATGATTTGTTCTTTGACCCACTCATTCTTTAGGATTAGATTATTTAGTCTCCAATTAAGGTAAGGAGGTAGTAGAAAAGGGTAACTGACATCACATGAAGAGGCACAGAAACATAGTATAATAAAGGTAAAGAATGGAGGGAGAAGAGCAGTATTTGAGTATTACTCTCATCAGATTTGGTTCAAGAAGGGAATAACATACCCTGATAAATATAAAAATCAAACTTATCCTACTAGCAGTAGGAGGGAAATGGGGAAAGAAAGGGGGGGGGGTGGTCAAAAGGAAGGGAAGAAGTAGCAAGGGGAAAAGGGTAAGATAAAGGAGGGGAATCAAGAGGGAGGGTAAACTGAGGAATGCAGAGGTCGAAAGCAAAACTCTTCTGAGGAGAGGGAGGGAGAGGGGAGAAATAAAAGCATAAATGGGGAGGAAATAGGATGGAGAAAAAGACACAGATAGTAATCATAACTGTAAATGAGAATGGCATGAACTCTCTCATAAAACAGAGTCAGATATCAGAATGGATTAAAAACCATAATCCTACAATATATTGTTTACAAGAAACACATTTGAAACAGGGAGACACATATAGGGTAAAAGTAAAAGGCTGGAGCAGAATATATTGTATTTCAGCAAATGTAAAAAAAGCAGGGGTAGCAATCCTAATCTCAGACAAAGCAAAAGCAAAGTTAGATATAATTAAAAGACATAAGAAAGGACACTATATCCTGCTAAAAGGCACTATAGAAAATGAAGCAATATCATTACTTAACATATATGCACCAAATGGTATAGCATACAAATTCTTAGAGGACAAGTTAAGGGAGTTATAGGAAGAAATAGTTAGCAAAACTATACTATGGGGGACCTCAACCTCTCCCTCTCTGAACCTGATAAATCTAACCTCAAAATAAACAAGGGAGAAGTTAAGGAGGTGAATAGAATTCTAGAAAAGGCAGACCTCTGGAGAAAACTGAATGGGGATAAAAAGGAATATCCTTTTTTCTCAATGGTATTCATGGCATATACTCAAAAAATGACCATGTGCTAGGGCATAAAAACCTCACAATCCAGTGCAGAAAAGCAGAAATAGTCAACACATCCTTTTCAGATCATGATGCAATAAAAATTATTTGTGATAAAGGATCACGGAAAGATAAACTAAAAATTAATTGAAGACTAAATAATCTGATCCTAAAGAATGAGTGGATCAAAGAAGAAATCATAGAAATAATTAATAACTTCATTCAAGAGAATGACAATAATGAGCCAATATACTAAAACTTATGAGATGCAGTAAAAGTTGTTCTTAGGGAAAGTTTTATATCTCTATATTCTTACATGAATAAAATTGATGAAAAGGAGATCAATGAATTGGCCAGGCAACTGAAAAAGCTAGAAAAAGAACAAATTGAAAATCTCCAGTTAAATACCAAATTAGAAATACTGAAAACCAAGGGAGAGATTAATAAAACTGAAATCAAGAAAACTATTGACTCATAAATAAAACTAACAGCTAGTTTTATGAAAAAAAAACAATAAAATTGATAAACCTTTGGTCAATTTGATTTAAAAAGAAAGAAGAAAACCAAATTACCAGTAACCAAAATGAAAAGGGTGAATTCACCTCCAATGAAGAGGAAATTAAAACAATAATTATGAATTGTTTTGCCCAATTGTATGCCCATAAATTTGACAACCTTAGGGAAATAGATGAATATTTACAAAAATATAAATTGCCAGGCTAAGAGAAAAGGAAATAAAATATCTAAATAACTCCATCTCAGAAAAAGAAATTGAGCAAGCCATCAATGAACTCCCTAGGAAAAAAATCTCCAGGACCAGATGGTTTTACATGTGAATTGTTTCAAACATGTAAAGAACAATTAATTCTATACTTAATAGACTATTTGGAAAAATATGTGAAGGAGTCCTACCAAAATCTTTTTCTGACACAAATATGGTACTAATATCCAAAGCAGGAAGAGCCAAAACAGAGAAACTAAATTATAGACCAATTTCCCTAATGAATATTGGTGTAAAATTTTAAAATAAAATATTAGCAAAAAGATTTCAGCAACTTATCATAATACACTATGACCAGGTAGGATTTATTCCAGGAATGCGAGAATGGTTTCAATTTTAGGAAAACTATCAGAATAATTGATTATATCAACAACAAAACTAGCAGAAACCATATGATCATCTCAATAAATGCGTCCTTTGACAAAATGCAGCACCCATTCCTATTAAAAACACTATTAAAATTACATGTACCTCTACCTAAAACCATCAGCAGGTATTATATGTAATTAGGATAAGCTAGATGCATTCCCAATAAGATCCAGGGTGAAACAAGCATTATCATCCCTATTATTCAATTTGGGACTAGAAATGTTAGCTTTAGCAACAAGAGAAGAAAAAGAAATTGAAGGAATTAGAATAGGCAAAGATAAACTAAGTTATCACTCTTTGCAGATGATATGATGATTTACTTAGAGAATCCTAAAGAATCAAGTAAAAAAATTACTTGAAATAATAAACGGCTTTAAAAAAGTTGCATGATATAAAATAAACCCACATAAATCCTCAGCATTCCTATATATTACTGACAAAGCCCAACAGCAAGAGATAGAAAGAGAAGTACCATTTAAAGTTACTATAGACACTATAAAATATTCGAGAGTCTACCTGCCAAGACAAACCCGGGGCCTATATGAATACAATTACAAAACACTTTTCACACAAATAAAGTCAGATCTAAATAAATGGAAAAAACATCAGTTGCTCATAGTTAAGACCGAGGTAATATAATAAAGATGACAATTTTACCTAAATCGATTTACTTATTCAGCACCATACCAATCAAACTATCAAAAATTATTTTACAGAACTGGATAAAATAATAACAAAATTCATCTGGAAGAACAAGAGAACATCAAAGGAATTAATGAAAAGAAATGCTAGAGAAGGTGGCCTAGCCATATCAGCAGTCATCAAAACTACTTGATACTGGCTAAGAAACATAGCAGTGGATCAGTGGAATAGGTTAGGTACACAAGATGCAGTAGTCAATAACTATAGCAATCTACTCTTCGATAAACCCAAAGAATCCAGCTTCCAGGCTAAGAATTCACTATTCCACAAAAACTGCTGGGAAAATGGAAAATAGTATGGCAGAAACTTTGCATAGACTAATATCTTACACGATGTACCAAAATAAAGTCAAAATGGGTTCATGATTTAGGAATAAAGGCTGATACTATAAGCAATTTGGGAGAGCAAGGAATAGTTTACCTGTCAGATTTATGGGAAAGGAATGAATTTATGACTTAAACAAGAGGCAGAGAGCATTACAAAAGGCAAAATGGATAATTTTGATTATGTTAAATTGAAAAGTTTTATATAAAAAAAGCCAATGCAACAAAGATTAGGAGGGAAACAGAAAATTGGGAGAAAATGTTTACAACCAGTGTCTCTGATAAAGGCCTCATCTCTAAAATATACAGGGAACTGAGTCAAATTTATAGGAATACAAATTCAATTGAGAAGTAGTCAAAGGATATGAATAGGCAGTTTTCAAAGGAAGAAATTAAAGATATCTATAGGCATATAAAAAAATGCTCTAAATCACTATTGATTAGAGAAATGCAAACCAAAACAACTCTTAAGTACCACATTTCTCCTGTCAGATTGGCTAAAATGACAAAACAGGAGAATGATAAATGCTGGAGAGGATATGGAAAAATTGGAACATTGTTATATTGTTGGTGGAGTTGTGAACAGATCTAGCCATTCTGGAGAGCAATTTGGAACTATACCCAAAGGGCTATAAAAACATGCATATCCTTTGACCCAGCAATACCACTTCTAGGGCTGAATCCCAAAGTGATCACACAAGGGGGAAAGGAACCTGTATGTACAAAAATATTTGTAGTGGCCCTTTTTGTAGTAGCAAAGAATTGGAAATCAAAGAGATGCCCATCAATTGGGGAATGGCTAAACAAACCGTGGTGTATGAATGTAATGGAATACTATTGTGCTATAAGAAATGGGGAAGATACAGACTTCATAATAACCTAGAGGGACCTACATGGTCTGATGCTGAGTGAGGAGAGCAGAACCAGGAGAACATTGTGCACAACCACAGATATATTGCTTCTGTGATGTCTAACTTTGATAGACTTGGCTCTTCTCAGCAATACAAATTTCAAAGATAATTCCAATGGACCCATGATGGAAAGAGCTATTGTCATCCAGAGAATGAACTGTGTAGTCTGAATGCAGATTGAGGCAAACTGTTTGCTGTCTTTTTTTCTTTTTTTAGTCTTTTTTTGGGTTTTGTTTCTTTTTTCTCATGATTCATTCCATTGGTTACAATTCTTCTTAACCGCTTGGCTATTGTGTAAATATGTTCAATTCAAAGGTATATGGAGAAGATATATCAGATTCCATGCCATCTTGGGAGATGGAAGGAGAGGAGGGAGGGGAAAAAAATCTGGAATTCAAAACGTGCAGAACTGAGTGTTGCAGAGTAAAAATTTAAAAAGTCTTTAGAAAAAAAGAAAAACTAAAAACAAAAAACTCAACTTTAAAATAAGAGCCTCTCTTAGTCATTACTTGGAGCCTTGCCACCAAGTGGAGCACTAACAGAACTTGTAATATCTTATTTGTAATTGGAATTGTTTTCTGCAATTAGATTTTTCTACTATAATTTTGTTCCTATTTATTTTGACATCTTTTTGCTTCACTGGAAAGGAAGATGCTTAATGTTAAACATTCAAGCACATAAGTTCTTTGTAACAATAAAGCTAAATGTGTACAGAAAAAAATTTCAGAGGGCTTGGAATATGAAATTCCATGAGGCAAAGGAGCTTACAGTACAAACAAGGATCAACTACCCAGTTAAACTGAGTATAATCTTTCAGGCAATGAGATGGGCATTTAATGAAATAGGGGATTGCCAAACCTTCCTGATGAAAACTAGAGTTCAAGAGAAAATTCGATCTTCAAATACAAGGTTCAAGAGAGGCATAGAAGATAAACAGGAAAGAAAAAACTCCCAATATGTATTCAATAAGGGCAAAGTGTTTCCATCCCTACATGAGATGATGATACTTGTAAATCATGAGGAATGTATCTTTATAACAACACTTATCTCAGACAAAGCAAAAGCAAAGACAGATCTAGTTAAAAGAGATAAGGAAGGAAAATATATCCTGCTAAAAGGCACCATAGACAATGAAATAATATCGTTACTTAACATATATGCACCAAAGGGTATAGCATACAAATTCTTAGAGGAGAAGTTGAGAGAGTTACAGGAAGAAATAGATAGCAAAACTATTCTAGTGGGGGACCTCAACCTCCTCCTCTCTGAACCTGATAAATCTAACCTCAAAATAAACAAGAAGGAAGTTAAGGAGGTGAATGGAATTTTGGAAAAGGTAGATATGATAGATCTTTGGAGAAAGCTGAATGGGGATAAAAAGGAATATATGGTTTTCTCAGCGACATATGGCACATATACAAAAATTGACCATGTACTAGGGCCTAAAGACCTCACAATCCAGTGTAGAAAGGCAGAAATAGTCAATGCATCCTTTTAAGATCATGATGCAATAAAAATGATTTGTAATAAAGGACTATGGAAAGATAGACTAAAAATTAATTGGAAACTAAATAATCTAATTCTTGCATGAATAAAATTGATAGAAAGGAGATCAATTAATTGGCCATGCAACTGAAAAAAATAAAAAGAACAAATTGAAAATCCTCAATTAAGTACCAAATTAGAAATACTGAAAACCAAAGGAGAGATTAATAAAATTGAAATCAAGAAAACTATTGAACCAATAAATAAAACTAAAAGCTGGTTTTATGAAAAAACTAACAAAATTGATAAACCTTTGGTCTCTTTGATAAAAAACAATAATTAGGCATTATTTTGCCCAATTGTATGCCCATAAATTTGACAATCTCAGGGAAATGGATGAATATTTACAAAAATATAAATTGCCCAGGTTAACAGAAGAGGAAGTAAAATACCTAAATAACCTAATCTCTAAAAAAGAATTTGAGCAAGCCATCAATGAACTCCCTAGGAAAAAATTTCCAGGACCAAATGGATTTACATGTGAATTCTATGAAATATTTAAAGAATAATTGATTCCCATACTTTATAGATTGCAGCAACTTATCACGAGAGCAATACACTATGACCAGGTAGGATTTATTCCAGGAATGCAAGGCTAGTTCAATATTATACTATCAGCATAATTGACCACATCAATAAGAAAATTAACAGAAACTGTATGATTATCTCAATAGATGGAGAAAAAGCTTTCAACAAGATACAACACCCATTCCTATTAAAAACACTAGAAATAATAGGAATGAATGGATTCTTCCTTAAAATCATAAGTACCATGTACCCCAAACCATCAGCAAATATTATATGTAATGTGGATAAGCTAGATGCATTTCCAATAAGATTGGGAGTGAAACAAGGATTCCATTATCACCCCTATTATTCAATTTGGTACTAGAAATGTTAGCTTTAGCAATGAGAAGAAAAAGTAATTGAAGGAATTAGAATAGGCAAAGAAGAAATTGTTATCATTCTTTGCAGATGATATGATGATTTACTTAGAGAATCCTAAAGAAATGGGGAAGATATGGACTTCATAATAACCTAGAAAGACCTACATGAACTGATGCTGAGTGAGGGGAGCAGAACCAGGAGAACATTATACACAGCTACAGATACCCAGTATCTGTAAAGCCTAACTTTGATAGACTTGGCTCTTTTCATCAATGTAAGGTTCAATGACAGCTCCAAAATACTCATGATGGAAAAAGCTATGCACATCCAGAGACAGAATTATGGAGTCTGAATGCAGCTTGAGGCAAACTATTTGCTCCCTTTTTTTCCTTCTCATTTGGTTTTGTTTCTTCTTTCTCATGATTCATTCCATTGGTTATAATTTTTCTTTACCACTTGACTATTATGTAAATAAGTTTAATCCTACTATATATTTAGAACCTATATTGGATTCTGTGCCATCCTGTGGGGGAAGGAGGAGGAGAGAGAGAGAAAATTTGGAACTCAAAAACTTGTGGAACTGAGTGTTGTAAATTAAAAATAAAAAAATTAAAAAAGGAAAGCAACAACAAAAAATAAATACATCTAAACTTGTCATTCTGATGGCTAAGCAAAAAAAAAAAGCTTGTTTAAACCTAAAAAAGAAAATACAGACAATGAATAATATCATTAGTAACCATATATTCACCAAGTGTATAGCATCCAGATTCTTAGAAGTTAAGAGATTTACAGCAAGAAATAGACAACCAAACGATGCTAGTGGGGGACCTCACCACCCCCTCAGAACTAGATAAATCTAACCACAAAATAAACAAGAAAGAAATTAAAGAGGTGAATAGAATTTCAGAAAAGTTGGATATGGTAGACCTCTGGAGAAAATTGAATGAGAATAGAAAGGAATATACCTTTTTCTCAGCAGTACATGGCATCTACACAAAAATTGACCATGAACTAGGGCATTAAAAATCTCACAATCCAATGCAGTAAAGCAGAAATATTAAATGCATCCTCTTCAGATTGTAATACAATAAAAATGACATGTAATAAAGGGCAGTGGAAAGATACACTAAAACATTAATTGGAAACTAAATAATCTAATCCTAAAGAATGAGTGGCTCAAACAACAAATCATAGAAACAATCAATAACTTCATCCAAGAGAATGACAATAATGGGATAACATGCCAAACCTTACGGGATGCAGTGAAAGTGGTTCTTAGGGGAAGTTTTCTATTTCTAAATATTTACATGAATAAAATAGAGAAAGAGGAGGTTAACGAATTGAGCATGCAACTAAAAAAGCTAGAAAAAGAACAAATTAAAAATCCCCAAGTAAATACCAAATTAGAATCCAATCAAATACCAAATTAGAAATCTAATACTATATCATCTATTTGGGAAAACAGTCAAAGAAGGAGTCCTACCTTATTCTTTTTGTGATACCAATATGGTACTGATACCTAAACTGGGAAGACCAAGATAAAGAAAGGAAATTATAGACCAGTTTTTGAAATTAATATAGATTTAATAATTTTTAAAAATATTAGCAAAGAAATTACAACAACTTGTCTTGAAGATAATACACTGTGAACAAGTGGGATTTATACAAGAATACGAGTGATTCCCCAGTTGATAAGTGATCAAAGGTTATGAACAGGCAGTTTTCAGAAGAAGAAATTAAAACTATCTATAGTCACATGGGAAAAAATATGTTCTAAATCATTATTGATTAGAGAAATGCAAACCAAAACAATTCTGAGGGACTGCATCACACCTATCAGATTGAGTAACATGACAAAATAGGGAAATGATAAATGGTGGAGAATATGTGGGAAAATCGGAACATTAATGCATTGTTGGTGGTGTTCTGAACTGATTCAACCATTCTGCAGAACAATTTGGCACTATGCCAAAAGGGCAGTAAAACTATGCATACTCTTTGACCCAGTGATACCACTTCTAGGGCTGTATCACAAAGAGATCATAAAAATGGGAAAATGACTCACATGTACAAAAATATTCATAGCAGCCCTTTTCATGGTGGCAAAGAACTGGACATTGAGGGGATGCCCATCAATTGGGGGATGGCTGAAGAAATTATTGTATGTGCATCTAATGGAATACTGTTGTTCTATAAGAAATAATGAGGAGATAGATTTCAGAAAAACCTGGAAAGACATATGAACTGATGCTGAGTGAAGTGAGTAGAACCAAGAGAACATTGTACACAGTAACAGCAACATTGTGCTATGACTAACCTTGATAGGCTTACCTATTCTCAGCAATGCAAGGTTCTAAGACAATTCCAAAAGACTCACGATGGAAAATGCTATCCACATCCAGAAAAAGAAGTATGGAGTCTGAGTGCAGATCAAGGCATAGTATTTGCTATCTCTTTTGTTGTTATTTGTTTTTTTTTTCTTTTGGAGGGGGGAAGGCAGGGCAATTGAGGTTAAATTTGTTTTTTCTTTTGGAGGGGGGAAAGCAGGGCAATTGAGGTTAAATGACTTGCCCAAAGTCACACAGCTAGTAAGTGTGTCAAGTGTCAGAGGCCAGATTTGAACTCAAGTCCTCCTGACTCTAGGGCTAGTGCTCTATTCACTGTGCCACCCAGATGCCCCCTTTTTTTGTTACTTGTTTCTTCTTTCTTGTGGTTCTTCTCATTGGTTCTAATTCTTCATCTATTGAGATAATCATATGGTTTCTGTTAATTTTCTTATTGATATGGTCAATTATGCTGATAGTTTTCCTAATATTGAACCAGCCCTGCATTCCTGGTATAAATCCTAGCTGATCATAGTATACTATTCTCATGACAAGTTTTTGCATCTATATATTTATTAGGGAAATTGATCTATAATTTTCTTTCTGTGTTTTGGCTTGTCCCAGTTTAGGTATCAGTACCATATTTGTGTCATAAAAAGAAATTGATAGGACTCCTTCTTTGCCTATTTTTCCAAATAGTCTGTATAGTATTGGAATTTATTGTTCTTTAAATGTTTGATAGAATTCACTTGGAAATCCAGCTGGCCCTGAAGATTTTTTTTCATAGGCAGTTCAATGATGGCTTGTTCAATTTCTTTTTCTGAAATAGGGTTATTTAAGTATGTATGTTGGTAAGCAAAATGGCCTTTGTTTTCTTTGAGTAATTCAGTGTATTTCATTGAGCCTTACTAGGTGTTAAGCCCCAGGCCCAAACCCCTATTACATGTGGAACCTATGTGGGTGTGGATTGGTGACTGGGGTGGGGCCCAAGGTGGGGCTGGCTAAGGGGAGGTGCTAACTCCAGAGCCATGCCTCTTTTGAGTCTTACTAAGTGCTAAGCCCCAAGCTCTAACCACTATTAGGTGTTAACCTAACCTATGTGAATGTGAACCTCCCAGGGTCCTAAAGGGAGGCACTAACTCAAGAACCAATCACCACAGCCTAAGTTCTGGTCATTCAGATGACGCTTAATGGTGTCAAAAACTCTGTAAGAGGAGAGAACACAGCTTGGAGATTGAGACTTGTTGGAGCCAGCAACAGCGATGACAGCTACAGCTGAAGCTGAAGACCAAGCCAAAGCCAAAGGAGCTGAAGAAGCAGGAGCTGCTGGTAGCAGGGCTGACCTGCATGTAGACCGGGGAGTGCTGAGCAAGGGCTTGAGGCCAGTGGGTAATCTTCATACAGGAAGGAGGAAGCATGAATATGATTTTGTTTAATGCCATCATGTTTTTCTGTAGCCTCCTGGTTACTCTTGTGAGGTGGACTTATTGGGCCTGGAATATTTTGACCAGGATATCAAAATGGGGACACTGGTTCATGGCTCTGCTACTTTGGAGCTTGAGTAGATACTTTAATTCTTCTGCCTTCTACTTAGAGAATTCCTTATATCCTGCGGCTCTGAACCATTCAGACATATATATGTTTCTCTTTGAAATCATAAATTCTGCCTTCATAATACAGTATGTTATTTCCTCTTGTGTTAATCTGAAATGAGATTATTTAAGCATTTTATTTCCTCTTCAATTAATCTGGACAATTTATATTTTTGTAAATATTCATCCATTTCACTAAGATTGTCAAATTTATTGGCATACAGTTGGGCAAAATAGCACCTAATTATTGTTATAATTTCCTCTTCATTGATGATGAATTCACCCTTTTTATTTTTGATGCTGGTAATTTGGTTTTCTTCTTTTTTTAAATTAGCTTAACTAAAGGTTTATCTATTTTATTGTTTTTTTTTCAGAAAACCAGGTGTTAGTTTTATTTATTAGTCAATAGTTTTCTTGATTTCAATTTAATCTCTCCTTTGGTTTTCAGAATTTCTAATTTGGTATAGTTGCATGCCCACTTCATTGATCTCCTTTTTCTCTATTTTATTCATGCAAGCATCTAAAAGTATAAAACTTTCCTTAAGAACTGCTTTCACTGCATCCTATAAGTTTTGGTATGTTGTCTAATTATCATCATTCTCTTGGATGAAGTTACTGATTGTTTCTATGATTTGTTTTTTGACCCACTCATTCTTTAGGATTAGATTACTTAGTTTCCAATTAATTTTAGTCTATCTTTCCTTGATCTTTTATTACATATAATTTTTATTGCATCGTGACCTGAAAATGATGCATTTAATATTCCTGACTTTCTGCATTGGATTGTGAGGATTGATGCCCTAATACATAGTCAATTTTTTTGTAGGTGCCATGTACAACTGAAAAAAGGCATGTTCCTTTCTATCTTCCTTCAGTTTTCTCCAAAGGTCTACGAAATCTAACTTTTCTAACAATCTATTCATCTCCTTAACTTCTTTCTTGTTTATTTTCTAGTTAGATTTATCTAGTTCTGACAGGGGGAGGTTGAGGTCCCCCAGTAGAATAGTTTTACTGTCTATTTTTTCCTGTAACTCCCTTAACTTGTCTTCAAATAATTTGGATGCTATACCACTTGGTGCATATGTGCTTAGTAATGACATTACTTCATTGTCTATGGTGCCTTTTGGTAGGATATAGTTTCCTTCCTTATCTCTTTTAATTATATTAATTTTTGCTTTTGTTTTTTCTGAGATCAGGATTGCTACCCCTGCTTTTTTTTTTTTGCTTTAGCTGATGCATAATATATTCTCCAGCCTTGTACCCTGTTCTCTATTTCAAATATGTTTCTTGTAAACAACATATTTTAGGATTATGATTTTTAATTCATTCTGCTCTCCACTTCTGTTTTATGGGAGAGTTCATCCCATTCACATTCAGTTATGATTTGTATCTTTGTCTTTCTCTCCAACCCATATCCTCCCCTGTTTATGCTTTTTTTTTTCCTTTCTCCCTTTCCCTCCTCACTAGTTTTGCTTTTGACCACCACCTCCCTCAACCTGCCCTACCTTATATCAGCCCCCTCCCTTTTCTTTCCTTTTTCCCTTACTACTTCTTCTCTCCCTTCTAACCACCCCCTCCCTCTTTTTTTCCCCTTTCCCCTCCTACTTCCTATAGGGCAAGTTAGATTTCTATACCTAAATGAGTATGTTATTCCCTGCTTAAGACAAATCTCATGAGAATCAGGTTCAAAAATGCTCATCTCCCTCCCTTCTTTCCATCTACTGTAATGTGTTTTTGTGCCTCTTCATGTGTCACAATTTACATTTTTCTGCCCCTCCTTTCCTCTTCTCCCATTACGATCCTTTTTCATCACTTAATTAGGTTTTTTATCATCTCATCGAATCAATTTATACCCATACCCTCTATCTATATATACCCTGTCTACATGACATTATAAAGATGCAATTCTCAAGAGCTATAAATATCATCTTCTCAAGTAGGGATGTAAACAATTTGCCCTTATTGAATGATAAAGTTTTTTTTTTCTTTCCTGTTTACCTTCTTATGCCTCTCTTGAGTCTTATATTTGATGATCAAATTTTCTGTTGAGTTCTGGTCTTTTCATCAGGAAGGTTTGGATGTCCCCTATTTCACTGAATATCCATCTCCTTGCCTGAAAGAGTATGCTCAGTTTTGCTGGGTAGTTGATCCTTGTTTGTAATCCAAGCTCCCTTGCCTTATGGAATATCATATTCCAAGCCCTCTGATCTTTTATGTAGAAGCTACAAAGTCCTGTGTAATCTTGAAATGATTGTTCCATGATATTTGAATTGTTTCTTTCTGGCTGTTTGTAGTATTTTCTCCTTGACCTGATAATTCTGTGATTTGGCTACTATATTCCTTGGCATTTTCTATCTGGGATCTGTTTCTGCAGGTGATGGATGAATTCTTTCAATGACTACTTTACCCTTTGGTTCTAGGACCTCAGGGAATTTTTCCTTGATGATTTCTTGAAAGATGCTCCCCCACTCTGGGGCTCAAGATTTCCCATTGGTTCACTGAGGTGGGGCTTGCTGCTGGCTTGCTAGGCTACCTCATATCCTGTACTGCTCCCCTTCAGCCACAGCAAGAGGGACCTTTACAGTTAACCCCCCTAGCCTCTTGGCCTAAAACACTGCTGCACCCTTTCTCCTGGATTTACTGTTCCAGGATTTTTCCTGGGGCAGTATTTTTTGGGTTGTTCAAGGTCAATGAGGGAGGATGAGAGCAACTTTCTATTTACTCCACCATCTTGGCTCCTGGAAGTCAAGACAAGAAGCTTCTGTATAACATTCAAGTCTTTGGCCTCTTTCATTGTTTCTGATTCATTTTTTCTATTATATTTTTCAGCATCCTCACTTTTGCATTGAAACTACTATGTTGATTTAATTTGTTGAGTCTTGTCAAATTCTTTCTAAAATTTCTCTACTTCATTTTCTGCAACAGCTATGGAACCATTAAGCTATAATTATTTTCAGTTATCTGCTTTGCAAAAACACAGTTTGAAATGACAATAGCCAATGAGATGATCTCTTCTTGCCTTTAGAGGCACAATAAAACCAATTCTTTCAGCTCCTTTACTTTCTCTTCAAGGATAATCTGTGAGCCATCCTTCCATTTAACTGTAACTTGTACTTTTAAGATCAACTTTTTTTAACGCCAAGTTTAAGACTGAATTTTCCACCAAATTTGTCACTGCAAGGGTGGTGGAACACTTAGAAGAGTCAAGTTCATGAGAGGAACTGCTGTAATGTATCAGAGGGACTCCACTATTTCAAGAAGCAGTCCTATGGGATTGCACCCTAAATTTTCTTATGGACAGACTATGTCAAATATAAGGACAAGAAGGAGTGTCATCTCCATCCAAAATGAGATTCAGGATCACCTGGCTCTTTTGGCCCTTCAGCTTCTGTATTTGCCTTTTGTGACTTCAGACTGAAGATCCCATGGTGGATGGAATGGTGGAATTCTTTCTGTGGCTGATCTCTCTAGCTCTAGCCCCTCTCAGTCCTCTTTCCAAGTTCTCAAGAAGCCCCAGGAAGAAGTTGAAGGAGATTGTTTTTGTGTTGCTTTACTCCTAAGTAAGTGGGGATATTTGTAATATTAATTAAGTTGGGACTTTTTTACTGTTTTAGAATGCCAAATTAATTACGTGTCTTTGATTGAGCCTTACTAGGTGCTAAGCCAATGTGGATGTGAAGCCCTCAGGGCCCTAAGGGGAGTTGCTAAGACCAGAGCCAATAATATGCACTTAAGTTCTCGTCACTCAGATGATGTTTGATGACGTCCAAAGACTGTATAAAAAGAGAGAACAGAGCTATTTGCTTGAGACTCTCACTCCTGGAGGAGTGTTGGCATGGGACTCTGGGCAGCCTCTGTAAGAGCCTTCCAGCTCATCAACCCAGATGTTGGTGGTTTCTTTGTAACTATGAATTGTATTTTGTCTGTTTATAATGTATGTTTGCAATTTGTTTGTATTTGCTCTGAAATTCAGGGTGCTGGCTTTTTCCCCTGAACTAAGTAAATGATATTTGTATGTTGGATTGAAATAAGATTGTTAACCCCTTAAGGTTGCTTTCCTTAGTAAAACAGATCAAAAGAACCTGTGCAGGCAGCGTGCTTGTTGTTGGGCTTATGTTGGTCTTTGGCCTAGTCGAATTGTTGCAACAACATTATAAGGAAATGCAAGTGAAAGATGAGAACTTGTGGGCCTCATATGTTCAGAGAAAGTATTATGATCCCCTACTTTCCACTCCTCACCTCTACCCCACCCACCAATCTTTAGATACCTCTCTCCCATTTTTCCATAAAATTATAGGGGGAAAAAAAACCAATGTAGGGTTTTTTTTTTTCCTCCAGGAAGGGAAACCTAAGTCAGTGTGCCAGTTACACATACTTTAAGGGACAAGTTAATAATAATCAGACCCTAAAGCATACTAGATGGATAATAGATTGGGAGCAAATCAGACATCCTTATTGCTCAGCAAGTTGTGGATAACTGTGTGGGAGCCTTTTGTTTGCTTTCTTCTCTTAGTGGGATGAATCTGGGAAAGAAGAGAATTGTTTTCAGATCACTCACCTGGAGAATCAAAGTATTTTTTCTATTTGTGTTTGGTCTTTCCTCTAGCTTATTTTGAGAAAGAGAGAGAGAGAGAGAGAGAGAGAGAGAGAGAGAGAGAGAGAGAGAGAGAGAGGGGCAGAGAGAGACAGAGAGACAGAGAGACAGAGATCCCATCTTATAAAAAATGCAACAGAACAGAATGATCTGAGACCGTTGGCCTTTTAACTGCCATTTCTGTGAGCTTCAGAAAAGGAGACTTTTAATTGTAAATGGACTACCAGGTAGTAATTTAATTCTTTATTTTAAAATAAATATATTATGAAATTATAAAAAATAATATAATAAAAAAATAATAGCCTTGTTGGGCTGGGGTTCACCATAAAAGATCTGTCTTGTTAAAAGTATCTTTTCCTTTTTGGAGACTCAATATTTTCCCCTTCATACTTAGCATAGTGCATTTAAGTAAAAAATTCCCCTATACTACCTAAGAGTAAATTTAAACACCCGTCGGAAGTTTTAACTTTTACCCCCTTAGGATATAAAGAGAAATGCCCAGAAACATAATGCTCCAAAACATTTGGAAGGTAAAACATTGTCCTCATCTGAACAATCTATTTCTATTAGACAAAAGGAGCCCCCGCGGAGGAAAAAGTAACTGGGAAACAATTCTTCCAGTGAACTTAAAAAAAAAAAAAAGTGTGTGTGTGAGGGGTAAATCCTCTGCCTATTTTATTCTCCCACCCCATCCCACCTCACTCAATTTGTAGTGAAAAATGCTTGAGCCTGGGAGTAGTTACTAAAACATAATGCAGAAGATCGATTTGTGGGCACGTCGATTTTGTTAATAGATTGTTTTTCCTCTCCCCTTCCCCGAACTTTTCCCTCGCCCCCAGGATCAATAATTTCCTGTGATCCTTTTAGGTTGCAGAAAGGAAGTTTTATGGGCTGAAGTGAAGGCTGATTTTTCATTGCATTCCAGCAGTCTCGCGTTCAAAAAACCCCCCTGAGAGGAAAGATGTGGAGAGGTGTGCCTGAACAATTTGACCTTTTGGAGTGTTCTGACAGATTTATTAAGAAAAGAAATAGAGTTGGGGTGAAAATGTTTTTTAGAGGGAGGCTAGAAAAAATTAGAACTGGCCAGATATTTGTGAGAAGTTAGACGACGCGATTTTATTGCTATTGATTACATAGATGATAATAACCTGGGATAAAAATATAGGGCAATCAATCTCTGAAGGAAGAGGGGGCGCGGAGACTAATGTCAATATATCCCAAGATCTGCATTGATCTTTTTTGCTTTGATTTCTTTGCAATTACTCGGGCCTACTTAATGATGTCCCATCTATTTCAGAGTCTGGGATATTTCCCCTGTTAAGCGGAGGGGTGGATAATCACAAAGAGCTCTACTTTTGTTTTTGCTTTAGTGCTAAAAAAAAATAAAAATTAAAAAATTAAAAAAAAAACACACACAAACGAATAAATTTGAGATAGAGCTTTTCTCAAATACGACCGATAAGAAAGTGACTTTTTGCAATATCTGATGTCAAGGAGAACCAGGAATGGCTTGAAAATTTTAAACTTAAATCCTCTGCTCCCCAAGCAAAGAAAAGAAATTCGCACCCTGGCACATCTCTCCTTTTCTGTATGAGAAAGCCAGACAGAACAAAAAACAAGGTAGCACCAAATTACATCTCAAATGCTGAATGAGTAGAACTCAGTGACTGATTCCTCAAAGCTCATTTTTGCCTTGCAGTTAAAAAACATGCTACTCACCACTACTATGAAAACAAATATTTTCTACAAGTCTGATAGATTTTTCTCAAAGTGAAAAATAATTGTTTTCTGACCCCAAAAATAGACCTGAGAGTTTTATTTAACCAAATCTAAAGCTCCCAATTAAATGCACAATCGGATAAAAAAAAAGTTCCCACATAAATCTCTCAAAAACTAGACATTTTGTTTCCATTCCCTTGATTCCTCTCCCAACCCCCAGTCTTCATCACTCATAATTTTGGGGACTGATATCACGGTTTTGCAAGGAGATCTATGTCCTCACAAAGAGTTAAAATAAAAAAAATATATACTTTCTCTTTAAGTTGATGGCGATTCTCAATTAGGATTTCTATCGAATACTCCCGGGCCCAGCTGCTCCTTCCCAGCCTCGAATCGTTGATTTTCGAGTAGGTTCGGGAATAGGGTTCTTAGGCTTTTTTCATTCTGTCCAAGATCCTTCTCTAGTTCGCAGTTTACCCATTTCTTTTCTCCTCCAGTTGCTCTGGGACATCGGAACTTACTAAGTGACTGGGAGGGAGGGTGGGAAGAGTTAAGATTCTATTCTGCCTCTCTCCTCAGATTTGCTTTACAATGAAGGGGTAGAGGGGAAATGGACTGATTGTGTCAGGTTTCTCCCAAAGCTCGAACCTCAGTCACGCCTACTCTGCACTCCCAGCCATCACCATCACCCGCCTCCTCCCTAACCCCTAAACACACTTCATTCCAATAACCGTTGTAGTCTTTCTCGCATTGCCTTCTCCCTGCCCTAGGCCGATGGCATTCTCATTTCTTTTAGTTAACCACCAGCTGTCACCGCACCCCCAATTCCAGAGAGCTGGTTGGTTGCTGCTTCCTCTATAAACTGTTTGTATTTGCTAGGCACATTGAATTCCTGGTAAGTCGATAGGCCTTTCAATCAAGGAAGCTGTGGTCCCGCCCACCATTACTTCTCTTGCCTCCCCTCTCCCCTTTTACTTCTGCTGGCTACCCGAAGCATCTGGCTGAGTCATTAAACTGCGAGGATTTTCCAAGTGAGTTTCTTGCTTGCGCAAGTTTGCCCGGGGAAGCGGTGTGGTCAGTTTAAGAGTTCTGAATTATTCTGGGAAGCCGGTTTTTTTTTTTTTACACAAAAACCATTTTTGTAAGCGGTTTACTTGGCTTCTTAGCCCCAGCCACAATTTTCTTGATTCAACTTCGAAGGCGCCTTTTCTTTCCCGTCAAAATGTCAAGAGCGGCTAAAGCTGTGACTTTCACCGCTTGGGAAAGAGCCGCAGTAGGAGCTGCAGCAGCTCTGAAGCTTTAAAGCCTGTCAGTTAGTAGTTGTTTGCAAGTGCTTGAGAAAAAAGAGAACTCTCTAGTGCTTGGTCTAGGCAAGCAGGAGAGGTAGCAAGAGGAGTGCGTCGCGTTGAGCCATGCCCCTCTCAATGCACATAAGCAGCATATGTGTCTAAGCGACAGTAATTTTTGCTTCAGTGACCGCAATTCTTTGCTGCCTCAGGTGAGAAGGAAACTCGTACTATTGTTCACCATGCTGTGCCTCTGGCTTTATATGTTCTACTCTTGTTCAGACTCCTGTATGTCAGTGCGGGGCCTAGTGCTGCCAGGCACAGCAATCCGCTTGCCAGCAGAGTCCCAAGCCTCTATAACATCTGCTTTGGCTTCAGACGCTATAAAGCCCAAGATACTGTTTGGGTTGACACAGGCTCCTTCAACTGTAGTCAAGGCTGAGAGACAGGAGGAAACAGGTTGGGTACTTGCTGATTCCGCCAGTCCTATCTCTAGCTTCTTCAGTGGTTCTGCCAACAAGAAACTGCCGCAGGCAATCATCATAGGCGTGAAAAAGGGTGGCACCAGGGCGCTGCTGGAGTTCCTACGGGTGCACCCTGACGTGCGTGCAGTGGGTGCCGAACCCCACTTCTTTGACCGCAGCTACGACAAGGGGCTCACCTGGTACAGGTAACTCAGACTTCCAAACTTAAAGGGGGAGGAGGGCAGTAAGTAGAGTGGTATCGGATTGGGGTGGGAAAAGGGGGATTTACTTCCCAAGGGCAATGCTGACCCTTCTTCGCCCCAAACGGAACGATTAGGCTCGATAGGTGACCAGGGAGGTGCAGTTCTGGGTCGAAGGAGAACACTGTTCAGACAGCACTAACTGGAGATCTGCTGGAGGTGTATTCTCCAGGAACACACTCCTCCCCTTCCCCTGCCCTCCCTCCTTATGCCAGAAAGAAACCTTTTAGTGTAGCTGATAATTCTGCCTCTGTATTTCTGTGTGGACCTTTCAAGAAGCCAGAGAAAGGTGTCTTGCTGGTAAATTGGTAGAGTGAGAATTTCAAACTGGGACAACGTTTAATAGAGCATTCTCTCCGCCTAGAGACATTTTTGCAGGAAAACTTTACCGAACGCTGCAAGTTTGCCCCTTTTCACAATATTAATTTCAAAGGTAAATCCATTTTTAAAAAGCCTTTAATTGAAGGAGAGAAGGAAGGATACTTCTGCAATCGCATAGTTGGAATGAGCAGCAAACTCGCAGACTTGGAGCCTCATATATTTTATAGCCGGAGTAGTGGAGTAATTGTTCCAACTGTTCATTAAAATCGTTATTCATGGCTGACGTGGGAGTTTCGGAGATTCCGCTGGAGTCTAATGGGAAGTACCTGCCCCAGACCAGATTTCGGGATTCGTCCCTGGCTTAACAGATGCCTTGGAACCTGCAAAAGGCGTATGTTTAATAATTTGGGTTTTGTTTTGTTTTAAGATAGTTCTTCTGACAGTCTTTGAAGGGGTTTTGAACCCGCTTTTCTTCAGCTCGGAATCCTGGGTGTTGTTTGCCTCTGACTCTCGGTAGGCTATGGGTAGCTGCCACTTCTTGCAGGCTGGAGCTGACTGTTCGAAGCAGCACAGAATATTCCTGTGTGGAGCTGTGCTGGTCTCTGTTGGAGAAATCGGCTCATTGCAGCCGAGGGCTCTTCACGTAAGAAAAATGAATTTAATCGCTCTGTGAGCTGCTTTGAATTAGTTCACAAAACCACGAAGCTGACGAATATAAACTCACTGGTAAGCAACTTAGGAGCTTTCTTTTGTAAGCATTTTGTGGGAACTCGATAACTTCTTGGTCGTTGGTGGATTAAGAAACATGTTTGTCTGGGTGATGCACACCCATTTTCAGGGTCCTGAGGCAGAAGAAACCTGGGTGAACTTTGCGTGATTTAGCCGACAGACAGCCTGGTTCACTTGAAATGACTGCGTCCCTGTCTCGTCTCCCCAGTCCTCTCCTCCCCTGGCTTGGCTAACCTGTGTTTCGGTGCTCCTGGAGTAGGTTCTAGATTAGTAGAGGAGTCCCAGATGGCTTAAGGATCCCACCAAACTGCACTCAGCCTTTTCGTGAGGACTTGGTTTGCAGAATAAGGAGATGAATAGTGGGAGAAATGGAGCCATCGGTCTGACAACACGCAGGTTCCACAATTTGAATCTTGTCACTTGAATTTCGCCGCTTTGTCCAACTGCCTCGCCCCCCTTCCATTCACGCTGATTCTAGCAGAAAAGAGGGCCCTCTTTCTAGAGACTGTGTTGTCTGCTTCTCTGGTCGAATACTGCACTGCATCCAAATTCTCCCACTGTGGCAACTTGCCCCCAGTTTTCACTTCTAGACACTTCCAGAAGCAAGAGAAAGGCACAATTTAAACCCGTTACCTCTCCGTTCCTTTCCCCTATGACTCCTCTCTGTTTCTCTGAAGCCCTGTGGGGGAGTGGGGGTGGTTGGGTTCGGAGGAGAGGGAAAGATGAGAAAGAAATGGTCATAAATGTAGAGATTATGGGGCTGACCCTGAGGATTAAAACATCCTTCTCCAGCTCTCCGGCTTTGCCTCCCTCTCTTTGTTACTTTCATCTTTAAAACAAACAAACAATTGTTGAATGTCTCCAAAGTCTCACGTTTCTTAAGGAAATAAGAGAAAGGAGCCCTTCCAACAAACTTCCTCGGCAGCAATTGCTAGCCTTGTGTGGGATTAGCATTACAAGCCAGCCAAGGAGATTCTTTGAAATCTAAAGTTTAGATTTTGTGTGCGAGAATTAGCAGAACAGCGACCAAAAACTTGGTAGTTCATAGGTTTTAGAGACCACTGAAGAAATTCCCTGGATGAACATTCACGAAATTTCTAAAAGTGCGGTGGCAAAATTTGCCAGTCTGAGTAATTCCTTTGAGTCTGGTCTGAAAAATAATAAATAATTAATGTAATGGTAGAAAGAAAGAAAAAAACTTTGACCCATCTGTGCAGTCCTGAGCAAAATCGAGTTCTGGGTTGCAAAAGATTTTTACTCAGAGCCACGGGTAATCATCTCATCTCTTTATTCACATTCTCTGAATATCAACCTTAGTTTAATCCCTAGTCAAGAAGCATGCCCACCGGTATCTGTTTGTACAAGTATACGCTTGTGTGTTTCTAATTGTTGGTTTCTCTCATCAGCTACTTTTACCAGGTGACTGGTAGTGGTCAACAATCTATCTATTGGACTACACCTCTTTCCTTTACCTTCCTTCTCCAACCCTAGAATCTCACCGAATTTCCACTTCCGCAGCCCTAACCTGCAGTTAAACTCTTAGCCTTAGGAAATCCCATCGGAAGTATTTAAAGCCGCCAGCGTCTTTTTATGGATTGTTAACTGTAATATATTGAAGTTCGGGTAAATACATAATCTGTTTGTATTCATGAAGATCTGATTCAGGAAGCAAAACTTTAGAGGAAGTCTGCCTCTCAACTTTTAGTGTAGAAATATGTACATATGCAAACTTTTCAAACTTCAGCACGGCTCTCAAACTTTGTGCGAAAGCGGGAGAAATGCTAGTACTGCTTCTTTGCTCCGTATTGGATTGCCATCATGGCAATTTTACTTCTAAATGTTCTGTAGGTTCACCAGTTCAACAAACTTCATCTAACGATTGTTTTTAGCCTCAAGATTAACGTGCGTCGAGAGCCATACAAGAAAATTTTAACATTCTTCTGAAACTACTACACAAAACTAATGAGTAAAAATGCCAAAGTGGTGAGGAACACGGAGTGCAGGGTGATTTCTGGCTGAAAATATAGCATTAGAAAAAAAAAGTGCTTTTCACGCTGTATAATTGAGCCCAAAATGTAAATAAAAATCGAACTTTTTCAATTCCAGACTTGCATCCTTACTACATTTTCCACACAACTTTTAGTTGATTTTTAAAGTAAAAATTACACCTATGATAGTCTATTTTTGTTTGAGATCAATTGGCATTTGAATACACAAAAGTTTTTGTTGACTACATTCCTTCATTGTTATCTTTGCCCGGATTGCAGTGGGAAGATAACATCTTTTAAAGAAAAATAAATAGTGCCCAATCGGAATAGGAATTTTGCTTATACGCCAGCAATGATACCATTAGCCACTTCCAGCTGTTACTTTGTTGTAGTCTTAGGTTCTACCTCCTACCCTGATCCTTTTGCTTGAAGTTTTGCCACAGTTCTGAATCATCTAATTATATTTATAGAAACCCACCGGATTAAAGGAAATTAAAAAAAAAATATGTACACGCGTCGGTTAACCAATTCAGAAAAGTCACTATTTGAAAATGTTGTTATAAAAGACATCAAACTTTAAAAAAGGGGGGAGGGGAAGAACGTTAATTTGATTAAAATGTGGAATAAATTATGGAAGGGGCAGTCTTTCCGTGGCCAAAAAAAAAAAAAAGTTTTAGATGCTGAGAAAAAAAAGCTAAGCCTTGATTTACATAATGTTTGTGATATGTGCTAGGAGACGGTGAATGACTAGAATAGCTAGTTAAGTAGATTTTATAGTTTATAACAATTGCAATTGAAGAACTAGGAAAGTAGAGGTGTGCATTGTGTTGATTTTAATAATGATTCCACATGTCATAATGCAGCACCATTAACTTAAAGCTGATTAAGATGTTTGTTTGGAGGCTTCCCCCCTTCATTTGGCTTAAGTTTATGACCTTATCTGTTGGTACAGGACTGATTGAAAAAAAAAACAAACAAACAAACAGAAAAACATAGTCCATCTGCCACAGAAGCAAAATTTCTTTTAGAATCTTCTGTATTTACTTACTAAGTTGATTATCTTCAGCTTAAAAAAGTAGCTAATTATGATGTCTTTTTTTGGAAATGCATTTTAATTTTCAAATACAATCATATACTATGAGGAGTTTGACCTCTTTCAATAGCCTTTATAATGTGCAAATGTGGGGAAAGGAAGAATTCTCACATCTTTCATTGAATATTTTAATCATTAATTAGTTAAGTACACGTTGAATTGTTTTCAATTAACCACACGAAGTCCTTAGTACTTTTTCTTCGATCTTTCATCTAGCCTTGAATCAGTTTAGCATTTTCTTTTTGACTTTCACAATTAGAATTTACATAATGGCATGTTTTAAGATAATAGCTTTTAAGGAATGTTAGTGATTTTGAGTGCAGTTTGAGAATCAAATTGTCCAACTATACTCTGAAAATTTTTGATACCACTCAGGTATCACCATATTTCAATCTCCCTTCTTTCCTAATTTTTTAGCAGTTAAAAAAAATAGTGAGGCTGAAGTTTTATAATAGTATGGGTGAAGTAACTGAAACCTGTTATTATTTCTATATGTTAAAAGCTGGTTTTATTTTTTTAAATAGTTCTGTATTTTTATGTGGTTGAAATAGTGGCTATTTCAACATGTTTACCTCTTCCCTTTATTCATTTTATTTGAATAGTAATCTCTAAAATCTGTTTGCAACTAGAATGATAATTAAATCACTCTTTAGTTTCATTTCTTTCCATAAAATGATTAAAATCAGACAAGTCATAAAATGATAAAATTTATTCCTCCAGCATAAAGATTGTGAAAGCACAGAAAATTTACATATGAGGATATTTGTATTTTCAATTTTCTCTTTTTAAGGTCAGGATGTGTATGTAAAGTTAAGATTAAGTGACCAATTTTTAAACTTCTTAGAATTAAATCAATCATCAGTTAATATCAATCTTGCCCTAAATTTAAAGTCTGCATTCAATATGCTCAGTAGAAAAACTTTAACTCTATAAGTAATATTTTAAGAGATTTCTTTAAAATTAATTTTAAAGAGTACTATACAAAGAATTTCACCTGAAAATGTAATAGCTGAAAATTGCAAGCTGTCTTCTATATCTTAATTTCATTACGCATTGCTAAAACTGTTTTCCTTTTCTTCTTTGATGACTTCCAAAATCCAGTTTGCAAACTGTCCTACTTCATACATTAAGGGAAATGCAAGCTTTTATTTGAAGTAATTAGCACTTTACCAAGTTTGGAATTTAAACTTAGTATGCAACTCACTTCCCAGCTTCTGAGAGAAGACAAAAAAAAAAAAAACTACATTTATTTAATGTAGCCATTTGAAATAAAAAGCAGTATGTGACAAAGCAGAAGAGCTGTCAAGATTTATTAGGAAGACAGGCTAGCATGTGTTGAACTTTGTTTTTAGTAAAATGATTGATCAATCTTTTATAAGTTCAGGGGAAAATAGTGCATAAATAAATCTAATCATATATTTTCCTACATATAATTACTGTGTCCTTATTTTTTTACATATTTTCATACATTTCCTACTTTGAATTAGACAACACTTAATAGCAACTTACTTGTTTTAGGAGAGGAATCCTGAAGTGCATGCTTTAAGTGATACATAGTAACTGCTATGAAATGATAAGTTATTTTGCAATACTTTAAAAATTGAATTCAAAGCCTACATTTATCTGAATACATTTTTAAAAGACATCTGTTCAGATTTTTTTTTTTCTGGAGTTCTTTGTTTTTTGAGGAGGGAGGCGAGGCAATGGGGTTAAGTGACTTGCCCAAGATCTCATGGCTAGTAAGTGTCAAGTGTCTGAGGCTGGATTTGAACTCAGGCTATGCTGACTCCAGGGCTGGTGGTCTATTCACTGTGCCACCTCACTGCCCCAAAATAGGCATTAATCATTTTTTATGATTAGCTAGACATACGTTTTTGTTGTTGTTTAGTCATTTTCAGGCATGGCTGATTCTTCATGAACCCATTTGGAGTTTTCTTGGCAAAGATACTTCTCCAACTCATTTTACAGATGAGGAAATGAGGCAAACAGGGTTAAGTGACTTGTCCAGGGTCACTCAGCTACTAAGTGTCTGAGGTCAAATTTGACCTCAGGTCTTCCTCACTCCAGGCCCAGAACTTTATCCTCTGTACCACCTAGCTGCCCTTCAGGGATTCTTTCTATATAGTGAATGAGAAGATTCTCTCTGAAACTGTTTTTATCCTTAATAGTGGAAGTGGAATTTACCAAAAGCCTTGTAACCAAAATATCAGCAGCTGTGGATTACTTCAGTGTATTAATTTTTTTTGTAGACTAGTTGTGTCTTTGCTTTATTAAGGGGAAGCTTAAATTAACATTCCCATTAGAGGTAGTATAATGCACTATTCTTCCATTCTGAAGAGAGAAAATATGCTTAAAGCAGATAAAATTGTAACAGAGGTAAAATATGGGGGGAGGCATGTGAAATATTTGAGGATCCTGCTAAAACAAACTTCACAAAAGCATAATGCATGAATTTAAAAAATTAAATTTATTTTTGGATTCTCATAAAAATACATTTCTTGCTGATTCTTAAATTGCTTTTGCTTTTTAAAAAAAGTTTACTTGGATTGGAGATAGAATAGGGGAGGCATTCCTACAGTGTGAATCTGCATGTATTTTATTTTGGATTAGGGTGGAAAAGAAAGGCTAAGTTACGAGCATCAGTAAATATTGATGATTATATTTTAAGGAAATTTTCACCTTGTGAGAACTGGTCATAATAATAATACCAGGATAATAAAAATATACTTTATTGCATCCAAAACTTGGGTGGTTGGATGTCACTAAATAGATGATCAATAAATTCTATCATTCACTTTTCTTGCAGACTTTTCTTTTGTATTTGCCTCCTACTTAGAATAGCTATATTTATTTTGCTGATATCTTAAATCTCTTTTTTGTAACTTAAGAGGAATAATAAATATAAATAAATATGAACTAATAGGCTATAAAAGGTTGCTTCAGTGTCTCTGAGTCAATAGTTTCAGCAGTATCACTATATTATTCAGGCTTATAAAAATAGGTTTATTATCTGGGACTGTATTTAGAGTTTGGTAACAGTAAGTATTTTAAGAGATATAATCTTAGAAGAGAGAATTCTCCCTTCTCTCATGGTGACTTTAAGCTGATAAAAATCTGTTATTGCCACAAACACTTTATTCTGATAAATTCCTTTCATTATTTTAATATAGTTTTGTTAGATCAAGAAACTTTAAAAAAGATTAACCTTTATCCTAAAATTGAATGTATTTCAAAGTGATAAAAGCCTTTCTTGGAAAGGAGACATACTTTTTAAAAAGAAAATCAGTTGACTAACAGTTTGGTGGGCATGACACATACTGAAACTTCGTTGCTTCTAAAGGGTTTTAAAAAAAATTATTATTTACCATCATTAAACTTGCACAGAAACCTGATTATTATTAGTAGTAACTCTTCCTCCCCCCCCCCCGCGTGTGTGTGTGTATGTAAAACAACTAAGAAATGTATTATATAGGATAAGGACTCAGGAAAACAACATGGGAAAGAGTAGACAAAAGAATAAATAAGGAAGTGAATTAGAAGATTTCTTCACACACATAGAGAACATGACATGCTTTCATGTGTTGGAGAAAACACCTTTTTTATTTTCCTACTCACAAAGTTCTAGATGCAAAAATATCCAGCATGGCTCAAAACAATGCCTATACATGTTCATTTCTAGTAGCTCTTGAGTATATTCAGGTTTCAATAGACCTGAATCATAATATTGTGAGGTTGTGAAGGAAATGGTTTCCCGAGTTACACTGGGACCTTGTTATCAGTCAGCAACATCCTTGTATTTGAATGAAATTATTTCGTTCAATCTGGGGAGAGTTGAGCAGTTCAGACAGATGGCTAAGATTATTTGTCTTTGGGGAATGGGGGACTGTCTTAGTTTTCGACTCTGTTTCAAGAATGTTATGATATGACTAACACATGAACTCCACACTATGCTTAAAGGAACTACATTGTTTGCCATGATCAGATTTCACAGCCTCACCTGTTAAGCTAAACTTTCCAAAGTTACCATGACTTGGGACTGATTTACTTGAGTTCTGGTATTATTTAGAGTGATATTTTCTTTTTGATATCAGCAATTTGGTTGTCTCCTTGTTCTTATTGTTTTTCCATCAGCGTAGTGGTTTATTCTGTTATTTTAAGAAGAAACTCACCTAGTTGTATTTATCACTTTATTTTGTAAATTTTCATTTAACCAATAACTTGTTTGATTCTTCAAAACTTCAGAATTTGGAGTTTAGAATTTTTTTCTTTGCTGCTTTTTAAATTGCATGCCAAATTCATTATCTGTTCTTTCTATCTTTTGTGGATGAAGGAATGTAGACACGTAAAATTTCCCTTAAAGATTGTTTTGGCTACATCTAAAAAAATTGGTATCTTGTCTCTTTGTTATTATTTTCCTTGAAGAAATTAGATTTGTTTCTATGATATGTTCTTTGACTTATGAATTGTTTAGAATTAAATAGTTTCTAATTGATTTTTTATCCTAAAGGCCCCTTATTGAATGTAATTTTTATTCCTTTGTTGTCAGTAAAGGATGTGTATGGTAGTTCTTCTCTGTATTTGTCTGTAACTCTTTATGCCCTAGTAAATGGTTATTTTTGTAAAGGCACCATATTCAGTGGAAGAATTTTCATATCCTTTCTCTTCCTATTCAGTAATCATCAGAGATATATTGGATTTAACTTATCTAAGACTTCATTCAAATCCTTAACTTCATTCTTGTTTCTCTTTTTCTTAGATTTATCTAGGTCTGGAAAAAGATATATTTGGGTCTCCTACTGTTAGACTTTTAATCTCAATTTCTCCCTGTAATTTGTTAAACTTTTTCCTTAAGTATTTAGATGTTATATCATTTAGGGCAGCTAGGTGGTACAGTGGATAGAGTGCCAGACCTGAAGTCAAGAAGATTCATCTTCATGAGTTCAAATCTGGCCTCAGACACTTACTAGCTATGTGACCCTGGTCAAGTCACTTAACCTTGTTTGCCTCAGCTCTGTATGTATAAAATGAGTTGGAGATGGAAATGACAAACTATTCCAGTATCTTTGCCAAGAAAACCCCAAATGGGGTCATAAAGAGTCAGACAAGATTAAAACAACTGATCAACAACATATATTTAGTATTAGTATTGACTTATTATTGATAGTGCCTTTAATCATAATGTGGTTTCCCTCTAGCTTATTAACATCCCTTTCATGATCCACCATCATCAGGTGGAGTTTGTTTTCCATATAACTTCTCTCTCATTGATGCTTGTATCCCTTTTAACCCCATCTCTCCTCTTCCTATCCCTACCTTGTTCTCTGTTGTGATGAAAACATTTTAAAATAGGTTGTTTTTTAATATCATGAAGGCAGAATTTATGATTTCAAAGAAAATCATATATATGTCTGAATGGTTCAGAACCGCAGGATATAAGGAATTCTCTAAGTAGAAGGCAGAAGAATTAAAGCATTTATTCAGGCTCCAAAGTAACAGACCCATGAACCAGCCTCCCCGTTTTGATATTTTGATCAAAAGCTTCCAGGCCCAATAAGTCCACCTCACAAGAGTAACCAGGAGGCCACAGAAAAACATGATGGTATTAAACCAAATCATATTCATGCTTCCCCTCTCTGGTAAGAAGATTACCCACTGGCCTCAAGTCCTTGCTCGGCACTCCTTGGTCCACACACGGGTCGGCTCTGCTTCCGGGTCGGCTCTGCTTCCGGGTCAGCTGCTTCCGCAGCTCCTGCTTTGGCTTCAGCTTTATCTTCAGCTTCAGCTTTATCTTCAGCTTCGGCTGTAGCTGTCTCTGGCTCCAACAGAAAATCAATCCCCAAGCTGCCCCCTCTCCTCCCATTGAGCTCCTGGTGTCATCAAGCACCGACTGAATGACCAGAGCCCACTGGTTCCCAAGTTGGCCCCTTCCCCTAGGACCCTGGCAGGCTCACATCCACATAGACTAGGTCAACACCCAACAGGGCGTGGCTCTGGAGTCAACACCTCCCCCCAGCCAGCCCCACCCTGGGCCCTACCTCAGTCATCAATCCACACCCACATAGGTTCCACACCCAACAGGGCTCTGGGCCTGGGGCTTAGCACCTAGCAAGGCTCAATGAAATACACTGAGTTACTCAAAGAAACCCAAGACCATTTTGCTTACCAACATATTATCACCATAAATTTCTTTGATGAAATTTCCTTCCTTTCCCTTTCCTTCCCTTCTCTTCCCTTCCCTTCCCTTCTCTTCCCTTCCCTTCCCTTTCCTTCCCTCCCTTTCTCTCCCCTCACCTCCACTATTGCCACACCAGTATCCCCAAAACAAATATTTTTTTTTCAAAACAAATATTTTTAAAGGTACAAAAAGAAAGTCAGTGTAGTTGATTAATAAATTGAAAAAGTCTGACACTGTGCAATATACCTCAAGTGTGTAATGTTTGCAAAGGGTTCTCAGTCAGTCAGTAAGCATTTGTTAAGCACTTGTTTATTAAGCATTTATTATCATGCATTTGGGTAGCAGGCACTGTACTTTTCATATCTCTTCTTTGGAGGCCTACTTATTTATAATTTTGCAACATTCTTTTTTGATTTGGGGATGTAGACAATTGTTCTTCCTGTTTACATTGTTGTAATCATGTATATTGTTTTCTTAGTTGTGCTTACTCTGCATCAATTCATATAGACCTTTCCATGCTTCTCTGTATTCATCATATTTATCATTTCTTAATGCACAGTAACATTCCATCACATTAGTGTACTATAGTTTGTTTAGTTATTTGTTTATAGTCCAATTATTTGCTATCACAAAGAGTACAGCTTCAAATATTTTGATGTGTATGGGAACTTTTTTCTTATCGATGGGCTTCTGGATATATAAGCCTAGTAGTTGAATTGCTGAGTCAAAGGGTATGAAATGATAGTCTCACCCTATTTACATAAATCCAGATTGCTTTCCAAAATGGTTGTATTGATTCACAATGCACCAGTAAGCCTAATTTCCTACAACCATTCTATCATTTTTGTCATCTTTGCCAATTTATAGGATGTGAAGTGAAATCTCAGGGTTTTTAAAAATCTATATATTGCTGGGGGCCTAGGACCACCCATTGACCGCCCAGGATCCCTTGGGGGTCCCTGTACCTAGTGCCAGACCAGCTGGCTCAAGCAGCGCACAGATGAGGCAGGAGACATGCAGGTGGTCAAAGGGTCCAGTTTATTGTAACAGCAAGCAGGATATTTATGCAGTACCAGCCTTCATTTCTGGGGGTAAGCAAGCTCGTGCACGATCCCCTAAACCTATCAGGACCATGTGTCCGTGCTCGTGGACAGTCTATGCTCTGTACTTATATGGAAAAAGTTATGAAGTCAGCCTGTGAGTTAAGGCAATAGTGGGGGAAGCTGGATGTTCTCTCTGTAGCTGCTTATCTAACTCTGTCTGTGCAGTTCTTAACCTTGAATGGGCTGTTCTCATCTTAAGTTACAGTTTGACTCTGTCTTGGGGGCTGGGCCCCTCACAATATATCATGTTTTCATTAATGATTTAGAGAAGAGTTGTTAAATACTGCCCAGAAGCAGCATACTACCCACAAAACTCCCAAAATTGAGCACAAACCAGATTAAAATATACTTGGAAAATAATTAACAAAATAAATAAGAATATAATACAACATAGATTATGTTAATTGTGGTTTTCTAAATCAATATGCAGCCTATAGGATCTATTTCTACTTGAGTTTGACACCCTTCATTTAGAGCTTTTGTTAATATAATTGTAGATAGTTTGCAATTCTTCTTTTGAAAACTTTTCAAATCTTTTAATGATTTATTGACTTTTGTGGGTGGACACATATATGTGTACATGTATGCATTATACACATAGAAATATCTGTGTACACATATGCATATGCGTATTGTGTGCCTGCATTTGTGTATATAGTTTATATTGTGTGTACATATATGTTTTAAAATTCTATTTTTCTATCTGTCTATCTACCCATCTCTCTCTCTCTCTGTCTGTCTCTCTCTCTCTCTCTCTTTCTATCTCTATCTCTTGGATTCCAAACTCTGGTCAGAGAAATTTTATATAGAGATTTTTTAAAAAACAAATCAACCACTTCCTTTCTTTCCTGTGTGCTTTAATTTTGTTTGTTCAGGAGCTTTTCAGTTTCATGTAATCAAAGTTATCTATTTTACCTTTTGTAATTGCATGTATCCCTTGTTTTGTTTTGAATACATCTATTATCTATAGCTGTGAAAGGTATACGATGTACTTTCCTTCTGATTTTTAAAAGTGTGATCTTTAATATTAAGGTAACATATCAATTTAGAATATATTATAGAACATGGTCTAAAGTATTGGCCTATGCCTAATTTCTGCCAGACTACATCACAGTTTTCCCATAGCCCCTCTAATATTTGTCATTTTCATTTTTTTACAAATAAAATATGCAATTTGATTGGTCTTATGTGGTACCTTAGAGTTATTTAATTTTTGTTATCTCAAATTGTTGATTTAAAACATTTTTCGATTATTCTGAGGAGGCAGAGCCAAGATGGGGGCTGGAAAGCAGGGACTTGCGTGAGCTCCTTCCTAGGTCCCTCCAAAAACCTATAAAAAATGGCTTTGAACAAATTCTAGAACTGCAGAACCCACAAAATGACAGAGGGAAGCAGGGATCCAGCCCAGGACAGCCTGGATGGTCACTGGATGAGGTCTATCAAGCACAGAGTGGAGGGGAGCAGAGCTCAGCATGGGCAGCGGCAGGACCAGGAGCTGGGCGGAACAGGCCCTAGCACCCTGAATCAGTGAGCTGTGGCAGTTACCAGACTTCTCAACCCACAAACACCAAAGACAACAGAGAAGGTTAGTAGGAAAAGCTGCAGGGGACAGAGTTGGTGGTTCAGCCACCACCCCAGGGGCAGCAGGGGTGGTGCAGCTACAGAACTACAGTTGCAGTTACCCCAGGCACACCTGGTGGGAGGAATTAAGTGGCAGATAAGAGCAGGAGTGCAGAGCCTGCTTAAGATTTGCGTTAGGTCCGGGTTGGCAGCTCTTGGGTAAGGAGGAGTGCTGGTGTGGCAGAGCCGGCTGTATAGAAATAGCTCTGAAATCAATGGTGCATCCCCTCAAGCTTGGAACAAAGTACTTGTTGCTCTTTTTTTTTTAGGAGAAACAAAGTAAATTTATTTTACAAACCTTGTAAGATTTGGGCATGCCTCCATAATGGAGGAGGTGAGGTAAAAGGGAACCTGCCTTAATGAACTCTTAATGAAAAAGATCCCCACCTACCTCTATCTCTTCTCACCATTGTCTGGGAGGTTGGCTTACAGTCTAGGCACAAAAACTAGGCAGAAGACCAAGGTTCATCTGGTCCATTCAAGTTTTCCCTATCAGAACTCAACTGCCAGGGTGGCGCCTGAAAGTCTAGGAGAAGAAATGGGGTTGGGAGGGGGGTGGCGAGGAGAGACCTTCATGGAGCAGAAAAGAAATAGCTCACAGGAAGTTCATTATCTTCTAACATATGAGAGAGAGGGGGAAGGGCATGCCCACCCAGGCCCTGACCTTCTAAAATCACAAGGCCAAATCCCAAACCTCTCCTACTCCCTTAGACATATGCTGTGAAGTCTTCACAATTATCCATCCCATTCAGTCCCCGCTCTGATTTTTTACCATTTTGAAGGCTTCACACATCATTGCTGATAAATATTGTGTTCCCATTACCCTTTCTAAGGTTTCTATTCCTCAAAATCTCAGATGCATTGACAAATCGAAGGGGGCAATGCCCTTTGTAAATACAGATACAGAAACCCAAAGGAAAACGATGATGCAATTGTCCCTTTAAGATTCAGAAAGTCATTTCCCATATAGCTGTCTAGCAGGGAGCATCAAAAGTATTCTGGTCCGTGGCATTTGCTCTGCCATCCTTAGCACAGCATCCCAGCATCTTCCTCTTGTCTTCTTATAGGAACCAGCTTTCTGTCCATTCTCCTACAAAAGTCACCTTAGCACAATTTTAAGTTACCATTTCTAATCCTTATAACCCTGATCATTCTACAAATTCAAAATGGGAAACTTGACCAGTTGTTCTGTTTAAGAAATTCACATCAGAACCAAGTTTCTTATATTTTACATTCACTTATTATTAATTTCCTCACCAGGAGGATGATATCTCACTTAAGGAGTTAACAGTGGGCTCCAGCACACACATAAACACATTAAATAACCATTTTTTAAAAAAATATATTATTTAATATATTTACTTTTCAGTGTTGATTTTCACAGGAGTTTGAATTGCAAATTTTCTCCCCATTTCTATCCTATCCCCCACTCCAAGATGGCATATATTCTGGTTGTCCTGTTCCCTAGGCAGCCCTCCCTTCTGTCACCCCTCACCCCTCCCATCCCCTTTTCCCTTTCTTTCTTGTAGGGCAAGATAAATTTCTATGCCCCATTGCCTGTGTATCTTATTTTCTAGTTGCCTGCAAAAACTTTTTTGTTTTTGTTTTTGAACATCTATTTTTTTAAAACTTTGAGTTCCAAATTCTCTCCCCTCTTCCCTTCCCACCCACCCTCCCTAAGAAGTCAAGCAATTCAACATGGACCACATGCGTATCATTATGTATAACCCTTCCACAACACTCATGTTGTGAAAGACTAACTATATTTTGCTTCTTCCTAACCTATCCCCCTTTGTTGAATTTTCTCCCTTGACCCTGTCCCTTTTT
>CM053626.1:155269742-155288500 GCA_028646595.1 Phalanger gymnotis | reverse complement strand
ATGTAGAGGGAATATGGAGTTGTCTGCATTTTGCAGTGAAGTTCAGAGTTATCTCTTTCAGGGAATTTGCAAAGTGCATTTGTTTCGTCCCCTCCTTGGCTTCAATGGGGTGAAAGGGAAATCTGCAGATAAATCCAAGAGAAACTTCAGCAAACAAAAGCTAATGCATTAGAAGAAGAGAAAGTAAGGAGAGAAAGCTGTGTGCAGAGCAGCCTGCAGATAGCGTGCAATACAGCCGAGTTCTTGTGCAATGAACTTACCATTCTCCCACTGGCTGGAGAATGGATGAGGAAATCATGAAGATTGATAGAAAATGCTATTCACATCCAGAAAAAGAACTGTGGAGCATGGAGTCTGAATGTAGACTGTAGCATAGTATATGCTCTCTCTCTCTTTTATTTTTGTTTTCCTCTTCCTTGTGGTTCCTCCCATTGGTTCTAATTCTTCTTTAAAACATGACTAATGTGAAAATGTGTTCAATATGAATGTATATGTAGAGCCTATATCAGATTGCATGGTGTCTTGGAGTGAGGGTGGGGAGGGAATGGGAGAAAATTTGGAACTCAAAATCTTATAGAAGTGAATGTTGAAAATAATTAATTAATATTTTGAAAATAAAGAAAAACATGAAGAAAATGGAAGAGAAAAACGAAAGTAAATACAAGAGAGAATCAGCCTCTCCTGAAAAAGCTCCCAAAAAGATAGAGTACAGCCTCTTAATCACTGGCCTTAGGGGCTCACAACTCTTGAAGAGGAAGCTGGCTGTGCTTTCTGACCCCAAAAGCCTTCATTAAGAAAAAGCCTCAGACTAGTCATTAGGACCTGGCATTGTACCTTGTGGCTGTGACTCCTCAAAAAGTTACTTCCTATCTTTTTGTCTCAGTCCCCTCATCTTAAAAATGGGCTGTTTGTTGTCAATTATCTTTAACACTCCTTCCGGCTTTACCATTCTATGTTCCAAGGTCTTTTCAAGGTCTAACATTCCACATCCTCTGTGCTCACTGCCTCTCCTGTTTTGACTCTGCTCAAAGAGCTCTTCCATCTCTAGTATTACATGTTTGGAGGCTCCTCTCAGCTGGGATGTTCTCTGTTCAGCAGTTAGAAAAAAAAGAAGTCGAAGTCTGGACTTCTCTTATTCTTCAAAGCCACCTGTATTGTCAGGGCTCTGAGACACTCGTTCACTCCAAAGCTTTGAGCATGCTAATTGCATTATTGAATATTGCATTTGAATAGAAGGCAATGCTTCTAATAGGGAGAAAGGTTCTAATAAGGGCCTGGTAGACCCTTCAGGAAGGCCTGAGTTCAAATCCTGCCACACACAGGCCATAGTTGTGTGACCCTAGGGAAGTCACTTAACCTCTCTGCCTCAGATTCCTTATCTGCAAGACGACAGGGAAACTGGATTCATTGGTCTATAAACTCTAAAATCTACAATCCTTTCCTATTCTAACCATGTAAGTTCACCCTTTCCCCTATACATATGGCTCCCCACCCACAGATGGATGGGGAGTACCTTGTTTTGTTGAGAAGGGAAGAAGAGTTCTAGGTCCATCAAATCTTCACTGTGGCCAAAAATATCCCAATCCAATCTAGGTTGATTCCAGAGTCTCCCAGTCTGTCTGGGGCATGAGCAATCAGTATTTCCATGCTAGTAAAGTTTGTACTAAGGGAAGATTGTTTGAAGGAGCCTACCCAGCAAACCTGCCCCCAGAGGTGCTCCTGTGTGAACCAGGGCTGGGCAGGGACTATAACGTCCAATTGAAAGTCTCTGAGAACAGAAAATTGCCTGAGATGATTGAGAAAAACAGTGGAGAGCAGCCTTGTGAAAGGCTTGAAATCTGCAGAGGAAGAGGGAATGGACTATGAGTGGCAGCCCAGGCTGGTTAGTACATTTGGGGAGGGGGAAAGGGCTGGGAGGGCAATGAGGCATTTCAGCTGCCAGGACTGCAGTCCTAGAATCATGGAATCTTCCAATCACAGACTCCCAATTTGGAGAGAACTGTAGATGCCTTGTTCCTACCCAGCCCTGAGCACCAATTCCCCATACATCATTCAGGACTTGTGGGCATCCAGCAAGTGCTGGGGAGCTGAGTACTTTCCTCCTAAAGCAGCCTTTTCCACTTTGGAGCAGCTGACTCAGGGAGGGAGAGCAGTGCTTTCAGCCTGATCCCCCTCCCTCCTCCCAACCAGAGAGAGTGCTCAGATCCCCCTCAATCCTCCCTGCCTTCTCCCCACCTTAGAGGGCTAGAAGTGTCATCTCTGGGTATCAGGGCAGCCTGTTCACAGGAATCCATCCCAGGAACCAGTCTCAGAGAGGTCAAGTGAATTGTCATGATTACCCAGGTTAGTGGAACCTTAGAAAGTCAGAGCCAGGATGCCAAACAAGACCCTGTGACTCTAATCCCAGTGTTCTGTACATTACATGGCAGCTGTGTGTCACTTCAGGGAGTGGAGGCAGAGGTAAATAGGCTTAAATAATGTCCAGATGTAGATAAAAATCTATCTATCTGGGAAACCTTGCCCAGGAACTAGACTGGGGAGGGTGAGGGGGAGTGATGGAGGGAAAGCCCTCCTCTCCATGAGATCATATTTAACTATGGTCCCCTCTAGGACCAAGGCTCAGAGGTCAGTCAGGCCAGGCAGGGAGGCTGCAGGCAGAGTGGTTCAGGTGGGGGGTAGCAGGATTGGTCCCAGGTATCCTGGCAACTTAACCCTGGCTTAATGAATGAGGCAGCGACCTCCAAAGATCCCTATAAGGGAAAGTAGGGATGGAGAATTGAAAGTTCATAGATTTAAAGTGGAGGAGGCCCTTGGAGATCATCTTAACCCCAGAGAAATGGAGGAGCTTGTTAAGGGGATATACAGAATATTTAGCAAATAATGAGAGCATCCCATCAATGAAGTCACAAAACTGTTGGTGTATTATCTTTGGAGAAGGAAAGTTCATCTCTTTATTTTAGTTGTAATGAGAATATGCTATAGAATTTATCTCATTCACATTAAAAAAGAGGCATGAGAGGGTTTACTGAAAAGGTTTGGGGCCAGATAAGGTAGGGAAGCCGTGCTCTGAACCAACCATCTGAATCAGCGCACAGAGGAGGAACAGCATGGAGCCCAGTCTTGACTCCAAACACTTTCTGTCACACTCAGCCCAGGCCAGATTCCTGCTTCCTTCTCACTTTCTATAGTCAAACACAATCTTGTAGGCTCCCCTACTTTGGCCCTGTTTTCTCCCGGTACACACATTCAGGTTGTGTCTTCAGCAGGACACAACCAAGGGAAGCCACACAATTTCTCCTGAGCGTGAAACCAGATAGCAGTCCCCAGAGAGGTCAAAATCCCTAAAGAGGATCTAGTCTGGGCATTTCTTCCCCTCTCTATCTTCTTCTTTTTACTGAATTACTTTAAAAAAAAAACAAAGTTACTATTTACTTATTATTAACATTCTTTTTTAAAAATTTTGAGTTCCAAATTCTCTCTCTCCTTCTAGCCCCTGCTGCAACCACTGAGAGGCAAGCAATATATTAATCCTAAATGTAAAATCATGCAAAACCTATTTCCATATTAGCCATATCAAAAGAAAAAAACAGAAACAATAAAGAAAGTGAAAAATACTTCAGTTTGCATTCAGAGTTCCTCAGTTCTCTCTCTGGAGGAGAACACTTTTCATCATGAAGCCTTTGTAATTGTCTTGATCATTGTATTGATCAGAGCAGCTAAGTCTTCCATAGTTGATCATCATTAAAACATTGATGTTCCTGTACACTATGATCTCTTGTTTCTGTTCACATTACTTTGCATGAATTCTTATAGGTCTTGTCAGGTTTTTCTGAAACCATCCTCCTGGTCATTTCTCATAGCACAATAACACTCCATCAGAATTATATGCCACACCTTGTTCAGCCATTCTCCCACTGAGGAGCATCTCCTCAATTTCCAATTCTTTGCCATCACAAAAAGAGCTGATAGAAGTATTTTTGTACATACATATGTATATATAAATATACACACACATTCATCTATACACATACATTCATATGTATGTATATGTATATGTATGCATATACATGTATATATGTATGTATGGGTCCTTTTCCTTTTCCTTTTATGTCTGTGGATACAGACCTGGTAGTGGTATTGCTGAGTCAAAGCCTCTTGGGCATAGTTGCAAATTGTTCCCCAGAATGGTGGGACCAGCAGACAACTCCACCAACAATTGATCAGTGTGCTTATTTTCTTTTATCCCCTCCAGCATTTGTCATTTCTGATACATGTGAGGTGGTTCCTCAGAGTTGTTTTCATTTTCATTTCTCTAAAAATTACTGATTTAGAATATTCTTTCTTCTTGCTACAGATAGCTTTGATTTTTTCTGAAAGCTCCCTGTTCATATCCTTTGACTATTTATCAATTGGGGAATGGCTCTAATTTTTATAAGTGTGACTCAGTTCCCGATATATTTGTGATGGGAGATATTTATCAGAGAAACTTGCTGTAGAACTTTTGCATTACTTCACTATCTGTGGTACCTTTTAGTAAAGTTATAGTTTCCCTCATTGTCTCTTTTAATTAGGTCTAGTTTTGCTTCACCTGAGATCACGATCTTGCTTTTTTGCTTCAGGTGCAGCATAACAGATTCTGCTCCCATCTCTTCTTTTAACACTCTATGTGTGTCTTCCTGTGTCAACTGTGTTTCTTGTAAACAATGTATTGTTGGATTATAGTTTCTAATCCATCTTGCTATCTGCTTCCATTTTATGGGTGAGATCATCCCTTTCAAAATTATAGTCATAATTACTAACTGTATATTTCCCTCCAACCCATTTTCTTCCATTTCTTCTCTCTCTCTTCTTATCCTGTCCTTCCTCAGAGGTCTGTTTTGCTTCTAACCAGGGCCTCCCTTAATCTGCCCTTCCTCTTGTCTTCTCGCCCCTTCTCTTATCTTCTTCCCCTATTATTTACCTATTGGGTAACTTAGATTTCTGTATACAACCGAGTTTGTGTGTGTGTGTGTGTGTGTGTGTGTGTGTGTGTATTCTTACCTCTTAGGACCAATTCTGATCAGAGTTAGGTTCAAGCATCACTCACTAACTCACCCCACATTTCCCCCTTCACTATAAAAGCTCTTCCTTTCACACCTCTTTTATGTGAGAAAATTTTCCCCATTCTTTCTCTCTCTCCCCTCTTCTCCCAGTGCCTTGAGATCACTCCAATATAAGCAACTCCCACCCATGGTCTCTGTCTATGTAGACTCCTTCTTACTGCCTTTATTATGATAAAGATCTTATGAGGTATGTGTATCACCTTCACATATTGAGTCCCTTATGAGTTCTCTTTTCTGTTAATATTTTTCTGCTCCTTGTGTTTAGGAATGCTTAAAATTTCTCTATTTCATCAAATATCCATTTTTCCCCCTTAATGATTTCACTCACTTTTGCTTCATATTTTATTGTTCATTGTAATCCTAGCTCTTTGGCTTTCCCAATATCATATTCCAAACTGTCTGCTCTTTTAAAATGAAAGACACTAACTCTTGTGTGATCCTGGCTTTGGCTCCATGATATTTGAATTGTAACAGTTTCTCCTTCATCTGAGAGCTCTGGAATTTGGCTATAATATTCCTGTGAGTTTTCATTTTTCATCTCTTTCAGGAGATGATGATAGGTTTTTTCAATTTCTATTTTTTATCCTTTAGATCTAAGATATCACAGAAGTTTTCTTGGATAATTTCTTAAAATAATGCCCAGGCTCTTTCTTTGATTGTGGGTTTCAGATAGTCCAATGATTCTTAAATTATCTCCCCATCTATTTCCCAAATCAATATTTTCTGATGAGATTTTTCATATTTTCTTCTATGTTTTCATTCTGTGATTTTGTTTTATTGCAGGAAGCAAGCCAGCCTCCACTGGAACAGGCTGTGGATGGAAAGGCCAGTGTTGGGAAGCAACAACTGGCCATCACCTTCCAGACCCTTACCCAAGATAGCATTGTAAATCACAGAGACTATCAAGTATATGGGGGGGGGGAGCAAGGAAGAAAGGAAATAGCTCACTAGTGGTAATTGCTCATTTGTTTTCACTGTATGTGAGCTGGTGCTCAAGCAGGGTGCCATCCCCAAAACTTTCTTCCAATGCTCCCATACCCCAGCCCTGCTGGAGGGAGCTGACCCTTATGCCTGCTCCCCTCCACCTTCTTAATAGCGTTGGGGGCAGTCCCCTCCAGACTCTGCAGGGGAGGCTCCCTGGGAGCACTAACTCTATTTATCTACTTCTAATGGCAGCTTTTAGCATGCTTCTTGATACATGGTAAGTAAGCACTTAACCTATGCTATTTAATTCATGCATGCATTCATTCATTTGCTCATCTACTTTTTGAGAAAACTACTTGTGTTTTTAGCCTTGGGAGCCTGTGTACTCATCAAGAAAGCTGATGCTGCTGGGGGAGGTGGGAAAGGATTGACAAATGACATTCTTATATTATCTAGAGGGGTGGGGTTAGGGGGCAGAAAAGATCAGGGACATGAAAGGTCTCTGAAGATTTCTGCAACCTTCATTAGAGTGGGGAGCCGCTGACCAAGGGTCAATCTCCTACATCCTCTTTTGGTGACAGGATAAGACCATAAGAGGCTCAAATTTCCAGAGTACACAAGGACCAAGTCCTCAGCTTCATGGCAGATCAAAAGAGTGGGGTCTCCTGGAGGACACAGGGTTGTGAGTAACTGAGACAAAATGTGTAGCTCTTCCACTATGAGTGAGTGAGTAAATGTGTGTATGTGTGTGTATATGTGTTTGTGTGTGCTTGAGTGTGTGGGATTGTGTGTGTGTGAGAATGCATGGCTTTATCCTAGAGGGAGAACAAGAAGGAAGTGGGAGAGCCCAGTCCAGCAGAAATAGGCCCCTCCTTTCCTTTCTCTCCTCCTACCCCACTTTCATCCTTCAGCCTCAGAACCTCAACATACTCCCTGTGCTCCTGGTGGAGGACCAAGATGCTGGCTTCTACCCTGTGTCTCCTAAGCCTTTACCAGTGAGGGAGGGAGTTAGGAGGGCAGTAGCTGCCCTGGGGCTCTTTCCCCCTTCAGTTAGGGAGGCAGCAGCCCTAAGGGGGGCAGCCAAAAGCAGGGGTGCTGCTGCTCAGCCTTGAGGGATTCAAAAGGGGACAGCAGAAGAAAAAGGACCAGTGTCTCTAGCCCATGTGGGAAGATTGGAGCTCTGACCCCTCTCTGCTTTGCCTGTCCATTAGAAGAAGGGTGTGGGTGTGTGTATACTTGTTTTTTGTTTCTCCATTTCTCTATGTCTAGCCACTGAGTTGCTTTAGCTAAGGTGATATCGGGTGGCTTTGATATAAGCAAGGGATGGACCTTGGGGTAGACTATTGGCCAATCAGGGAGTCAGGGATGCCTGGGTCCAAGTCATACCTACTGGCTTGGCCATGGCACCATTGAACCCCTCTGTGTCCCAGGCAACTCCCTAATCTCTGGCTGATTGACAGGCAGCAGTACTTTCCAAGTAAGAGTGCCCCCACAACACTGATATCACAGGGCAGCATAAAATGATCATGCCAAGAATCAAAGGAACTCTCTGTGTTCCTGGTCAAATCACACCTAGAAGGTCATGTTCACTTCTAGGGAGGACATTGACAGACGCAGATGGTGAGAAGCCTGGAAACCTCACTCTGTGAGGAACACGTGAAAGGAGCAAGATCATGAGGTGGAAGGAGCTCTGAATGTAGAATCATGACCTTGATTTGAACTCCAGCTCTGCTCCCTTACAGTCTGTGTGACCCTGGGCAAGTCACTGAACCTCCCTCTTTGGGTCTGTTTCGTCTAGTTTAAGCAGAGGGGATTGGACCCTGACAACTCTAAATTCCGTGAATCTACAAGTGAGTAGTATTTCACTCTGAAAAGAGAAGACAGTGGAGGCAGTGGTAGCTGTCATCACATATCTGAACAACTGAACAAAAGCACTATTAAGTAGGGAATGTAAGGATCATTCCCATTTTAGAGATGAGGAAAGAGAAACTGAAAGAGGTTAGTACATAAGAGGGGCAGGGGCCTGGATGAGAAAATGGCAAAGAAATTGAAGTCAGTGATGCCCTCACACTAAAAGAGCTGGCAGTCAGGCCTGAGGAAGGATACATCTATAAGGCCTGCACTGTGAAAGCAGGGAGCAGAGCAATGGGTACAGCAGAAGGCATTGTATTGTCAACTGTTTCCACAACTTAATTAAATTCCTCGATCCCCCATATCAGGGGTGAAGGGACCTGTGTGGCCTGTGTCCCCCCACTAGCAAAGTCTCTCCTGTCTCACTATAGAGAAGCCAAAAGTTTCATGATCATACCCACTAAGTTACACCATCGAGGCATCACTTTCATAGAAATAAGCTTAGGTGAACCCAAGGGACTGCTTATGCTCACTCTATCATTCACCTCAGAAAAACTTCCCAGCCCTGCCCTTTCACATAACTACATCCTTCTCAAAATTGGATCAAAATGAAAATAAAACATTCCTGTGTAGTTCCGAGTTTAGACTACATGTAGTCCCCATAACTACACCATTTTGAAAATTGGATCAAAATCAAAACTAAACATTCCTGTGTAGTCCCCGGGTTAACCCCTTAAGTAGAGTGAACCAGACAGCATGGTCACTAAGGCTGACTCCCTGGCACTCCCAGGACTCCCTGTGTCAATAAGACAAAATGGGCTCCTTAGCATTTGAGGAGTTTGGCTTTTGTTTACTTTGAGTGAAAGTACTTTCAGCTGTTAAGTGCTAAGCCCCAGGCCCAAAGCCCTATCAGGTGTGCAACCTGTGTGGGTGTAGATTAATGACTTAAGAGGGGCCAACTTGGGAACCAATGGTCTCTGCTCTCTGGTCATTGAGGCCGGGCTTGAGAATGCCAGAGGCTCGTCTTCGAGGAGAGGCGAGCTAAGAGACCAACTATAGCTGAAGCTGAATAAAGCCGAAGCAGGAGACCTGTGTGAACCCAGGAGTTCGAGCAAGGACTTGAGGCCAGTAAATATGATTTGGCTAAATACTATCTTGTTTTTCTGTGGCCTCCTGGTTACTCTTGTGAGGCGGGCCTACTGGGCCTGGGGTTTTTTGGTCAAGATGTCAGAATTGGGAGGCTGGTTCGCTAATTTGTTGCTCTGGGGCCTAAATAAATGTTCCGTTGCTTTCTACTTAGAGAATCTCTCATACCTGGCGATTTCAAACCATTCAAACATATACATGATTATATTTGAGATTATAAATTCGGCCTTCCTACTACAGATGGGAGAGACTACTTGACCTTGCCCAAGAGGAGTCATGCTCTGTTAGCCTTCCTTTAGTGATTCTGTACCCCAGGAACCTTTGACAGCTTTAAGAAGCCAGCTTTCAACACCATCAGTGGCCATCAAAATAGATGGTCTTTTATCTCAGAACCATTAGAAATGTCAATATCGAACAATTCCAAAAAAATTGCTTTTAGACTACATAAGCATGGTTTAAATTGGCCATGCAGAGATACTATTTTTGTGTTGCCAGTATAGTAGTAATGCAAAATTCATGACCTGGGAGAGGGCCTTGGACATGCTCCAGTATTTCAGGATCACGAAGTATGAGGAATCTCTAGGTAGTAGGCAGAGAAAGTATAACATTTATATAGATTCCAGAGGATCAAATCCAAGGACCATTTCCTTCAAGTTGATATAGTAGCAATATAAAACTGGTAAGCCTACCTCACTGTAGTAACCAGGAAATTATAACAAAATATTATAGCAAGGAACCAAGCCATACTGTAGCCTCCTCCACTGCTAGGGCCTTCCTATAAAAGATCACTCATGAATTCAAACTCTCTGCTCAGTACTCTCTCCTGCAGCTCTGCTGGCTCCAACTTCCTGTCTCTAATTAGGCCTCCCTTTGTTGTCCTACCTAAAGCCTATTCAATGGGCAGGAAAGATGTTTCACTTACTGATTGGCTTTACAGCCAGTCACAAAGAACTCTCCAAAAATCAACTCATAAAAGTTTCTTCCAGTGGGTATAGCCATGATGGCAAAGTGAAAGCAGGGACTCACCAGAGCTGGCCCATAATTTCTGTAGGGTCCATCTAAGAAGTCAATTTGAACAAATATTGAATAGGTGGAATCCACTGGGAGATAGAGTACTGCCAATTTCTAGCTCAGGCCAGGCCAGGAAGGTCAATGGGAAGGATCGGTTGCGCCTGGCTCAGAGATCACAGAGTGTGTGGGCTACACCAGCAAAGACTTGAGCATAGCAGAGCAGAAGTGGGCCCAGTGTTAGTGAACTCAATCACTGGTAGCAATAGGGATTCCCAAACCTCTCAGTGCAGGACAGGAGTCTCTCAGAACTGGGTGAGACAGAAGAGAAGGGCCGGCAGCAGAGGCAGCAGCTACTCCTACCAGTGTCAGCCCACAGCAAAGTCACATACTTAAACTTCTGTGAGCCATGATGGCAGAGTAAAGTACGTGCTCTCATTCCCCACTTCTTAACCTTGAAAAACCTAGAGAATATTGCCCTAGGAAAAATCCTGGAATAGTGGATCTTAGGAGTACAGCAGTCTTTTAGCTTAGAAGGTTAGGGAGATCTAAGGGAAGGGTCCCTCCTAGAGTGACTAAATGGATCCAGGGCAGGACCAGAGATGTTCCAGTGAACCCAACCTCAGCAGACCAGCAGGAGACCCTGATCTGCAGGGGAGCAGAGCCAGGAAGGGACAACATCAGGACCTTAGGGGTGCCTCTGCACAGCCAGGAAAATCTATAGACACCAGTGCCAGAATCCACCAGTGACTGAGCTTATCCAGCCCCAGGGGAGCAGGTGACTTCTAGTGACCAGACCACCCTTCCCCCACACCTCATACTATGAGCTTCAGTACGACCCCTGGGAAACTCGGAAAAACCTGGCCTCAGCACATACCAGCTAGCTCCAGCTCAGCACCGGGTGAGCAGCAGTGAGATATATAGATATATAGATATATATGTATAGATATAGATATAGATATAGATATATAGATATATCTTTTAGCTGACAAAACCAGAGAACTGCAGCACTCAAAGCCAGTAACTAGGACCCTAGCTCCAACCACAAGAGACATGGGACAGAGCCCCTTGTGCCCCAGAGGCAGAGATCCACTTTAAAAGCCAGAAAAAAGGAAACCACCATGAATAAGATGCAGAACAGAAAATAAAGACCATTGAGTTGTGCTTTGGGGACAGGGATGATCATAATATGAATTCAGAAGAGTACAGCATTGACACTGTACCCACATCTGAAACCTCAAAAGGGATTATGAACTGGTCTCAAGCCCCAAAAGAATTCCTGGAAGAGCTCAAGAAGGAATTTAAAAACCAAATTGGAGAGGTAGAAGAAAAATTGACCAATGATTTTAAAATGACAAATTGAAAAAAAATTCACTGAAGAGAAAAATTTCTTAAAAAGTAAAATTGGCCAAATGGATAGGGAGGTGCAGAGCCTGTCTGGAGAAAATAACTCCTTAAAAGGAAAAATTGAGCAAATGGAAAAGGAAGTACAAAAGCTAATTGAAGAGAATAATTCTTTAAGAATTATAATGGGGTAAGTAGAAGCTAACGACTCTATGAGTCATCAAGAATCAATCAAACAAAATTTAAAGAATGTAAAAATAGAAGAAAATGTAAAACATCTCACTGGAAAAACAAATGACCTGGAAAATAGATCCAGGAGAGAAAATCTTAGAATTATTGGTCTACTGGAAAGCCATGATGAAAAAAAGAGCCTGGACAGTATCTTCCAAGTAATAAACAAGGAAAACTTCCTTGAGGTCCTGGAACAAGAATGCAAAAAAGTCATTGAAAGAATCCACCGATTACCTCCTGAAAGAGAATCCGAATTGAAGAAGTCAAGGAATATTGTAGCCAAATTCCAGAATTATCAGGTTAAGGAGAAAATACTACAAGCAGAACTCCACCCCCCCCTCCAAAAAAAATTTAAATATCAAGGAACTACATTCAGGGTCACAGGATCTTGCAGCTTCTACTTAAAAGACCAGAGAGATTGGAAAATGATATTCTGAAAGTCAAAGGAGCTTGGACAGCAAGCAAGGATCAAATATCCAGCAAAACTGAGCATAATCTTTCAGGAAAGGAGATGGACATTCAATGAAATAAGGGATTTCCAGATTTTCCTGAGGAAAATACCAGAGCTCAATGGAAAATTTGTTCCTCAAATACAGGACTGAAGAGAGGCATAAAAAGGTAAACAGGGGAAAAAAAACATAGGAAAAAAACCATTGTTATTCAATAAGGCCAAACTGCTTACATTCCTATATGGGAAGATGATACTTGTTAATCTTGAGAATTATATATTTATTATGACATTTAAAAGGGATATACGTGGATAGAAGATGTGGGTATAAATTAACTGATGTGATGATATAAACATAACCAAATGGTACAAAGGGATTGTAATGAGAGAAGAGGAAAGGAGGATGTAGAAAAGGGTAAATTACATCACATGAAAAGGCACAAAAACATATTATACTGGAGGGAGGGAGATGAGCATTGTTCCAGCTTTACTCATTGGATTTGATTCAAAGAGGGAATAACATACTCTGTTAAGTATAGAAATCTAACTCATCCTATGAGCAGTAGGAGGGGAAATGGCAAAGAAAAATGAGAGTGGTTAGAAGGGAGGGAAGAAGTAGTTAGGGAAAATGGTAAGGTAAAGGAGGGGAGCTAATAAGAAGGGAAAATTGAGGGAGGCAGTGGTCAAAAGCAAATCTCTTTTGAGGAGGGTAAGGGAGAAGGGGGAAATAAAAGCACAAACTGGACATGGAGGAATAGGATGGAGAGAAAGACACAGATAGTAATCATAACTGCGAATGTTAATGGGATGAACTCTCCTATAAAATGGAGGCAGATAGCAAAATACATTAAAAACAACAATCCTACAATATGTTGTTGTAAGGGCAAGCAAAATGGGATGATTTTTTTTGGATTGCTTCTCAGCACCAAGGCAATCGAGTGCCCTTGTATTGAGTCTTGCCTTTGTAGTAAGGCCTATACCCTTTGGCTAATTAGGTCACGAGAGGTGTGAAGTGCTCAAGATGTGTGAAGTTCTCTGACCATGAAGAAGTGTATATATAGTCTGAGGTTAGCATTTTGCTTTGAGGCTCTCACTCACTGGAAGAATGTCATGCGATTTGACCAGATGAGACTCTGGGTAGGCACTGGAGCCCCCTGCTTTGAAAACCCAGATGTCAGTGTTTCTTCTGTCTCTGGTAACTGTGTAATTCTTTGGTCAGACAGCTAGAGGCCTGTCTGTTGAAAACTGTGTGTGTTTGCTCTGTTTGCATTTTCTCTGTTTGTAATTTCGGTTTATATTTGCTCTGAAGTTCAGGGTGCTGGCTTTTCCTCCTGAACTAAGTGAATGGTATATGTATATTTAAGTAAAGTGAGATTGTTAACCCCTTGAAGTTGCTTTCCTTAGAAAAGAAGATCAAAGAACCTGTGCTAGCAGCCCTTCTGTGTGCTGGTGTTATTGGTCTTTCACTCCCACAACAGCTTCTAGCAACACTGTTGTTACAAAATGGTGTAGTTGGCAGTATCTGTGAACTAAAAGGAAAGCATGGGGCCTGAGATACTTGTCCACTGTTTCCCATTTGTGGTAACTATGACTCTGTGGAGCCTGGAGCAGGAGCAGAGAGCTACCTGCTTGAAGAGTTTTGCTTTTGCAGAAACAGAAACTTCAGACAGGAGCCCCTGGAGACTACTATAAGGGAGAAGCAGAAAGAACTTGAAGTAGAGCAGTCCCTGTGAGCTGAGATGAGGAACAGAAGAAAGCTTACCTGTGTGTGAATCTAGCCAAGAGCTGGGAGCAGTGCACCCACACAGGGATAGACATGGGACTTGAAAGTTGACCTCAGGTCAAGATGAAAAGATGACTTTACTTGGATGCTTTGTATTGAATAAGGAGATCATAACTTGCTGCCACATAAGGGTGGATTGTGTTTGTATTTTCTGCCACATCTTAAGGATGATATGTTGTGCTAGGGAAGACCCTGGCCTGGGACCCTCTACTTCTGTAAACAAGTATTTCAGGGAATGCTACCGAATGATGTTTTACTTAAGAATGTTGCTATGAATGTTATGGTTTATTTTATTGAACAATGATATATGCTACATGGGTATTCTGAGATATGCTATAAGATATATTGAATGATGTTTTATTTAAGACTATATGGCCACCTCATTAATAAGTTTCTATGTGATGGGATCACAAGCTATAGTGCCTCTATTTGTTCCAGGATCCATGGCCACTTACATTGTAAAGCCAAGGATCCTGGAGGAGTGGAATGTAAGGGCAAGCAAAAAGGGACTTTTTACAGTTTTTTTTCTTTTGTAGTGCTTCTCAACATCAAAGCAATCAAGTGCCTTTCATTGAGTCTTGCCTTTGGTTTTAGGAAGGCCCATATATTTTTGCTAATTAGGTCATGAAAGGTATTAAGTCCTGGAAAGGTGTGAAGCCCTCGAGACAAGTGAAGTTCTCTGACCATGAAGAAGTGTATATACAGTCTGCGGTTAGCATTTTTTTTTGGCTTTCACTCACTGGAAGTGTCATGTGATTTGACCAGATATGACTCTGGGTAGCCACTGGAGTCTCCCTGTTTTGAAAACCCAGGTGTTGGTGCTTCTGTCTCTGGTAACTATGCAATTCTCCTGTCAGACAGCTAGAGGCCTGTCTGTTGATAACTGTGTGTGTTTGCTCTGTTTATATTTTCTCTGTAATTTCAGTTTGTATTTGCTCTGAAGTTCAGGGTGCTGGCTTTTCCTCCTGAACTAAGTGAATGATATTTGCATGTTGGATTAAAGTAAGATTGTTAACCCCTTGAAGTTGCTTTCCTTAGAGAAGCAGATCAAAGAACTTGTGCTAGTGGCCCTCCTGTGTGGTGGTGTTATTGGTTTGTCACTCACACAACAGCTGCTAGCAAAATTGTGGTTACACTTGTTTACACAAAACACATTTGAAACAGAGGTATACAAACAGGGTAAAGGTAAAAGGCTGGAGTAGAATATATTATGCTTCAGCTGAAGTAAAAACAAAAGCAGGAGTAGCAATCCTAATCTCAGACAAAGGTAAAACAAAGATAGATCTAATTACAAGATATAAGGAAGGAAACTATATCCTGCTAAAAGGCACCATAGACAACGAAGTAATATCATTACTTAACATATATGCATGAAGAGGTATAGCATTCAAATTCTTAGAGGAGAAGTTAAGGGAGTTACAGGAAGAAATAGACAGCAAAACTATACTAGTGGGGGTACTCAATCTCTCCCTCTCTGAAGTTGATAAATCTAACCTCAAAATAAACAAGAAAGAAGTTAAGGAGGTGAACAGAATTTTTAGAAAAGTAAAATATAATAGAACTCTGGAGAAAACTTAATAGGGATAGAAAGGAATATACCTTTTTCTCAGCAGTATATGGCACATACACAAAAATTGACCACCATTAGGGCATAACAACCTCACAATCCAGTTCAGAAAGGCAGAAATAGTCAATCCATCCTTTTCAGGTCATAATGCAATAAAAATTATTTGTAATAAAGGACCATGGAAAGATAAACTAAAAATTAATTGGAGACTAAAGAATCTAATCCTAAAGAGTGAGTGGGCCAAAGAACAAATCATAGAAACATTTAATAACTTCATTCAAGAGAATGACAATAATGAAACAACAGACCAAAATTTATGGGATGCAGCAGAAGCTGTTCCTAGGGGAAATTTTATACCTCTAAATTCTTACATGAAAAAAATAGATAAAAATGAGACAAAGAGGGTATTGGGCATGCAACTGAAAAAACTAGAAAAAGAACAAATTGAAAATCCCCAATTAAATACCAAATTAAAAATACTAAAAGCCAAAGGAAAGATTAATAAAATTGAAATCAAGAAAACTATTGAACTAATAAATAAAACTAAGAGCTGGTTTTATGAAAAAAAAACAATAAAATTGATAAACCTTTGGTCAATTTGATTAAAAAAAAGAAAGAAGAAAACCAAATTACAAATATCAAAAATGAAAAGGTTGAATTTGCCTCCCATGAAGAGGAAATTAAAACAATAACTAGGAACTGTTTTGCACAATTGTATGCCCATAAATTTGAAAACGTTAGGGAAATGGAAGAATATTTACAAAAATATAAATTGCCCAGGTTAAGAGAAGTGGTGGAGCCAAGATGGTGGCTGGAAAGCAGGGACTTGCTTAAGCTCTCCCCCAAATCCCTCCAAACACCTGTAAAAATGGCTCTGAACAAATTCTAGAGCTGCAGAACCCACTAAATAGCAGAGGGAAGCAGGTCTCCAGCCCAGGACAGCCTGGCTGGTCTCTGGGAAGAGTTGATCTCACAGTGCTGGGAGCAGAGCACAGCCCAGCATGTGCTGCACCAGAACAGACAAGACCAGGAGATGACCAGAGCAAGCCTTAGGGCCATGAATCATTGAGCTGTGGCATTTACCAGATTTCTCAGCCAACAAATGCCAAAGCCCATGGAGCATGTTAGTGGGTAAACTGCTAGACTGTGTTAGAGACTGGTCCAGCCACCAGCCCTGGGGGTGGCAGAGGTGGTGTGGTGGTGGAGTTCCAGTGTCAGCTGCTTCCAGAGTCCTTGGCTCCTCTTGGAGGAATAAAGTGGCAGACCAGAGTGGGAGTGTAGGGCTGGCTTTGCTCTGCTTGGATCTGGGTCTCAATCATGATTGGCAGTTCTTGGGGGAGGAGGAGCGCAGCTGTGGCAGAGCTTGTGGTGACAATGGAATAGAAGTAGCTCTGAAAACAGCAGTGCAGCCCCTAAAGCTTGGGACAAAGCATTCTCTACTCTATAAGCAGCCATACCCTGACAAAAAGCTCAAAGGTCAAGTAGTTGTCTGGGAACATGGCCAGGCAGTGAAAAAGGATGCAGACTCAGACTCTGGAATCTTTTTTTGGTGACAAAGAAGATCAAAACATACAGTCAGGGAGCCAAGATGGTGGCTGGAAAGCAGGGACTTGCTTAAGCTCTCCCCCAAATTCCTCCAAACACCTGTAAAAAATGGCTCTGAACAAATCCTAGAGCTGTGGAACCCATGAAATAGCAGAGGGAAACAGGTCTCCAGCCCAGGAGAGCCTGTATGGTGGCCGGGAAGGGTCTATCTCACGGTGCTGGGAGCAGACTTTCAATAAAATAGAGGACTTTCAAGCTTTCTCAAAGAAAAGACCAGAGCTGAATAAAAAATTTTACTTTCAAATACAAGAATCAAGAGAAGCATTAAAAGGTAAACAAGAAAGAGAGCTCATAACGGACTTACTAAAGTTGAACTGTTACATTTACATTCCTACATGGAAAGATGATATGTGCAATTCATGAGACCTTTCTCAGTATTAGGGGAGTTGAAGGGAATATAGACAGAGGGCACAGGATGAGTTGAGTATGAAGGGATGATATCTAAAAAATGAAATAAATTTAAGGGGTGAGAGACGAATCTTACTCTCATCGGATTCAACTTGAGGAGGGAATAACATAAACACTCACTTGGGTATCTTACTCCACAGGAAAGTAAAGGGAAGGAGATTTAAAAAGGGGAGGTGCTAACTCCAGAGCCATGCCCTATTAGGTGTTAATCTAACTTATGTGGATGTGAACCTCTCAGGGTCCTAAGGGGAGGGACTAACTCAAGAGCCAATCATAGCAGCCTAAGTTCTGGTCATTCAGATGATGTTTGATGATGTCTGAAGCCCTATAAGAAAGGAGGACAGAGCCATTTGTGCAGGGAGATGATAAAAAGGAGGGCAGAAGGAAATCAAAGCAAACACTTTTGAAAAGGGACAGGGTCAAGGGAGAAAACTGAATAAATGGGGACAGGATAGGATGGAAGGAAATGTAGTTAGCCTTTCACAACATGAGCATTGTGGAAGTGTTTTACATAATGATACATGTGTGATCTATGTGGAATTGCTTGTCTTCCTAGGGAGGGTGGGTGGGAAGGACAAAGAGGAGAGAATTTGGAACTCAAAGTTTTAAAAGCAGATGCTTAAAAAATGTTTTTTGCATACAACTGGGAAACAAGATATTTAGGGAATGGGGTATAGAAATCTATCCTGCCCTACAAGAAAGTAAGGTGAAAGGGGATGGTGGGGGGAGTGGGGTGAAAGAAAGAAGGGCTGACTGGGAAAAGAGGCAATCAGAATGTTGAAAACTAATATATTAAACAAAAAAGATAAAATGAAAAAAAGCATACAGCCAGAAGAAGTCAAAAAAGTCAAAGAGCCTACATCAAAAGCCTCCTAGGAAAATATGAATTGGTCTCAGGCCATGGAAGTGCTCGAAAAGGATTTGGAAAAGCAAGTAAGAGAAGTAGAGGAAAAATTGCGAAGGAAAATGAGAGTGATGCAACAAAACCATGAAAAACAAGTCAATGACTTGCTAAAGGAGACCCAAAAAATACTAAAGAAAATAACACCTTAAAAAATAGACTAACTCAAATGGCAAAAGAGCTCCAAAAAGCCAATGAGGAGAAGAATGCCTTCAAAGGCAGAATTAGCCAAATGGAAAAGGAGGTCCAAAAGACCACTGAAGAAAATACTACCTTAAAAATGAGATTGGAGCAAGTGGAAGCTAGTGACTTGATGAGAAATCAAGATATTATCAAACAGAACCAAAGGAATGAAAAAAAATGGAAGACAATGTGAAATATCTCATTGGAAAAACCACTGACCTGGAGAATAGATACAGGAGAGATAATTTAAAATTTAA
>CM053626.1:155242161-155269242 GCA_028646595.1 Phalanger gymnotis | reverse complement strand
GTTTTCTCACATCCTTCTCATTTCTCTTCTCAATTTTTCCCCTACTTCTCTAACTTTCTTTTCCAAATCCTTTTTGAGCTCTTCCATGGCCTGAGACCAGTTCATGTTTTTCTTGGAGGTTTTTGTTGTAGGCTCTTTGACTTTGTTGACTTCTTCTGACTGTATGTTTTGGTCTTCTTTGTCACCAAAGAAGGATTCTAGAGTCTGAGACTGAATCTGGGTGTGTTTTCACTGCCTGGCCATATTCCTAGCCAACTCACTTGACCCTTGAGTTTTTCAGTGGGGTATGACTGCTTATAGACTAAAGAGTTCTATGTTCCAAGCCTGGGGGTTGTGCCAGCTCTGCCACACCAGCACTCCTCCTTCCCCAAGAGCCCCCAACCTGGACTGGACTTAGATCTTCAGTAGGCTCTCCACTCCTTCTCTGATCAGCCACTTAATTCCTCCCACCCGGTGGGCCTGGGGCCAGAAGCAACTGCAGCTGTAGTTCTGTAGCTGACCCACCTCCGCTGCCCCTGGGGTGGTGGCTAAACAACAAACTCTATCTCAGTCCCCAGCAGCTTCTCCCACTAACCTACTCTGTTGTCCTTGGTGTTTGTGGGTTGAGAAGTCTGGTAACTGCCGCAGCTCACTGAATCAGGGTGCTAGGGCATGCTCTGCCCCAGCTCCCGGTCTCGTTGGTCTGTGCCGCCCACACTGGGCTCTGTTCTGCTCATCTCCACTCCCCTCAGCTCCCAGTTCCATGTGGGATAGGCCTTACCCAGAGACCATCCAGGCTGTCCTGGGCTAGAGCCATGTTTCCCTATGCTATTTTGTGGGTTCTGCAGTTCTAGAATTGGTTCAGAGCCATTTTTTATAGGTTTTTGGAGGGACTTGTGTGTTGGCAAGCAAAATGGTCTTTGTTTTCTTTGAGTAACTCAGTGTATTTCATTGAGCCTTGCTAGGTGCTAAGCCCCAGGCCCAAAGCCCTACTGGGTGTGGAATCTATGTGGATGTAAGCCTCCCAGGGTCCTAGGGGGAGGGGCCAACTCAGGAACTAATGGGCTCTGGTCATTCAGATGGCGCCTGATGACGCCAGGGGCTTGGCTGGGAGGAGGGCGTCTCAGCACCGTCACCACCGTGGCAGCCATGAAGTGGAGTGCGGTCTTGGAACAAAGTGAGGGTGCAAACTTCCCCCGCTGGTGCCTCGGCCTCTAGCAGCCTTTCGTTGACCTGGGACCTCAGGAGGAGGCGAGGAGGTGCCCTGAAGGCAAGCTCCTGGCGCTCGATCGCTGGTTCGGGGTTGGAGGCTGTGAGGAGAGGCGAGCCAAGAGACAGCTACAGCTGAAGCTGAAGATAAAGCTGAAGCCGAAGCAGTAGCTGCGGAAGCAGAGCCAACCCAGAAGCAGAGCTGACCCGGAAGCAGGGCCGACCCATGTGTGGACCAAGGAGTGCGAACAAGGACTTCAGGCCAGTGGGTAATCTTACTGGAGAGGAGAAGCATGAATATGATTTGGTTTAATACCATCATGTTTTTCTGTGGCCTCCTAGTTACTCTTGTGAGGTGGACTTATTGGGCCTAGAAGCTTTTGATCAAAATATCAAAATGGGGAGGCTGGTTCGTGGGTCTGTTGCTTTGGAGCCTGAATAAATGCTTTAATTCTTCTGCCTTCTACTTAGAGAATTCCTTATATCCTGCGGTTCTGAACCATTCCGACATATATATGATTCTCTTTGAAATCATAAATTCTGCCTTCATAATACAACTTGGCGGGGAGCTCATGCTAGTCCCTGCTTTCCAGCTGCCATCTTGGCTCTGCCCCCTACTTTTCATATTCTTAAACCTTAACTGTGAAAAAGGGGTTTGGACTCTGGAAATTTTATCACATATTTTTTTTTCTTACCTGTGTATCATTTGTTTGTTTTCAGAGACCTGATGCCCAGATCTTCGGATGGACAAATCACCATGGAGAAAACCCCCAGTTACTTCATCACCAAAGAGGCTCCTGCTCGCATCTCAGCTATGTCCAAGGATACCAAGCTCATTGTTGTGGTCCGAGACCCAGTGACCAGAGCCATCTCAGATTATACTCAGACACTCTCCAAACGCCCTCACATCCCCACTTTTGAAAGTTTAACTTTCAAAAACAGAACTACAGGTCTTATTGACACATCCTGGAGTGCCATACAGATTGGTATCTATGCCAAGCACTTAGAGAACTGGCTCCTCTACTTCCCTATCAACCAAATACTGTTCGTGAGTGGGGAGAGGCTGATTGATGACCCAGCTGAAGAACTTGGAAGGGTCCAGGACTTCCTGGGCCTTAAAAAGGTCATCACAAAAAACAACTTTTATTTTAACAAGACCAAGGGCTTCCCCTGCCTGAAAACTTCTGAGGGCAGCAGCAAATCCCACTGCCTTGGTAAAAACAAAGGTAGAACACATCCCAGTATCAGCCAGGAGGTTGTCAAGAGACTCCATGAGTTTTACAGGCCTTTTAACATGAAGTTCTACCAGATGACTGGACATGACTTTGGCTGGGATTGAACAAAAAAAGTGCTATCTAGATAACTACGTGAAGCAGGGGCATATATATGTAAAGTGTATAGATATCTATTTTATAATAATTTATTTTCAATTCATCAGTAATCAATTTACTAAATTATCTAGCCACACTTTTTAAAGAGTTAATATCGGAGCCTATTAACACTCCAACACCTTTAACTCAAATGTTTTGTTTTTCTTCTCACAATTGATCCAATTTCTAATCATACTCTTTAAAAAGAATAGAAGAAAAGCACAAGTTTTGTATTTTTGTGGTACTACGGGTAGTAAACCTTTGCCAACTTTTAAGTCTGCCACCTGCTTTTTTGAAGAGACTTCCATATCTCTTCCCTCCTAATGGTTAATATATTAACAGAGATATGCTTTAGAATGATTGGGAAGTTAATTCCTCATGCTGCTAATCTTTCAAATAATGTAAGGCCATTCCAAATAGTACTAAATAGCTTATTCTTAAACTGGTTCTGGAGATTCTGCTCAGCCCAAAATCACTTGGTTTTCTGGGAATCAGTACCAGAAGATTATATCCTCTTCAAGAGATATCAGCACCCCTATGAAACTTGAATTCTGATATTTGATTCCTTTTGGTTTTGACTTTGAAAGATAGTCCTGTACTTTGTTACCTCATACTTAATTTTCCTCCTCTGTTCTACCCTCTCACATATCAGGATGATTTTCTGACTTGGAATTCTACATATATTTTAGCTTCCTCTTCTCTCTTTTACTTACATGAAATGTGTGGTATCTGGTACAAATATTCAGTGAAACTGAACTTTTCTTTGCCTCATTTGAAAAAAAATGCATTGGCATTTCATCTTCAGGAAGGTAGTGCTCTGCTTTAAGAAACCAAAGAACTATAGAATGGTGGCAAGAACCTCCAACAGAAAACTGGCATTCATAGGTAGACATGATTCGAAATGTTTAGGTGCCAGTTTAACTTCTCCCTAGTCTTCAGTAAAAGACCTACAACATACAGAAAGCCTGTACTAAGTGGTGAAGTCAAGGGTGGAAGGGTATAGTGGGATGGGGACAAAAGAGATTGAAGATAAACTTACATGTTAAAGAAACTGATGGGGATAAAAGACCCTTCTTGGTTACCAGGAAGGCTATTGTCTCAGGCTTCTCCCTTCTACATTGTAGGTTTTTCACCGTTGTTCATCTAGCCCAGTCAGAGAAATCTATCCAGAAAAATGAGTGAAATTTAAAAATAGTAAGGGCTTCTTTAGGAGTAGCTTGGGAAATCTTGCCCCATACTTACTTGCAATCACTTCTGCTAGATATGAGTCCTAATGTGCAATATTTTCATACAGAAAATTTAGCAAGATCTTGATGGGAGAACCCATGTTGTAGACAAGGTAGAAGTTTTAGAATTCTCATCAGGCTAACCTATTTAGGGAGTAATTGTTGCTTATTTAATTAGAATAGGGCCTCTGTACTCTGTCTCACAGACACATAGTTAATATATTTGTCTTCTATCTTAATCGAAATGATTAAATCATACAGTAATTATGTTTTAAATCATTAAACATATTTATGAAAGAATCTGTGGAAACTTTATTTAAAAAAGCTAGTTTAGTGTTTATGGCTTGCATTTACAAAATAAACTCCATAATGTTAAGTAATGATGTACATGTTCTACCGTAGTGTAATGAAGAACCAACTGAGAGAAAACTAGATCTTGGTTTTAGGGGTATTGGTTTTAGTTAGTTTGTTTTGTTTCGTTTTAGTTTTGTGATGTGTTAATAATTTGACATATATTTAGCCATATGTGACTTAGCACAGATTTCAGCAACCTATCTTTGCTAGCAAAACCTATACTAGGGCATTGTTTTGGAGCAGGGTAACCAAAGTGTCTGTTTGGTAATTACACCCTCCTCTTAGTATTGATATTAATGATGAAGTTTCTTTACTGGTTTCTAGACAGCTATTTTGAGACAATCACAGCATGTCTGGGTTGCTTTGTTTACATTCCTATGTTTACATGCAGATTAAAATGCTAATTAGTCTGAAATAAGGCATTAATTGGTCTAAAATATTCCTTTCTAAATAAAAGGCTCATTTTAAATAAAACTGGCAACTTTAGATGGTTATTGAGGTCCCATCCAGCTATGAGATTCAGTGAACTTAGTTTACTTTAGTAGATAGTAAAAATCAACAACACAATCATATGCCCTATCCAGCCATCTCTCTTCCTCTATCTCTTGCATATTAAGCAATATTACCTATCCCAAGCTGTAGAAGCTCAGAAAAAAAATGTAGAATGGTACTAGACAAAGAAAGGTAGTAAAAAGAACACACACACACACAAGAAGCCTGGAATAATGTGTTAAAAGTAGCTTTTCATACAATCCTAAACCTGGAAGTGGGCTTAGAAGTCATCCAATTAAATTCCTTCATCTTATTGCTGAGGAAATAGAGTAAGGGGGGGGGGTGATTTGCCTGAAATCATGCAGTGAACTTTAATGGAAGATTGGGTAGAAGCTCTTTTTTTGAATTTGGTTTTTGTTTGGTTTTCCTTTTTTTTTTTATTTCACCATGTTTTCTCTCAAATTCTTGCTGTTCTTTGTCTTAAAGATAAAGACAAAACAGGTATTATTTTTGTCAAGCTCGGGGTGGGGGAAGGTGGTTTCCAGGCAGAAGGAAGGTCATTCTGTCATTAACACTGAAATGTATTTAAATTCTATTTAGGGCCAAGCCCTGAATCTAAGGAATAGCTATTGCTATATTAAATACTGCACTGTGTAATGTGAATAGGCAAAATACTGTATGCAGCTCTTCACAGGAGCTTCATAGGAGGATTTTTTTTACCTAGACAAATCACTTGTTTTATAGTAAAAGCATTACCATTTGAAAGTTATTGTTATACAATTTGAATCCATGTATCTTCATACTGGAGAAGCAATGCAATATTTGGAATTCAAACTTGTTTTTTTTTTCTTCCTATGTAAAGTGACCAGACTAACTTCTTAGCTACTAGTAAACATCTACATCTGTGCTCCAGAACTGTTCAGTATTTTGACAACTCTATCTTGGTGCAATTTATATTTCTTTCCATTTTAAGTATTTATTGAATTCTTCTTTATCCTCTTATTTCTATGTCAATCATCATTTTTAAATACCCTGAAGTTTGTTCCAGATCTTTCATTCCATTTCCTCTGAATTATTAGTTTATATGATAGTCAACTTGGTAAGCAATAACTATTAAAATGCCAGTAGTTGCTCAATATATGTACTATTGATGATTTGTTGATAATGATCAAGTTTAAGTCCTACTGGTTTGACTTTGTATGTCAGCCATTTTGGGTGATAGAAATTGATTACTATTTACTCTATATAGCAAAACAAAATTTCAAGTCTTACTTAAACATATTTTAGAAAGGAGAAAATTAAAGACTGATTAAGGCAAAAGGCTGGTCCTAATAAATATTTGAGACATATTTGAAGGTCATTGTTCAATCCTTTCATTTCCTTGAGAGATGTGCTCATGAAATTTAGAGATGTGTTTTTTTGTTTTGCAATATTAATTTATGACTGAGTTTCATTCAGTCAGCTATACAGAAATACTGAGAAAATAGCAATCAATCCTTTGTAACATAGTACATTACCTACCTAATTTGTATCACAAGATGTAAATCAAGTATTTTGTGCTATGAACACTTCAAACCAATTTTATATAGAAAAATGTTTTTTCTAGGGAAATGAAAGTTTGATGATTCATACCATTTCTTTCTATGGACAAATAAATTATATTTGCCAACTTGTGGATAGTTTCATCTTTAAAAATAAAATTGTCATATTTAAAAAGGTAAAGCCATCACATTTCATGCTCACTTAACTACTGAACCAAATATGAATATCATACTGAATAGCCAAAATGAACCTTTCAAAATTGAGGAAATCTAATCCTAAAAGTGCATGTTTGCGTATATGTGTGCATGCACATATACACACATGTGTATACATATATGTGTGTGTGTGTATATGTAGTCATTAAATTAACAAGTATTTCATTAGCATTAGGAGGGATACAAAACAATATAAAATAGAGGATGTGTCCTCAAGAAGATTGGAATCTCTTTGAGGAAAAAAGAAACGCTTGATATAATTAAGTATTAAATTAAGTACAAGGGAGAAGTCCTGATGAGAGACATTGCTATGAACTGTATTCCAGTTAGGGGAAGCTTCTTGGACAAAATGAGACTTATACTAGGTCCTAAAAAATAGATATCACTTATGCAAATAGAAAAGAGGGAAAATGCCATTACGAACCGAAAGGACTGCATCCTGTTTGCAAAGTCATGAAGAGTAGACTGATCATCCCATTTGCAGAGGATAGTGGAAACCTGTCTAAGTGGAGAAGAAGAAGTGAGTTGGAAAATAATGGAAAAAGTTGAATAGGTAGGTTATAGCCAGAATATAGAGGAATGAAGTGTTAGGCATCCCTTTGAGATTTGAGTTTACAAATCCAGTGAAAGACATAACATTTGGGTAGCTGCCATGACTGTCTCTTGATGTATGAAAGAAACCATAGGCTCTCCTCAGACTCTAATAGCTGATATGATCTAAGAAATCTATAGATCTAAGAATCTATATAAAAATAAAACTTTTCAAAAAGTAATAGTATTTACTCTCTCTAGTTAATCATTACAGTTTTTGTAGTTGAGTCAAAATTCAGTTCACTACAAACAAAACAGTTTTATTTGTATTATAGATTTTTATTGAGATACATACTTGATTTAACCACTCAAAACCAGACGCTCAAAATTTCTTCCCTGACTCTAGGACAAAGTGCCTAAAGTATTACTCACTCTCCCTTACAAAGGCCTTGATAGATTCAAAGAAGTATACAAGCCAAATTTGTACTCGGTTTTAATTTTTTGTTTCAAGTATTTGCACTCAGTCAAGACACCACAGCAAAATGGAGTGTGTGATAGGAAGAATATTCTGACCCATTTCATGCATGTTAGGCTATTTTTTCTCAACAGGTATTAAGACAATCCTTAGCTAACACTGGGGACTGAAGGTTCGGGCTATTGACATCACCTCAGTATCTTCATGGGCAATCTAATACTTGGCTGGCAGATCACAATGAATAACCACAGGAGAGAGTAAAAGAGTTAGAATGGATCTTTGAGGCAGCAGATTATTACAGATAATTCATGTTCCTGGTCTCAACAAAGGAAGTCTATATAAAAAGCTCACAGACCTTTGACAATGTTTGCTAGAGAGACGAACATGGAATATACATCTAGCGGAGCCTGAAAACAAAGGGGGGGGGGGACATCACACCTAAGTAGGAGTTTTGACCTCTCTCCCTACTCTCTGAGCATAAGACTTATCTCCCTATCATTTCTCTTTCTCCCATAAACACACCCCTGTGACCCAAAATCTTTGAACCTTTTGTTTGTACCCCCTCAATGTTTTCATGACAGATGTGTTAGAATCTAAAGTTCTGTGGGGGCAAGGGCAATCTTGTTCAATCAGCATGGCTCTACTAGGGATCATTCAAGAAGCTACATGTAGTGCTCACTTTGGCAGTACATATACTAAAATTGGAATGATACAGAGAAGATTAGCATGGCCCCTGTGCAAGGATGACACTCAAATTTGTTAAGTGTTCCATATTTTTGAGCCCTAGGCTGGAATCACAGATAAAGAGTTTGATGAACTGTGCTTTGAATTTGGTCTGGAGCTTGATGAAATCACTTCTGAAAAGGAGATTATAAGTAAAGAACAAGGAGATGAAAGGGAAGAAAGTGCCTCAGACTGTCATTCTCTACAAAACTGTCATCCTTACTAACAGATATGATCTCCTTCTTTCTGGTTTGAAGGTTCTAGGTTTTTTTAAAGAAAGGAATAAATCTCCTAAGATACAAATGGATAAAACCTAATAATGGACAGACTCAGAAGCTGATTATGACAGAAGAGACCGCCAATGTCTGTCCTTATGCTGTAGCAACAGTTCTTCAGAACATAAAATTTTCTAAAGCTCACTATGATAGCTTCATTCATAAGCAGAAATTACATCAGAATGTCTGTAGGAAAAAAGCCTTGGTCACTATTGGTACTCATGATCTGGATATTGTTCCAGGACCATTTACATGTACAGCTAGACCTCTTTTAGATATTAAATTCAAGGCACTAAATCAGATGAAGGAGCATACAACTTGTGAACCGATGGATTTATGTAAAACTGACAACCACCTGAAAAATAGAATCCCAGAGATTGCAATGATTGACATGGAGCACATATGCTAAGGATAAAGACAGAAGATAGCAACCACTTCCGACATGTTTCTTTATAAGCAACTCTTCAATTCTTACTATTTTCTTTGCATGCTAAATATATCCAAGGATCTGCTAAACTCCCACTACCCATTCCCGCCTAAATCCTATATAGTTCTAAGTTTAAAACACATACTGGAGAATTGCAACTAAAACTATAATGCCTTGTAAGATGTATCAATTTAAACTGGTATCTAGAGCAGTGCGAAGGTGGGGATGGTCTCTTAACAAAGATTAAGAATCTCTTGTGAACAGAGACATATTTCCACAAGCTCTGAACTCCTCCTTGGCATATTTTTTGGATTATTATTTATTTTCTTCTTGTCTTAATTTCTCCCAGTGACTCAAATGGTCTTTAGACCTGTGGTCCATTTTCCTACAACCAATCTATATAGGGCAGAGAGGTAATCCCACCTTTTACTAATCTCAGACAATACAGGATGATATAAGGAAAATAGTGAGACAGAAAAGTGAATACTAGAATTAGTCCAACACTTTAAGAATTAGACTTAATGAGAAGCCACAGACTTTAGAGAATAAGAGTTTAATTACAAATATGGGCATGGGTATGGTACTAACATTAGCACTGATAAGAATTCTGCTTCCATCACCTCAACTGGTCAGAATCACTGGCATACCAAAGGATCATTGACATGACACTTCTCACATTTGACTAGTCATAACCACACTGTGTTCATGAATAAATCAACTGGCCTCAAACTCATCATCTTTACAACGATGAGAAAGAATTTTAGGACAAAGAACATATGCTGGATGAATTCAAAGTATTTGACAGCATTATGCTTTTCCAAAGAACATTTCCATAGAATAGATACAGAATATTTCATATGATATGGAACAGGAATTCTGAACCTGGAGGGTCTTAAAGTTGGATGAGGGGAAGGAGAATCACATTTTTATTTCAATGTAATTTATTTCCTTTATAATTCTACACATTTTATTTTATGCATTTAAAAGTTATTCTGAGAAAAGGTCTATGACACAGAAAATTGGATAATTTCCTTGAAGACATCTATTATTACTCAAAAAAGTGAATGAAGAGAATCTATTGCCCAAAATTCAACATATATTCACATAGAGCTTATCCAATGATATGCATACTTGGAAGAGAAGGAAAATGAGTTGGGTCCAGAGATGAATGGGAAGAGGTGAATGCTTTTTGGAAACAGCAAAACTTTTTAAATTTTTTTTTATTTCTTTCATATGTCAGCATTTATTCTTTAAGTTCAAGAACAGGTTATGAAGGGTGGGGGTGGGGGCCTAGGGGAGAGGGAAGAAGGTAGGAGACAGGGAGACAAGAGCCTCTCGTCTGTGTCTGCTCTAGATGGGGCTGGTCCTGTTTTCTGAGCCTTGATCCAGGACACACAAGGAAGCACATGATAAGATGAAGTTCCAGTGGGTACAGGTCTAAAGACCATTTGAGTCACTGGGAGAAATTAAGACGAAGAAAATAAATAATAATCCAAAAATATGCCAAGGAGGAGTTCAGAGCTTGTGGAAATATGTCTCTGTTCACAAGAGATTCTTAATCTTTGTTAAGAGACCATCCCCACCTTCGCACTGCTCTAGATACCAGTTTAAATTGATACATCTTACAAGGCATTATAGTTTTAGTTGCAATTCTCCAGTATGTGTTTTAAACTTAGAACTACATAGGATTTAGGCGGGAATGGGTAGTGGGAGTTTAGCAGATCCTTGGATATATTTAGCATGCAAAGAAAATAGTAAGAATTGAAGAGTTGCTTATAAAGAAACATGTCGGAAGTGGTTGCTATCTTCTGTCTTTATCCTTAGCATATGTGCTCCATGTCAATCATTGCAATCTCTGAGAGAAGAGGGGGGAGGAGAAAATTTGGAACTCAAAAACTTGTGGAAATGAGTGTTGTACAAAAAAAATTAAAAAATTATTAAAAAAGGCAAGACAAAAAAAATCTCTCCTTAGTTATATCTTGCAGCCTGCTCACAACTATCATGCATGTGTTTCCCCATTAATTAGTTTAATAGTCACTTTTAGTCCTTTGTAGATAAGGTATTCCATATCTCAGTATCATATAGCAACAGGAGTAAACCGTTAGCACTGAAAAGATGTAGCCAGGCGTTGTGGCACATACCTAGAGTCCCTAACTACTGGAGAGGCTGAGGCTGGTGGATTGCTTGAGCTCGGGAGTTCTGAGTTGGAGTTTGCTAAGTCTGGTGACAAAGCCTCAAGAGTGAGGGGCCAGGGACTTCCAGGCCCCTCCACCAGCCAAGATGGTGGAGTAAGCAGTAAATCACTGTAGCTCTCCCATATTCGCCTCCAAACAACCAAACAATCATAAAATAGTTTCCCACAACAAATTCTGGAAAAGTAGAGTCAGTGGAAAGATGGGGTCAAGGGGTCTTTTAGCCTGGGAGACGGAGGATTGGCAAGAAAGGTCCATCTCACTCAGGTAAAAGGGAGTGTTTTCCAGGACAGGAAGAATCCCAGCAAGCCAGCACCGAGTCCCATCTCAACAAACCAGTGGGAGATTCTGAATCCACTGCGGTGGAGCAGGTAAACACCAACACTGGGACCAACACCAGGACCTCCTCTCCCCAATGCCTTAGCATAGCCAGGGAAACAGACAGACTCCAGCTCAGAGAACCACCGTATGCTTCAGCACAGCCCCAGATAGGCAGGTATCCTCCAGTGGCTGGACCTCCATGTGCTTCAGCACAGCTCACAGTGGACAGGCAAGTTCTAATAGACCGAACACTGAATGATTCAGTGCAGCCCAGGGCAAAAAGGCATCCTCCAGGGGCCAGACCTCCATGTGCTTCAGTGTAGGCCCAGGGAAATGCAGAAACACCCCATCTGCCTCAGCATAAGTCAGACACCACCACTAGGACTCCAAGTCAGCATCAGGTAAGCTGCCAGACCCCTACAGCCTCCAGCAGTGCCAGCCACCCCTCACTCCCCCCACTCTGAACTGTCAACAGAGTCTCAGATATAAGGGTTCCTTGTGGGCCTCAGGGCAATATCAGTGCAGCACCCAGGTAAATAGCCAGGGCCTACAACCACTGGCACAAGATGCCTGAGACAGAGCGACTTCTACCCTGGAAGCAGAGATCAAATTTAGAAGAAAGGAGAAAGGCCCCTAAAAAGATGAGAAAAAAACAACAAAAAAGAATCTGACCATAGAAAGTTATGGTGATAGCGAAGACCAAGACACACAACAATGTCAAAACACCTATAGCGAAATCTCAAAGAAAAATGAGAAGTCATCTCAAGCCCAGAAAGAACTCATGGAAGGGCTCAAAAAGGAGCTTAGAAATCATATAAGAAAAAGTTTTTACACACACACACACACACACACACACACACACACACACACACACACAAATACAATGCAACCAAGATTAAAAGAGGAACAGAAAGCTGGGAAACAATTTTTACAACCAGTGTCTCTGATAAAGGCTTCATTTCTAAAATACATAGAGTACCGAATCAAATTCATAACAATACAAGTCATTCCCCAATTGATAAACAGTCAAGAGATATGAACAGGCTAGTTTTCAAATGAAGAAATTAAAGCCACCTATTGTCATATGAAAAAATGCTCTAAATCACTACTGATTAGAGAAATGCAAATCAAAACAACTTTCATATACCATTTCACACCTATCAGATTGGCTAACATGACAAAACAGGAAAATAATAAATGTTGGAGAATGATCCAACCATTCTGCAGAGCAATTTGGAACTATGTCCAAAGGGCAACCAAACTGCATACACTTTGACCCAGCAATACTACTTCTCGGGCTGTATCCCACAGAGATCATAAAAACGGGAAAAGGACCCACATGTACAAAAAATATTTGTAGCACTCTTTTTGTGGTGGCCAAGAATTGGAAATTGAGGGGATGCCCATCAATTGGGGAATGGCTGAACAAGTTGTTGTATATGATTGTGATGGAATACTATTGTTCCATGAGAATGATGGACTTCAGAAAAACCTGGAAAGACTTATATGAATTGATGCTGAGTGAAATTAGCAAAACCAGGAGAACATCACACATAGTAATAGTAATACTGTGCGATGACTAACTTTGATAGACTTACCTCTTAGCAATTCAAGAATCTAAGACAACTCCAAAAGATTTATGATGAAAAATGTTATCCACATCCGGAAAAAGAATTATGGAGTCTGAATGCAGATCAAAGCACACAATTTGCTCTCTCTTTTTTTTTGTTGTTTCTTCTTTCTCATGGTTCCTCCCATGCGTTCTAATTCTTCTTTACAATATGACTAATGTGAAAACACATTTAATACATATGAATGTATATAGAGGGACTATAGCAGATTGCATGCCACCTTGGGGTGGGGGAAGGAGAAGAAGGAAGAGAAAATTTGGAACTCAAAATCTTATGGGAGTGAATGTTGAAAACCACAAGTAAATAAACTAATTAATATTTTTTAAAAAAAAAGAAATATGAGAAGTATAAGAAAAATGGGGAAAAGAAATTAGGGTGATGCAAGAGAATTATGAAAAAAGACTCAATAGTATGGAAACCTGCTTAAAAAGTAGAACTGGCCAAAGGGAAAAGATATAAAAATCCACTGAAGAAAACAACTCCTTAAAGAATACAATTGGCTAGAGGTCGGGGTGTGTGTCAGAGACAAGATGGTGGAGTAAAAGGAGGCATTTGCTTGAGCTCTCCCCCAAATCTCTCAAAATACTTGTAAAAATGACTCTAAACAAATTCTAGAGCAGCAGAGCCCACAAAATGACAGAGTGAAATAAATTTCCCACCCAAGAACACCTGGAAGGTCTACAGGAAGGTACACCAGTCTGAGAGAGAAGGACAGTTTTCCACAAAACAGGCCAACACAGACCAGCACCAGCAAACCTGAGGCAGGCCTCAGGGGACTGAATCACTGGCAGCTGTGGTGGTTTCCAACCCACAAATGCCAAAGACAACTTAAAAGGTCAGTAGGAAAGATCTGTTAGACCTGGATGAGAGAAAAGCAAAGTTGGGCCCCAGCCCAAGTGTGTTGGTGAAGGTGGCAGTGGCAGCAGCAGCAGCAGCAGCTGCTTCTGGAGCTCTCAGCCCACAGATGGTGGGGCGAATCAAGTGGTTGGTCACAGGGAGATTGCAGGGATCTCTTTGCTGGCACTGAGGCAGGATTCTCTTGCTTTGCCAATGCTTCGATCTGGGTCGCAGTTTTGGGTGCAGTCCTTGTAGTAGGAAGGCCGAATTTATAATCTCAAATATAATTATATATATATGTTTGAATGGTTCGAAACCATAAGGTATGAGGGATTCTCTAAGTAGAAAGCATTAGAACATTTATTTAGGCCCCAGAGCAACAAATTAGTGAACCAGCCTCCCCATTCTGACATCTTGACCAAACTCCTCAATGGCACCCTTAAACTAATGTGCTAAGGAGCCCATTTTTGCCTTCTTGACACAGTCCTGGGGCAAGGAGGAGTGCTGGTGTGGTAGAGCTCATGGTGGCAGTGGAGAGGGAATCCTCCTCACAGTTCCAAGGCAGAAAAGAATGCCTGTGGTCACTCACAGGCTAGAGCACAAGCCAGGAGAGGAATAAACACCTCTCCTTTGATCATAGAACTGAAATTTTACAGGTCCCTAGGAGTATCTCTGAAAACAGCTGCACAAAACCCTGAAGTTTGTGACAGGGCACCTTCCACACTGGAAGCAGAGCCCTACTTTAACAAAGAGTTAAAAAGTCAAGTAATTGGCTAGGAAAATGAGAAAACAATGCGGAAAAAAATCAGACTACAGAATCTTACTTTGGTGACAAAGAAGATCAAAACATACAACTAGAAGAAGACAACAAAGTCAAAGCTCCTACATCAAAAACCTCCAAGAAAAATATGAATTGTTCACAGGCCATGGAAGAGGTCAAAAAGCATTTTGAAAAGGAAGAGAAGTAGAGGAAAAATTGGGAAGAGAAATGAGAATAATGTAGGAAAATCATGAAAAAATGAGTCAATAACTTGTTAATGGAGACCCAGAAAATGCTGAAGAAAATAACACCTTAATAGACTGAACCGGCTGGCAAAAGAGGTCCAAAAAGCCAATAGGGAGAAGAATGCCTTAAAAAGCAGAATTGGCCAAATAGAAAAGGAGATCCAAAAGCTCTCTGAAGAAAATAATTCCTTAAAAATTAGAACGGAGCAAATGGAAGCTAATGACTTTATGAGAAATCCAGAAACTATAAAATAAAACCAAAAGAATGAAAAAATAGAAGAGAATGTGAAATATCTCTTTGGAAAAACAACTGACCTGGAAAATAGATCCAGGAGAGAGAATTTAAAAATTATTGGACTACCTGAAGGCCATGATCTAAAAAAGAGCCTAGACATCATCTTTCAAGAAATTATAAAGGAAAATTGCCCCGATATTCTAGAACCAGAGGGTAAAAAAAATTGAAAGAATCCACTGATCACCTCCTGAAACAGATCCAAAAAGGAAAACTCCTCCGAATATTGTAGCCAAATTCCAGAGTTCCCAGGTCAAGAAGAAAATATTGCAAACAGCCAGAAAGAAACAGTTCAAGTATTGTGGAAACACCATCTGGATAACACAAGATTTAGCAGCTTCTATATTAGTCAATCAGAGAGGTTGGAACATGATATTCCAAAGGTCAAAGGAGCTAGGATTACAACCAAGAATCACCTACCCAGCAAAGCTGAGTATAATACTATATTGCCAATGAGATACCCACAGTGACTGCTATGACTATGCAGGCAAATTCCAAGTTTTTGAATTGCAAGACTCTCTTCATTGAAGATGAAACCAAAACATTTATCCCAACACCAGAAAGCCAAATCCATCATAGCAACAAAGAAATCTATACACATTATCAATGCAGGGTGCACCACCATCCCCAAACCTTCCCTATGGTAGGGCCTTCTCACAAACTCCCTTAAGCAAAATCACTCCTTCTTTCACCCACACTAGCTGCTCTGCTCTCTCTCTCCCTGCATCCTCTTTCTCCAAGCTCCAATCCTCTCCATCTCTCTCTGAGTTCTGACTCACTCCAACTTCCTGCTCCAACTGTTCAGCAAGCCTCTCCCTCCATAGGTTCCATGTAGCTCAGACTCATATGATTCAGGCAGGTCACATAGTCCTATCAATAGATGGGAAAGATCTTCCCATTTCCATGAAAAATACATTAACAATACAAATACTTCAGGGGAGAAAATGGACATTCAATGAAACAGACAACTTTTAAGCATTCTTGATGAAAAGACTTGAGCTGAACAGAAAATTTGATTTTCAAATACAAGACTCAAGAGAAGCATGGAAAGGTAGACAGGAAAGAGAAATCATAAGGGACTTATTAAAGTTGAACTGTTTGCATTCCTACATGAAAAGATGATATTTGTAACTCATGAGATTTTTCTCAGTATTAGGGTAGTTGGAGAGAATATATAGGGTGAGTTGAACATGAAAGGATGATATCTAAAAAAATCAAATTCAGGGGTGAGAGATGAATGTACTGGGAGAAGGAGAAAGGAAGAGGTAGAACAGAACAAAGAAAAAGCTTTTACATTGGAAGGGAAGAGGGTGGTGAGAGAGAGTGAGTGAATCTTATACTCAATGCATTTAGCCTAAGGAGGGAATAACATATCCACTCAATTGGGTATGGAAATCTATTTTACCCCACAGGAAAGTATGGGTGAGGGGCATAAGAGGGGGGTATGAAATAAGGGAGAGAAAATGAGAATGGGGTAATCAGAAGCAAATACTTTTGAGGAGGGACAGGGTCAAAGGAAAGAACAGAATAAATGGGGGTTGGGATGGAAGGAAATATAGTCAGTCTTCCACAACATGACTATTATGGAAGTGTTTTGCATGATTACACATGTATAACCTATATCGAATTGCCTGCCTTCTCAATGAGTTTGGGTGGGAAGGGAGAACAGGAGGGAATGTGGAACTAAGTTTTAAAAACAAATATTAAAAGTTGTTTTTACATGCAACTGGGAAATAAGATATACAGGCAATGGGGTACGGAAATCTATCTTGCCCTACAAGAAAATAGAAGGGAAGAAGATAAGGCAGGGAGGTTATATAAGGGAGAGCAGATTGGGGAGAGAGGTAATCAGAATGCACACTGTCTTGGGGTGGAAGAAGGGGAGAGATACGGACAAAATTTGGAACTTAAAATCTTGTGGAAGTGAATTTTGAAAACTAAAAAAAATAAGCTATAAAAAGAGTACAATTGGCCAAATGGAAAAGAATATACAAAAGCTAATTGACAAAAACAATATCTTAAAAGTCTGAATTGGGCAAATGGAAGCTAATGACTCTATGAGACATTATTAATCAATCAAACAGATTCAAAAGAATGAAAAAATGGAAGAAAAGGTAAAATACATCATGAGAAAAACAACAGGGAAAAATAGATCCAGGAGAGACAATATCAAAATCGTTGGACTAACTGAAAGCCAAAATCAAAAGGAGGACCTAGACAGCACCTTTCAAGAAATTATCAAGGAAAACTGCCCTTGATGTCCTAGAACCAGAGGGCAAAATAGGCATTGAAAGAATCCACTGATCACCTCAGGAAAGAGATCTCAAAATAAAAACTCCAAGGAAGATTATAGCCAAATTATAGAACTATCAGGTCAAGGAAAAAATGCAGCAAGTGGCCAGAAAGAAACAATTCAAATAACAGGGAACCACAATCAGGATTACACAGGGCTTAGCAGCTGCAACATCAAAGGATAAGAAGTCATAGAACATGATATTCCAGAAAGCAAAGGAGGTAGGACTTACAATGGCTTAGCAGTGAAGTCTATTTATGCTACATTATGAATTAGTACAACTTAGCCACTTTGTGTGTGATCTTTCTGGGGTCCTTTCTGTAAATTTGTTGGAGTACATATAGGACACTGTGTTGATAAGCAAAATCGTCTTTGTTTTCTTTGAGTAACTCTGTATTTCGTTGAATCTTGCTAAGTGTTAAGCCCCAAGCCCAGAGCCCTGTTGGGTGTGGAACCTATGTGGATGTGAGCCTCCCAGGATCCTGGGGGGAGTGGCGAGGACTGGAGCCAACAGAAGCCTGTGGTGGGAGGAGCTTGCGGAGCAGTTGGAGCAGAGCTAAGAGGCAGTTGGAGAGGCAGTAGAGAGGCAGTTGGTGAGGCGGTTGGTGACAGCAGTTAAGAGCTGAAGGAGAGAGGAAGCAGTCAGCTAGCTGGGACACAGCTTGGAGATTGTGGTGGAAGTGGCAGTGATGGCGGCAGAGACAGCTACAGCCAAAGCTGAAGGAGTTGTGGAAGCAGAGCCGATCCGAAAGTAGAGCCGACCTGTGTGTGGACCGAGGAGCGCCAAGCAAGAACTTGAGGGCAGTTTGTGATCTTCTTACTGGTAGCATAAATATGATTTGGTTTAATGCCATTATGCTTTTCTGTGGCCTCCTGGTTACTCTTGTGAGATGGACTTATTGGGCCTGGAAGCTTGTGATCAAAGTGTCGAAATGGGGAGGCTGGTTCGTGGGTCTGTTACCGTGGAGCCTAAATAAATGTTCTAATCTTTCTGCCTTCTATTTAGGGAATTCCTTATACCCAATGATTCTGAACCGTTCAGACATATGTATGATTCTCTTTGAGATCATAAATTCGGCCTTCCTACTACAGACACCCAGGTTCCTCTATGGACTTTCACATCACCATTTTAAATGGATAAATAGATAAGTAGAACTAGACAATTTTAGAGTTAGAAGGAGCCTTAGAAATCATGTTGTTCAAAGCCAAGTTTACAAATAAAGACAAGGATACCAGTAGAACTTGGGTATTCAGCTTATGGTTACACACACAGTGGCAGAGCTGGGACTAGAAACTTGGTCTTGCCACCTGGTCCAATGCACTTTTTACTTACTAGACCATACTATTTCTCATCCTTATTATCATCATGGAATGGAAGAGCATTTATTAAGCATTTACCCTGTGATCAGTGTTATTAAGACAAAGCCAGGTAATCCCTGCTCTTAAAGAGTTCACATTCTATTTGGGGGACAACATAGGATGAATGGAATGGCCTGATGGTGCTTAGGGTACATCAGTAGAACTCATGGCAAAGCCCAGATCCTTAGTGTATATTTTTGGGAAAGGGAGGTCCTGGTGGGAATCTAGATGAGTGGAGCCATTAGAAGTTCCCATATCTTTCAGTGGGTTCTCCTTTCTATCACCCCATTTCTGCACTTATTTCAATGATGAGCTCTTTGCTATGTTGCTTCTAGTATCTGTTCAATGCTTTCTTACATTTAGTATGCAAGTAAGAATTATTTTCTACTGGGGACCCTCTGATGATGAGTAAGAATGGCCCCTCTGAAAAAGACTGCCTCACTCTTGATACTGATAACATTTATCCCCAGTGTGGATTCTCTGAAATTACAAAAGGCTGGTATACTATCAATTAATTTGAGAGTCTTTGATTAATAATCAATTTAATTAATAATCAATTAAGTCGGGTATCTTTGATACCCTTACTAGGTGTTAAACCCAGGCCCAAACCCCTATCTACTATGCACTAAGTCTATTTGGGTGTGAAGCCCTCAAGGTCCTAAGGGGAGTTGCTAAGGCCAGAGCCAATAGTAGGAGCCTGAGTTCTGGTCACTCGGATGACATTTGATGATGGCTAAAGAGTGTATAAAAAGAGAGAATAGAGCTATTTCCTTCAGGCTCTCACTCTTAGAGGTGTGTTGATGTGGAGACTCTGGGCAGCTGTAGTTGAGTCCTCCAGCTTGTAAACCCGGATGTTGGGACTTTGTTAAACCCTGGTAACTATGCATTGAGAATTGAATCAGACAAGGTCTGACTGTTGATGTTTGTAATTTGTTTGTATTTGCTCTGAAGTTCAGGGTGCTGGCTTTTTCCCTTGAAATAAGTGAATGATATTTGTATGTTGGATTGATTATAAGATTGTTAACCTCTTAACATTGCTTTCTTTGGTAAAGCAGATTGAAAGAACCTGTGCTAGCAGCATGTTTGTTGTTGGGCTTATGTTGGTTTTTCACCCCCACATCGGCTACTAGCCGAATTGTTGCAACAGCTGGTGCTCCCACTAAAACCTTTCCTACATTTTTTACATTTGTGGTCTCTCTCTGGTGTAGATTCTCCAATGTTTAATAAGACTTGAGATTCTCCTAAAGGAAATGCAAGAAGAATGATGATACACTTCTGACAAAATACCTATATTATTCCAGGATGGTTTTACTCCCATTTCCTCAGGTTTATTTAAAATTTGGGACACTGGGAACAATAGGAGGCAAAGACCAGAAGCTAGCAGGCTTCACATCTTGCCTCCTTAGAAATGCTTGTCTAAGACAATGAACTTGAGTAATTATCAGGAAGCAAATTCAGGTTTTCTTGTTTTATTTTTTTAGAGGTGCCCCACATACCAGCTGTCTTGATACCTATAGCAATATGTATTTACCATTCCACAGCCCATATACCAAAGGACATATAGATAATATATAGAGGGACTGAGAGAATACCAGTAATATTTGTGACTATAGTAAAAGATATCATACAAGATTAAATAGATGCATTTCTGGGGTTTTTTGGGTCCATTTAAAAAAAGGATGTTAGTTCCTCTGTCCTGCAAATAAGCTGGATTTTGAGTCCTTCTGGCAAACATTGAGATGGAGACAGAGCAGCAATGCCTTTCAAGCAGTGCATATATTTAGTCTATGTAGAGAACGAATATAGTTGGCATGGGTAACCTTAAGGCAAAGTCTTGGCATCTCAATATAGCTTGATCATCTTTTTTCTTACTAAAAACCTCCTTAATGAGAATGACTTAAAAGCTTGCTCCACCTATTTCACATACTTTAAAATTACACTAATTATTTTTCTCAGAACTAATTCAATTCAGTTTTCATTGATTCATTGATGCTTACGGTTCACTAATAGTTCAAAGCTCTAAATTGCTCAGTGTCTTTTTGAATTATTTTCTCCAATTCCATTGTTTCTATTACTTACTATTGAAATTTGTACCTTATTGACTTAAGAATGTAATTCTTTACTGTTGACCTTAGTTACTGGGTCTATTATTGGGGTTTTTCCATTAACTAATAACAGCTCTGGTCTGATTTGCCATCTTACCAACCATGGGGGAAACATCTCTGTACCAAATTCTTATACCACAACAAAGTAGAAAGCTGTTCTCCCTTCCCAAACCAGCCCTGAAAAACACTGCCGCACTTATTCTGATCTTTTGTCATCCATTTGGGTAACAAGTAAAAGAAACTAGCTCTTTCAGACAGGATCCTTTCTTCTAGAGTCTCTTAACAGAAGACACGGTTTCAAATTCTAATATTCACCATTCTTTGATAATATGTGGGGATCCTGCTCTGTAATCAACATATACCATTTTCTTATAAAGGGTTTCTTACCTCTGTGGAATCTGAAGAAAATTAAATATATTTGGACTTGCTAATAACCACATCTACTTCACAGGGTTATTGTGAGGACAAAGTGAGATAATTGTAAAAAGTGCTTATCACTGTATCTGGCACAAAGTAGGTGCTATATAAATAACTAAAGCCAATAGTTCTCTAGTCTTTTCACCACTGGGGGGAAAGGTTTGAGTGGGAGGAGGGCAGAGTCCTGCACCCAAGTCTGAAGCTCCTTAGCTTGGTTCTAGCATTGCTCTAGCATTAACAGCTCTAAGAATTGTTCCTTTATGTGCATCTCTGGCCTCAACCATTGATGGCAAATGTTCCCGAGTTGGCCTCACATGGTTCAAGTGTCTCCTGGTTTTAGAAATGCCTAGAATTTTGAAGAGTTTTCTGGGATCCAAGAAGTATCATCATCTGCCACTCTGTCAGAAGCCCCTTCTGCTTCTAGTCATTTCGTATTAGAATTTCTTCCATTCACCTGTGGTCCATGGTTGGGATATAACCCTTTTGAATCATTCTTTAGGTGTATTCCCAAAAGAAATGAATTCTCCATTTACTCAGAGCTGTATGAAGGATACAAATAAAGAGAAAAATAAATATATTTTATCTAGACAGTAACAGTATAAAAATGACAGTATAAGAGAACAAATCTCAGCTTCCTTTTGGAAGGAACCCTTGTGCTCCACATATCAAGGCGAGTACCATGAGATAATGTTATTGCTGCAAGGGTCATCAGTATAGTAGTGGGTCTATACTGCTAGGAAGGTGTATTGGAGCAAGGAGGAAAATTTATTTTGGGACTGAAAAGATTAAAGGTAGAAAAGCAAAGTTAAAAGGAAAGCTTGTTCTCTGTTGCCCCTAAAGATGTTTGCATTGTTTCCTTTTTGAACAAATTTTAGGATTTATGGCAGCATCAGACTGGGGCTAGGGTATCAGCGCACCTATAATCTGGCTCTTATTTAATGAAACACTTCTCTGTCAATGAGTATGTAACTCAACTAGACGCAGCAAATGATTCCAGGGAGGGAGCAAGGGAGCAAAGTAACAGGTTGAATTGTACGGAATGTAGTTTAAGGCCAGGAAGCTCTTCATGGAGAGAAAAGTCTTGATGCCATGTGGAAAAGCTCTCTGAATATGAGGGCCAGAGATTGGCCATGTTGGTAGAAGAGAGGCAGGGAAGCACCATCCACGTGGGGAGCAGTAAGGTCACTGCCCGCCTCTCCAAGAGGAGACTGCGAAGCTCTGGAAGAGCTGCATAATGCCCTACTAGTTGTCCTTTGTATGCTAGAGTTAAGTTTCAGTACCCACCTCCAGTCCTGGAAGGCAGGTAGTAGACTCGGATTCGAGAGCAGCACTCCACAAGACAGGAAGACAGAGGGAAGCCTGTAGCTTAAGGTCAAGGTGAACTAGAAAACCCCTCTTTATACTTGCACTTTGTTAACTCTGTAGGGTTCCTAGGAGTTCTTAGACTTCAGAGATCTCTGCCTCTCCCTACCATGGCATGGATCTTGCAGCCTGTCGACATCAGGGGAAAAAAGCAGCTTCCTAGACGCTTGGTCTCCTGCATGAAAATGTAAGCTCTTAAGGGCCTGGAAAGGTTTCATTTTTGTCTATATCCCAACCGTATAGCACTGTGACATAGTGCTTAATAAATTGCTTATTGACTGAGGGAAGCTGAAATATCAGGGACGAAAAAAGACATGCTCCCTCCCCTTTCCCATAGTGCTATTGTGCTCAGTAACACATGCTTCCCGAGTTTCGGCCAAAGTTGATTTTTAAAATATTTTCAATGCTCAAGTTTTGACTTACTCCCCTGTCTATTACCTCTGGGCAGTGGTGTGTGCTGAAGTCAGCTCAGATCAAGGTCTTGCTTGTTAAATTTTCAATGTGAGCATTTACACCTCAGAAATCTGCAAACTACAAATGTGGGCTTGCGTTATCATTTTGTCTAGGCTAAAAAGTGGTGGAGAAAATTTTAATGCATATTAAACTTAAAAGTGTGTCATGGGTGGATGTCTTTGTCTTCTCGCTAACCTCTCTGCCCGTCCCCCCCCCCCCCCCCCCCCCCCCCCCCCCCCCCCCCCCCCCCCCCCCCCCCCCCGCCCACCTCTTACCCTAAATTGGCTGTTAAAACTTTTTGCCAACTCCTCCAGGATCAGAATAAATTCTTGTTTGGCTTTCAACGTTCTTGGTAACTTGGTTCCTTCCTACCTTTCCAGTCTTCTTACACTTGACTCTTCTCCAGGCACTTTAGGTTCCAGCCAACATTGGCCCTCTTGCAATTCTTCCAACATGACATTCCATCTACAGGCTTCATGACTAGACAATGTAGTTCCCCCCACACCTAGAATCCAGAATGTTCTACTGCCTTCACATCTTGCTTCTTGGTTTGCATGTCCTTTGAAACTCAGCTCAAACCCCACCTACTCCAGGCCTTTCTGCCTCACTTCCACCACCCTCTGGGCTAATGCCCTATGAGATTTCTTTCCATTTACTCTGTATATATCTTGTATGTACCTAATTGTATACTTGTGGTCTCCACCCTCACCCACCCCCACCCACCCCCTCAGAATGTAAGCTCCAGGAAGGCAGATTTTATTTTTGCTTTTCACTGTATCCCTAGTACTTACTAGTGTCTTGAACAAGTACTTAATGCTTGTTGACACAATCTCCCTGTGAATATTGCAGCTTTATTCATTATTTTAAGGGTGACATGCCCATACTTTAAAACTGGGGTTAGGAGCCAAAACACGGTTGGAACTCTGAAATTGTCATGCTATATTGATAGATTTTATATCACCACCACTCAAAGATGGAAGTTACTATAAGCCTTCTGAAGCTATGTGATTCTTCTCAGTGTTCCCACAAACTCTCCATGAGGGATTATGCAAGAGACTGAAAGTTCTCTAGCACTTTCCCTCCTCGTTCCCCTGCAACTGGACCTGTGATTTTCAATGGTATAAGAACAATGCAGGTCCACAGCCACTCTGACATCATACAGCCTTAGACAGTTGCCTGGAAACAATGAAAATGTTAAGTGCCTTGCACAGGGTGTAGCAGCCTGGTGTTGTTCAGTTGTGCCTGACTCTTCATGACCTCATGGACTATATGGTTTGTGGGGTTTTCTTGGCAAACATACTGGAGTGGTTTTCCATTTCCTTTTCCATTGGAGTAAGGCAAACAAAGGGTAAGTGACTTGCCCAAGGTCTCATAGCTAGTGTCTGAGGTTGGATTTGAACTCAGGTCTTCCTCACTCCAGGCCCGGAGCAATATCCACTGAGCCATCTAGCTGCCTCCTAGCAGCTGGCAGGACAAAAATGAGGTTTCCTTGTGTGGAAAGGCATCTCTCTACTATGGTTATGCTGATTCTCCCTTTCAATCACCAATGTAAATATACAATTCTAGCTTTCCCCATCTTGCCTTTCCTTTTCTCTGAAAGACCCCATAATCCCTATCTTTTCCCATCAGAGAGGTCTTCAGTAATTTATGTTCTTTTATGCCACATACGTACTTTATGCTACTTCTGGCACTAGTCACTCTTAATGTGTTGTTGTCTGCTTATATGAGCCTTTATACTGAACCTTGCATAATTTGGATTTCAAAATTTTATAATTTATAACCATGTGGCATCAAGAGAATATTAACTTTACACTTCAAAGAGCTTTTGTGGAAGTACGCAGTTTGGGATAACTGAAAGCAGTATTTCTCCATGTAATCAGCACAACCTCCTTATCCTCATCCTGCTCAATTTTGGGCCTAGCCCACTAATCATTAGAAGTTCTTCAGGGTACATACAGACTGATTATTCAACTGGTCCCAACCAGTTCTCTGCTTCTGCATAAGATGCATTTTTTGCTTACTTTTTAGGGATATGAATGGTTAGACTGTCATTACCATGGATTTCATCAAGAAAGTTCAGAAACTTTGGTACAATTAACACAATGTCATGTGGGAAGAGAATACAGAGAATCTTAGTAATAGTGAACTTTTTCATGCAGACAGTATCTTTCATAATAGTGGCAGATGCTATCTTTTGGTGTCAACTAACTAGTAGGGGACTTCAGAACTAACATATTTCTTTTTTACCTCCCCCCCCCTTTTTCTTGAATGATTTTTATGTGCACCTAGGAGGAAAAAAAACAAACTTTAGAACCCTTAAGACTGCATTTTGCTCTGAGTTAAATATTTTACTCAAATCAGTAAAAAATGGAGGATCTTATATTCTCTACACAGCTCAGCTTTTTGTGTGAAAGTCATCATGTTGGTTCAAAGCCATTCTGACTAGAGAAGTTTCTGAAATGTTTTCATTTTCTGAAATGAAACCTTATAGGTCTTGTAAAGCTTGAATTCAACTCTGATATTGCAGGTACTGTATATATAAAAGACCATTGTAGAGACTTGTCTTCAAGAAACTTCAAAATAAAGAGGACTAAATCAATATGCTAAACCTTCCACTAAAGCCCTACTCTAATGCTTCAATAAAGGGTGGCAGTCACTCTTGGTTCCTAAGGCTTTGACAATAAAATGCAAGCTCTGTCTTGTCTTTATCATAAAAGGGTTTTGAGTGTACTGTCCATTGTCTGGAGTCCAACCAGACTAACTTTAGAGAGGCTTAGCCACCAGGTGATTTTTTTTTTTCTTTTTGTAATAGCAACTTAGGTTTCAAGGCAAAATCCAAGAAAAAAGATCCTAAGAAGCAGAATGGCAGGGAGAGATGAAGAATGTGATAGAAGAAAGAAAGAAAGACTACAGAACACTATGAGCTGAGTAGTAAGTATTATTTAGGTTCTTTGCAAAGACTGGAAAGATGGATGCTCTGAAGAAGCAAGTGCCAGCACTCCAATAAGTGATAATGAAGTTCCACAGGAAGATCATCCAGTGAGGGTAAGAGGGGAAAAAACATGAATACCAATGGTTTGTAACTTGAGTGCCAAGGCAGTTATTTGTCCACTTAACACTAATAATAGTGAGATCTACTGTTTCAAGTAAATGTGATATGAGATGAGCATTTCCCAAGATTTGTGATTCATGAGGACAAATAGCAGTGTTAGAAGGAAGTTACAGCAGAAAGCATTGCTAAGGATTATTAAGATATGGATCATGAAAGTGTAGATGTTAGGAGCAGATATGATATCATCTACTACTAACTAATGCCAGAAGTTTTGGAAGGAAAAGTAGATTTGGAAAGAGAGTTGGCGATGTCTGAAAACAGGATTTGAGTTCTTTGGGTCACGGCTTAAAATACAGGAATCATAAATTTAGAGCTAGAAGAGCCCTGAGAGTCCATCTAGTCTACCCTACCTTATTTCATAAATAAGAAAACTGAAGTGGAGACTAGACCAAGGTCATACAGGTAATAAGGGGAACACAGATTCAAACCAAGATTTTCCTACTTCAAATACAACACTTTTTTTTACCATTGTGTTGGTAAGCAAAATGGTCTTTGTTTTCTTTGAGTAACTCAGTGTATTTCATTGAGCCTTGCTAGGTGCTAAGCCCCAGGCCCAGAGCCTATGTGGGTGTGGATTGATGACTGAGGTGGGGCCCAGGGTGGGGCTGGCTGGGGGGAGGTGTTGACTCCAGAACCATGCCCTGTTGGGTGTTGACCTAGTCTATGTGGATGTGAGCCTCCCAGGGTCCTAGGGGGAGGGGCCAACTCGGGAACCAATGGGCTGTGGTCATTCAGGCAGCGCTTGAGGATGCCAGGAGCTCGATAAGAGGAGAGAGGACAGCTTGGGGGTTGATTTTCTGTTGGAGCCAGAGACAGCTACAGCTGAAGCTGAAGATAAAACCGAAGCTGAAGCAGGAGCTGCGGCCTGGAAGCAGAGCCGACCC
>CM053626.1:155222790-155241661 GCA_028646595.1 Phalanger gymnotis | reverse complement strand
GAATGGAAAAAGGCCAAAACTTCCTACAACTATCCAACAAACCAGACAGCACAGAGGATAGTATCTACTACATAGAAAGGATAGAAATACACAGTAACTAATAGGAGACAAAAATCTATAAAATGCCCTAGAAATAAAATCCGTGTCTTTGGCAAAACAAATTCCACAGCACAAAGTACAGGTAATAGGTAAACTAGAGAAATTTTACTCCATTAGATATCCCTGAGATTTTGTGGAATAGAACTCACAACTGGAACATAGTTCTAAAGGGATGTAACTTATTGAAAAGATAACTAGATAAGGGAAAGTGACATAGAAATATTATATTAAGGAAATATACTCATGAGAAAAAATCCAGGAATCATATTGGGGAAGCATAAATGGAAAAGCATTTGGCTGAAGATCAGCAGAGTGAAAACCAAAAGCAGTATTGTTATAGGAGTATACTATAGGGCACCAGGACAGATGAAGGAAACAGATAAATCTTCTAGAAACAAATCATAAGTCTGTTACAGATACATGATTAAGTAGCGAGAGAGGATATCTGCTAGAGTTCTCTCTGCCAAAAACAAAGCAGCTAATGATTTCTGGGTCATCTTAATGATATTTTCAACCTTTGAAAATGGAATAAGGTAGGCGGGGAACTGCTGTTCTTGAACTAATTCTGGCCAATGAAAAGTAATTGGTCTTGAAATAGAAATGATAATAACCAGCATTTACACAACACTTCAAAGACTGCATAATGTTGTATGTGTTACCTTATTTGATCCTCATATGAACAATCCTGTGAGGTAGGCACTATCATTTTCTCTACTTTTTTCCAGTGAGAAAAATGAGGTTGAAAAGTCACCTGCCCAGGATCACATGACTAGTATCTGAGGTAAGATTTGAACTTGAGTCTTCATGACTCCAAATCCAACACTTTTGCCGACTGCATCACCTAGCTGCTTACAATATAAATAAAAAAAAAGGTGGGATTTTTTTAGAGTGGTCACTTCTCCTATATTAGGATCTGTGATAGTAAGTAAAGTTGGGCAACACCTGGCAGATACCCTAGATTCAGAACTTTCAGAAGATTCAGGAAAAAGATGTATAAGATTTTAAGGGCCTAAAAGCCGTCAGGGTGAATTACCCCAGGATGGATGGCAGGCTCTCTCAATAGTGAAACTCTGAAAATAGAAAATATTCCTATGAGAAAGGAAAAAGGGGCACTGTCTGGAGAGACAATTATGGAGACATAGAAAATTCATTAATCAACTTTGATTTAAATAGGACCTATAGTGACTGAAGATAAATACAAGACCATAGCACAGCCCATTAGGAATGGTATCAGGGTTGCTAATGCTCAGAATGAGCTAAGGTTGGCAAAGAATGCTAATGAAAACAAAGGGTTGTGGGGTTTTTTTTGTTGTTGTTTAAAAAATCTTACAGTATTGTGCTGATAATATGATTGAAGATCTTTCCTACCCATTCAATAGGCTTCACATGGGGCCTGTTAAGAGAGGCAGGCCCATACCTTTGTGATGTCAATCAGTGATTAAAGCTCTTTCCCACACTCCTTTGCCTGTTGGGCATGAAGCCCTTGGGCCCTAAAAAAGAACATATACACCCAGAAGGCAGCTATTAAGAACCAAGAATTCAGAAGTCAGAAGAGAAGCCAGACTTCAGAATTCAGCCCAAGGAGTATAGTCCACACAGCTGCAGAAGAGTGTGCTGAGGGGAGAGTGGAGACCAGAGAGCTGCAACCAGAGGGCTGAGGGGGGAGAGGACACAGGCAAGCAAACAGGATTCCTGAGTGATTGTTTATGGGAAGGCCTGGGGTGAGGTGGAAGGTTACAGGATGGCTTGGCTCTTTGCTATAATACTCTGGTTTAATCTCCTTATTGCTACATTGACATGGGCTAAATGGCTCTGGAATACAATTACTGCTGTATCAAATTGGAATTACTGGTTCTAGGATTTGATTCTTTGGTGCCTAAATAAATGTTATACTTCCTCTGCCTTCTACCTAGAGAGTTTTTCATACTTTGCGATTCTGAATCATATAGGCATGTTCATGATCATCCTCCAGGTCATGAATCTTGCTTTACTGATGTAAGTACAGAAAAAAGAAAAAGTTAAACGAAGATAAGTGGGCTAATTAACTTCAGGAAAAGGGAGATACTGAATATTCACTGTACCTCTGTTTTCTTTGGAAAAATAAAAAGTTTGGACTAGAAATGACATAATTAGTTGATAAGGAGCTCCAGACATTTGCTGGAGTTCCCTAAGGCAAAAGCAGAGAAACCTTATTACTTCTTGACTTATTAGTCCTTCAAAAGCTGGAGGAACCATTAAAGGGAAATTCTATTCTGTTGTATTTTGTATTGTATTATATTGTATTACATTATGTTTTGTTCTATTCTGTTCCGTTCTATACCATTGTGGCATCACCTAGTATTTAATAATTCCATTATCTTAGAACTTCATTCATCTGTCCTAGTGAACCTTAAAATAAGGCAATAACTGAGCTTAGATACCATTTATCAGTATGATACTGTTAATCCCACCAACGTATAACTTCCATTTCTTACCTCTTGCTGAGATAGAAATTATGGGAACTCTAGGAAATGACCACTCATCTGGATGTACTCTGACATGTGCCCTATATTTTGGGAAAATAGATTTCCTTCCTTTTCAGAGGTATGAGAGATCCTCAAGAATGAAATTCTTAAGCTATGTAGGGAAAGGAAAAGTGAGACTTGTCTGAGTGTGGATATAGAGAATTCATCAGACAATTCAGATTTTTTAAAAACAGTTTTTAAAAAATGCAGCCAGGTATGGGTGGCATATAGCTGTAATCACTACTGAGGAGGCCTAAGGCTAATGGATCTTCTGAGCTGGGGAAATCTCAGGTATGGAGAACTGACCTGCAGTGAGCTAAAGTGATCAGTGTTCAAATCAAATCTGGCACCAATACAGTGGGCCCCTCTGGAGTGGTGAGCCACTAGGATGAGTAAGGAGGGTCAAACTGGCCTAGGTTGGAAATAGAGCAAGTTAAACATCTACTGACCTTCCTAAGAGGGATCGGACCATGAGCATTCCCTATATAACCAGACTGAGTGAAGAAGGAAAAAGGGAAGAAAGTGAGAGAGGGAGGAATGAATGAAAGAGGAAGGAAGGGAGGGAAGAAGGAAGGAAGGAAGATCTAACTAACTGAAGATGAATATGTGATCAGGGCACAGTCTTGCAGGAACTATGTCAGACCCTCCCCAACTCCTTTTCAAGGTGGGAGGGATACTAGTCTACTACATACAAATTCAAACTTTTCCTATGATTCATTAGTTTTGCTGGTTTTTTTTTTCTTGTTTAAATTTATTTGTTATAAGAGACAACTCTCTGGAAGGGGCAGTCAGAAACAAGATCAAAATCTAGGTGATGTAAAAGCAAAAGGTTACAATAACATCTATTTTCAAAAGAACAATTTCAGGAATTCTAACACTCAGAAAGAGCTGAGTCTGGTAAGAGAAGCTAAAAACAAAAAAAAAAAGTTGTTTAGGGTTTTTAAAATTTGTTTTTAAAAATTGTACTGAGAGAAAAAGGATAATCAAAATGGAATGGGACCTCTGCTTGGGGTGGATGGGATAAGTGGCAACAGAGAGAAAACAGAGCTTTCCAATTCTTATTTTGCAACTGTTTTCTCAGACAAGATGGTCTTTAACCTGGATTTAACAGAACAAAAATGACTAATAGGTGGTTGATGCCTAAGATAAGTAAAGGAAGAGTAAGAAAAAGGTTTTCTTTGATGAATTAAAGTCATCTGACCCTGATGAATTACATCCTCAGGTCCTGAGAGAATTGGGAGATGTGGCTGCTGAGCACACCTGTGATATCTGTGATATATTTTATCTGTGATAAAGAGCTTGGGAAACAGAAGACATACCATAAGACGAGAAAAGGGCAAATGTGCCCATTTTCAAACAAAGGAAAGAGACCAGAATCTGCAAACTAAAGGTCAGTAATCTTGAATCCCTTAAGTCCCAAGGAGATCATTTGAGAGATAACTGGCAAACATAGAAAGAGAAGGGGTGATTTCATGAACAAGCCATCCTAGACTAATCTCATTTCCTTTCTTGACAAGATTAATATTAAACTAGCAGATAAGGGGAATGCTGCAAATATCATTTACTTAGATTGTGTCAAAATTATTGATAAAAAAATCTCCTACTAGTCATGTGAAGATATTGGAGAGATGTAGATTGAGATGGATGTCCATACTCAGAGTATTTATAAATGGTTCAACATTAGCATGCCTCAGGTAGAATGTGCTAGGGATTTGACCTTGGCTGTCTGCTGTTTGACATTTAAATCAATGACTCCAATAAAGCACAGATGGCATACTCATTAACTTTGCTGACTTAAAGCAAGGATGGATAGTTAACATTATAAAGTGGATGACAAAACTGGTATCCAAAAAGATCTTGATAGGCTAAAACAGGGGTCTTCAAACTCTAACCTGTTTTTGTAAAACTGGAGCTAAGAATAGTTTTGAAATTTTAAATATAATCAACTTTATTCAATAAAAACCATTTTTAGCTCCCTGCTCACTGCTGACCACTAAGCTACAGCATTGGACTGAATCTAGTATGATGAAACTCAACAGAAGATTAAAAAGCTGTGAAGAGGTCAATTTTTATCTGTGTCAGGAAAAATTTCCTAACAACTAAAGCTTACCAGAAGTGGAACAGGCTACCTATAGAGTGCTGTGGTCCCTGTCCTTGAAAGTCTTTAAGCAGAGTATAGATGATTACTTGTCAGATATGCTATAATAGGGGTTCCTTTCATGTACAGGTCCCTTTCATTTCTCAGATTCTGTGGTACTCTAAATTGAAACCTAAGTGGTATAAGACTGACTTAATTCCTAGAAAAATTACAAGATTTGTCTGTATACATCTATTATCTCTCCCTCCCATTCCCCCTACCTCCACTGAACAAAAAAGAAAAGTAAAACTCTCTTAACAAATTTGCATAGTCCAGTACAAGAAATTTCTGCATTGGCCATGTCCAAAAATGTATACATAGACGATATTATTAAAGAGATTTATGAACATCTAGAAAAGGAAGTACCAATCACCAAGAGTCAACACAGCTTCATCAAAGAGACCATGCATCACTAACCTCATTGTCTTTTTTTGATAGGTGTGCCAGACTGGGAAGATCCAGAGAATATCCAGGCTTTAACAAAGACTGTGGCAAAAGACTCTCATACTATCATTGTGGAAAGGACGGAAAGATGTAGGCTAGGTGGTACTATTTTTAGGGCGATGAAGAACTCAATGATTGACAAGATGCAAAGTCATTGATGGTTCATTGTGAACTTGGTCTTCAGGGCAAGGCTCTGAGAATCACTGCTGTCCCCAGCTGCTGATATGCCTATCAGATTTGTATATGATTAATCTGGTAGAGACAACTAACAGATAAATAACATGATGGACAGGAATCAGATTCCCCAACAATTATTAATAGGCTATAACAATGGTTTGAATGTAAGAGAGATATAGAATGGAGGTATGACTAGATCACAATTTATGAAAATGCCTGGGGCATTTAAATGCAGTTTAACTGCAAAGATCAGTGTAAGTCCACGGTGTAACAAAGCAGTCCCTAAAACATGATTTTAAGCTGTACTGATATAGTATCCAGAATTTGAGATGACAGTTTCACTATATTCTGCCATAGTCAGAACTACATCTGGAATATTATGTCCAATTCTAGGTGTCCCATTGTAGGAGGGACCTTGATAAGCTGGGGTTGGATTAAGAGTACAGTCTAGTTAATTAGGGGCTTCATTCCATTTGAGGATCAGATGAAGGATTTGGTACTGTTTATCCATGGCATAGAAGTCATAGGGGTGATACGTAAGTCGTCAAGTATTTGAAGGGCTTTATAGAAGAAGAATTAGATTTATTTTGGCTAGTCCTAAAGAGTAATCCTAGGAGAAACGGATGGAAGGCTGCAGTGTAAGGTTTAGACTTGACACAAAGAGAATTTCATAATAGAGCTCTCCAAAAGTAAAATGGGAGTCCACAGGAGGTATTGAGTTAACTATCACTAGAAGTTTTCAAACAGAATTTGGATGAGCAATTACTGAGGATACTGTAGAGGAAATTCTTGGTTGCATGTGTGATTGTCTCATAGGCTTTCTGTTTGCCCCTGCAAACTCTTACAATTCTGTGATTCTGGAACAGGAAAAGAATATTTCATAGCATTAATTTTTATAACATTCAATAGAGTAATTTTTTTCTGAAGATTTTCCTTCCTAATTATGGCTGACAGATGAAGTAAAAATGGTTGTTAGATTAAAATGAGTGTTACTTGGAAATACCTGTTCCCTTGTTGAGTTGGAAGATACAACCCCAAGTTCTAATTGCCACCCACTAGACTCTACTGAGGAGAATGTGGGTCCAGGGATTCCTGATCCTTAGCCTAAGTCAGCTTTCCCGATGGTAGTTAGAGTGAGGAGGATAAGGAGCACCCTGTGCTATTGACCTACTAACTAATAGACCATTAGTGTGAAAATCATCAAGATAAGCACTGATTTTGATGGGTTTAACCAGAAGCTTATCTCATTTGTGCAATGTATACCTGAGATGTAGGTGATGTTAGACAGACTTAGGGCTGAAAGATACTTCAAGATAAAAGAAAAATCATGTTTATTATATCTAGTTCCATTGTTACCTTGACAAACACACACTACTGAGTGAACCCAAACAAAGGGCTGCTCACTCTTAAAATCTTATAGACCACATGCATATGCAATACATCATTAAAACCAAGAATATGTACTTTTTCTAAGAGCAAACTACAAATGATTCCATTTTTCTTCTTACTTTTACTGATTTTGTATACATCTAACCTAAGGCCTAACAACCCTATGTTCCCAAGTCCCTTAGTGTTCCTAATTTAAGCAGAACCACTTCTGCCACTCAGAAGCAATTACTGAGGGATTAGAGAGACACCCATTTCCTTTTTTAACCCCAAAATAATCCTAGAGCATAGACAAATTCTTCACAGATGGGGAGCTTGTAATTTTATATATTTTTTTAATCCTTGCTTTCCTAGATTGCAGACTGGCTGATTATTTGGTCTTATTAGTAATAATGGATATTGTCTTACGCAGCCATGCCTTAAAAAATTAGCCTGTATGTATTCCCTGAACACATAATAAGTGGCAGCAACTAATATTGAAGAGGGTAGGGAGCAGAAGCCAGCTTAAAAATTCATTGTGGATAATCCATACAGTAAATAATATATACTTTCATTTAACAAACATTTATTAAATTCTCACCATGTGCTCAGCACGGTACTAGGCACTATAGGATACAAAAGTAAAAGATAATGTCCCCTGCCCGAAAGGAGCTTACAATCTAGCTGTAAGACAACACATACGAAGTGAGTATATAGTACTAGCTAGCTCTTAATCATTTTGGAAGCACAAGATAATAAAATATAAACCATGAGTGATCAGTGTAAATAATGTGAGATTAGTTACGGGAAGCTGAGAGTAGGTGATTTGAGCTCCATCTTAAAATAAGTAATGGACATGGAATGATTTTAGGCTGGAGCAATTCTTAAGCAAGGAAAAGAAGATGAACAAAATGTTAATAAAATAGGCAAATGAACATATAGAAAATGGTTTAAAAGGTCTGAACTAGCTAGAAGCAAAAAGTAACAAGAGATGAGATTAGTACTTCTGAACAGCAAACTGATGGAGGACCTGGTGGACAGGCTAAGTTTAAATTGAATCCAATGAATAAGGAATCACTATAGTTCTTGAGGGAAAAGATGTCATGAAGTAATGTTCAACGTATACAGAATATTGGAGGAGGTATATAAGAGATGGGGAAAGCAACCAAGTGACTTAAAGTAATTCATGTATATGATAATGGGTCAGTGATGGGAAGAGTGACTGTGGAAATGTAGACTAAGATGTGATACATATTGCCAAATAAGAATCTAAGTACCTGGTATCGGAGAAGAAGAGTTCAAAAGAATTAAAGGTTGAGTTATTAGTAGACTTAGAGGATAATGATACTGTCCAGGGTAATGGGGAAATTGAGGTGATGTCTTTTTGGTAACAGGGAAAAGAAAGGGAGAGGAACAGTGATCATCCATTTTTCTTTCCAATATATCAAATTTCAGGTGTTCATGTTAGGTATATCCCCTTGAGTCTGTGTAACAGGCAACTGGAAAAGTAATACTGGAAGGAGATGATTTCCCTGAAGAAATGGATATAGAGGGAAAAGAACAGAAGCTTAAAAATTAAGCCCTGATAACCAGAGTTCAAAGGTCAGGAGAAAGAGAAGTTAGTGAGAAAGACCCACAAAAAAAGGTGGAACATGTTAGAAGAACCATGGAAATATAGTCACAGAAGAAATTTTAAGGAAAAGGTAGTCATATTTATTAAATGAACTTGTGGTAAAGAAATATGAAAACTGGAAAGAGACCTTTTGATTTGGTCAGGGCATTGATAATCATTTTTAATACCTACACCTACATGGTGAGAACAGAAGCAAAATTATAGTTTAAAGACAGTAAGAAAATAGAAAGAGGAATATTTAACTAATTTGAGAAGGCAAAAAAAGTAGCAAAGAAATAAGGTTATTACCAATTTGAGAAACTAGGAGGCAACTAGGTGGCACAGCAGAAAGAGTACTGGGGCTGGAGTCAGGAAAGACTTGTTTTCAAATCTGGCCTCAGACACTGGCTATGTGACACTTAACTCCTGTCCAGTTTCTTCAACTGTAACATGGGGATAATAACAGCACCCACCTCCCAGAGCTGTTGCGAGGATCAAATAAGATATTTGTAAAGCACTTAGCACAGTAGCTGAGATATACAAGGCATTTATAAATGCTGATTTCCTTCAGTCCAGGAAGGGTAGAAGGGAAATAGGATTGTAGTTGGAAGAAGTATCTATCTGGATTAAGAGAAGGTTCTTCATATTTAACCCAGCGGGTGAGCTAAAACTTTGGTCTATTCTCTTTTTTCATCTCTTATACTGTTCATTCACTCTGCTCAACATATCTCACTTCCCCTTAACCGAGATGAACATTAGATGCTATTGCTTTATTTATGCAGTTACTCTCCTAAACTCCATGTCCTATTTGCACAGTATTTTATGCTCTGCGTATTTCCTCTTAATGGAGAAATATAAAATGACAAAGATTTGTTTTTTTTTCACGCCATCTCCACAAAGACCTAAGACTTACCCTAAAAGTGAAGCAAAGAAATGTAATTTTTGTTGGGTGGCAAGGCACTTAACCTTTGTGGATCTCAGAATTCCTCACTTGTAAAATGAGTAATCTATTCCTTACAGCTTCAAAATATTATGATAATATATTGTTGTAAGAAAAAAACAAGTGGTTTTGGAAAAGCAGTTGTCCCTCATAAGTGTTGGTGGTTGAATGGGGAAGTAAAACTGCTTAAGTTCTTTTACAAAGCAAAACACCAAAAGAGAGCAGCAATTTTAACACAAAGAATAATTCACAGGAAGCAAAATTTAAACAATAAAACCCATGGTCTCAAGGTAAGAAGCAAAGTCAACTAGAGACCCTAATGAAAGATTTTGTGGCCTAGACCTATGCCTGGACTATGGTTCTAGAATGTCTTACTTGAAAAAAAACAGAAGAGATTAAAAAGGGGAAGAGCAGCATTAAATATGAAGAAGATACACTTGTATGAGGAACTCTAGAAACCAGAGTGGGAAAATTTGAGAGCATCTGGGTGAAGATGAGGAGAGGGAGAAACAGCAGTAATCCTGTCATGCCTATACCACCTGGACAGTAGGAGGACAGATAGATAAGGAGTTCAAGAAAGAGAACATGGGAACATAATACCGTGATTCAGGATTCTGATTTTCTACATATCTGGTGGAGCTCTCTTACTGCCCAAATAGGGAGAGGGAGGAAGGACACAGAGAAACTGGGACACCGCTATTTTGGACCTGATTCTTATCAACAAAGAAACAATGAGAAGCATTTTAGAATTCATGACAGCAAAGAAGACAGCCAAGAAGTTTAAAATGCACTCTATATTTTGGCAGATTTTGAAAGGTTCAAAGAAAGAACAGGAAGAATTCCACGGCCCAAGTTCCACAGGGTAAACCCAAAAAGGATGGGAAGGTCTCAAACTCTGAAGACAGACTGACAGGCACACACACACACAATAATTTCAAGGAGTAAAGTGAGTCTAAAGAGGCAAATGTAGACTAGCTTTGGTAGAAAACAGGATGAATAAAAAACATGGCATGATGCCAAATAGTGTCTGGATGACTAAAGCTCACAATAAACTACTAGCTAAGTAGGAAACAAAATATTTTCTAGGCTTTATTGGAGTATCAAAGAAGGAATAGGCCTAGTCTCGGAGTGGATTAGATGATGATGAAAAGGAATGGAAAGGATAAATTCATTAATTCTTATTTTGCTTCTATTTTTTTTCTGCCATGGTGAATAAAGGATGAATGCCTAATAAGGATTTGACATTCTAATTAAGAATACATTAAGAAAGCTCCTAGATGTTCTGACTTCAAGTCATCTGTTTCAAATAACTACACATAGAAGATACTAGAAAAAACTGCCTGATAGGGGTGATGAGTCACTGTTAGTATCAGTCAAAGATCATGATACTTACCTTCAAGTATCTGAAGGGCTGTTAGGTACAAGAGTTATTAGACATTTTCTGCTTGGTCTGAGTGTGAAGAACTATGTCAATGGTCAGAACCTATAGATTTAGGCTTGTAACAAGAAAAAACTTTCCACCAATTAAACCTATCTAAAAGTGGAGTGCCTGAGGAGGTAGATTATTCAATAATGGATATCAGGTATAGATTGTATGATCACTTCTTGGGAATGTTTTAAAAAGCATTATTAGTCAAGTATGGATTGAAGATGGTCCCTGGGTCTTTTCCAATTCTGTGATCCCATAACTATAACCATAACATTTTAGAATGTAAGCTTCATGAAGGCAAGTACTGTTTTTAAACATTTTTTTAATCTCCCCTAGAACCTAGTAAAGAGGTCTCCTCACAGAAGGCACATAAATTAATGTTTGTTGAATAAACGAAAAGGAAAGGGAGACATAAGAGCCCACATCAAAGATGTTTTTACTGTCCATCAGAAATCTCACCCTAAGGACATGTGTGTGCACAAAATATGTCCTAAGCAAAATCTATATCTTAAAGAAACTAAGGAAGAAGAATAAGAATCTATTAGGCTTCGTTCTGGAATTTTCTAATAGGTATATGTCTCAAAGGAGTTTTCTATGGGATTATCTATGGTTGAAGATTAGCTCACTCTGGGACTAGCATTAGTATTGTTATGGACTAAGAGAAGTAAAGTGAGAAAGGACTTAAAGTATTGACAACGAGGTGTTAGATGACTAATGGAGAATGGCCAGTGTAGAAGGCAAATAATATGGGCTGAGACCGAATATAACATTCAAACACAGTTTGGTGAGGGGAAATTTAATTAAGGAAGGCTGCCATAAAGCTCCTCACATGGAGGAGATTTTAGTGGGTGGCAGGGTGAAAGGAAGGGGTTTGATCTACTATAACATATATAAGGTGATGAGATTAAAAAAAAAACACATGTGAATCTGATTTTGTCAGTGTAAGTAGGGAACTCATGTTTTAGAAGGAAAACTCCCTTCCACTACCACAGATTACAGCTCATCTATGATGTAGTAGACAAGTCCAAGGGAACTGATCAAGTCACATATAACTGCTTGTGATTTAACCAGCATGACAAAGTTACTGTCAGAAGCAGGATCTGAAGCTAAGTTTTCCTGACTACAAGTTCAGCATTCTATCTACTATTCCACACTGCTTCTCTCATACTTCTAAATGACTGTTATCCTTTGACAGTAGTTACATTAGAAGACCTTATAATCATTCCAACCAAGTAAATGCTCAGAGCATTCTTGGGATTCTTTTGGAATTACATTCAGATCCCATATCACATGATTTTTTAGTATCTTCACAGGTGGAAAATCTTTTGATTGATGGTATCTGGTTTTCAAAAATAATCCAGAGGAGTCTGTATCCAAGCTATTAATAAAGGGATTATCAAACTGGAAAAGACAATTTTAGGAAAAAAATTTGAGTTGTAACTATGAGTAATAGGCATGAGTTTCTTGAATGACTTTTAAATTGGCTCTGAAGGTAACTACAAGTAAGGAATTCCAAGGAAATCTTGAGTAACAATATCATTGTTCCTGATTTCTGGTATGGTAATTTGAAATATCAACTTTATTACTTTATAGTTATACCTTATATCCTGGAAACCTCAGTGAGCAGTGACTTATGATCATCAAGCTCGTGGTGTGTCCCCAGTGGTCAGTCTGCCTGATGTACAGTCTAGATGGAGGACAATACAGTCCAGGAAAGAAAGGACCTTTAAAAACTGAGGTTATGCCTGGGTTATCAAAACAGATGCTGAAATCACTGAACTTAATAACGAGAAACAAAGCAAAAAAGGATAGTATGTACCAGGTGCTTCTGTGATTTATGGAGGCTGAATCCAGGGTAGTGACAAACAGCCCAATTAACAAGCTGGATAATAGAGAATGAGAGAGTGAGAGAGAGAGAGAGAGAGAGAGAGAGAGAGAGAGAGAGAGAGAATGAGCAAAAAAAAACAATGGCCCAGAAGAAATGTATATATTCTTTAGATATATTTTATCTTGAGCTTCTGTTTTTCCCAATCTGTGGCATTCTGAGGGTTGTATAGCATGGGTCTGTACCAAGGTTTAGAATAGGTAGATGGTACTGTATAAAGCAGGTGGAGCTATAAAATACAGTAAGTGAACTTTGACAGAAAAACTAGGCAAAGGTTTCTGCTCACCTATTTTTCTACATTACTCTTGCCATCATTACTTTGCTTTCACTTCCTTCACCAAAAGCAATGGACATAAATATCACTTGTGTATTCAAAGGAATCAACAAAATGACATGACAAAAAGAAAGACCCTTTGGGTATGGTTTTTAAAATATAGCATTCTACATTCAAATAGCAATAAAGAATTCACAAACAGTGGAGACAATCACAGAAACATTTACAATAAAATGTGAATATGTTAGCATGATAGGATGAAGTATTTTCAAAATTTTCCTATGGTTATTATAAAGCTAGAGGATTTGCATGAAGCCTCATGACATCCAATTAGGGACATGACAGTAATTTCAATGAAGAATATATGAAAGATAACAATGGGAAAGATAAAATGCAGTGGTGAAAGAAGTAGTAGCAGCTCTCAAATCCACAGCCACTTAGCTAGAACATAGTTAAATTCCTTGGGTAGTAAATAAGCAGCTTATTCAAACACATTTTTCAATTTCAGAGGATAAACAGCAACTTAAAAGGTTTATCCCATTACATAAAGGACCAAAATATCAGTAAATTTTGCTCAACTTGTTCTGAAGAGCTAGTATAATGTAGCTATAGCATGTGGATTCTATGATACTAGATGCTAGATAAGATTATTACAATGACTATTCACTCATTTACTACAATGATAGGGACTCTCTCCAGTGTAGTTTCAATTCAAATTCAACAAACATTTATTAAGCACCCTACTAGTTGCAAAGCACTGTTTTAGGCTCTGAGGGATGGCATTTAATTTTCTAATGGTTGAACAATGCCTGAATTGTAACTGAAAGCTTTCATACATATTATGTGGATTCAGATTTTTCTGCACTGTGTATTCTTTGATGTCGAATAAGACTTGACCTTTGAATAAAGGCCTTTCCACATGCACCACACTGATAAGGTTTCTCCCCAGTATGGATTCTCAGATGTTGAATAAGGCCTGTGTTCCCATTGAAAGCTTTCCCACATTCTTTGCATTTATAGGGTCTCTCTCCTGTGTGGATTCTTTGATGCTCAATAAGGCCTGACTTCTGACTGAATGCTCTCCCACATTCACCACACTTGTAGGGTTTCTCCCCAGTGTGGCTTCTCTGATGGCCAATAAGGTGTGAGCTCCTCCTGAAAGTTTTTCCACACTCATCACATTCATAGGGTTTCTCCCCAGTGTGGATTCTCTGATGTCCAATAAGGTGAGAACTATGACTAAAAGCTTTCCCACATTCATTACATTCATAGGGTTTTTCCCCACTGTGGATTCTCTGATGTAGAATTAGGCCTGCACTCTGACTAAAAGCCTTCCCACACTGATTACATTCATAGGGCTTCTCTCCAGTGTGGATTCTCTGATGTAGAATAAGTCCTGTGTTCTGACTAAAGGCTTTCCCACACTCCTTACAATGATAGCGTTTTACTTTGTTGTGGATATCCTGATGTGAAAGAAGGGCTGACCTGTAACTGAAGGCTTTACCACACACATTACACTGATATGGTTTTTCCCCAGTGTGGATTCTCCAGTGTCGTACAAGGCCTGAACTTTGGGCAAAGCTCTTCCCACATTCCTCACATTTATGTCGTCTTTCTCCGGTGGTAGGGTTTCCTCGCCGTCGGTCTAACCTGCCTGTATATTCACTAGCTTGTCCATGGTCAATGCTCTCAGGAACATTCCCATTGCGTTTGGCAGTTCTTTCTCCATTTGGTTCCATTTCAGCAGATATTACCTGTTTTTGAGTTAAATCCTTGTTCTCACTCCTGGTCTCACCACCTGAAACAAATCAAAGAAAGCAAATAGCGTCTATGCCCTGAGAGGGCAGAAAAGACTGTTAGAAGAGGAATAGGAAAATTCAAATGGCACATGTATTAGGAGTCCAGGGCTTGACAGCAAAATGGCATCACAATACAGGAAATGAAGTACCAGCGTTCAAGTAAAAACACCAGGGGACAACAACAGTGATATAGAGTTAGCAGACAGGGAGCACAAAGCTCCCAGCCAGAGTTAAAGAAAATGACAAAAGTAATTCTATGTATTTACCTATTCCTAATGCTTCTTCTAGATCTTATCTTTCTCATTTTAGCATGAAGGGGATAGAGGAGAATGGGAAGAGTCTGGAAAAATGAAAGATGCTCTGTTAATGTGTACTGCTTAAGAATGTTTTCTAACTGTAAAGTGGAATCTAATAAACCACTCCCTTGAAAGGAACAGTGGATAGATGGTGGCAAAAGGTATGTTCAGCATGCTCAGAACAACGCAGCCAGGTTGGGGTTTGAAGTCTTTAAGCAGCCGGTGTTCACAGGCTCTTGGCGGAATATGCCATCTGATTCTTGACAAGAAGTGGGGAGCTAGGGGTCAAGCCACCAAAAAAGTGTATGGTCGGACTAGAAGAGATCATCACTCTAGGAGGGAAGCTCAAGCTGGAATCAGAAGGGGCATGGAGGTTTTCCCTCATGACTCTGACTTCTGGAAGTATGGGGACTGGTGCCAAACTAGTGCAAAATGTATAAAGGCAATATATACACATAAGACAGAACCAATTGCTACAATGCAACTTGGTAAGTCTACTGTGAGAGAAGTCTGGGCCCATGAAGATAAGTTGAACTGGGGATACTACAGAAAAGAGTTGTCTGTCTCAAGTCCTAGGTTTCTATTCTCAGACCTGAGGGTTGAAAGAAGCAGATCGGAGAGGCAGACCTATAAACCAGCGCTGCAAGATCAAATACACAAAGAAAACTAGAATTAACTTTTCATTAAGAACAAGTATCAACAAAAGCCATTCCATAAGGAAGAGGAAGAAAATGGAAACTAAAAGATGATCCTAATTCTCATAGCTGGCATATAGGGGCAGGATTCATTCATTCTTGAGAGCTCTGTGAGTTTCCTCTTTAAGATATTATTGTATGTCTTCTCTAGTGTCTAGTCACAAACTCTTTCAAACTAATAAACCCTAAAAAAAATGCTGGGTGCTATTTTCCAAAAGCAATGCAAAAGAATAAGGAAAAATGGCTGTTATAAAGACAAGATACTTGGATCTGAGTCACTTGAGTTATGTGACTGGGTAATTCACTTCATTTCCTTGGACCTCAGTTTCTTGACCTATAAAATGAGGGAATAAGCTAGATAATCTCAGAGTCCTTTTCAGCCCTACAACCTGTGATTTTTAACTTAAGCTGAATAATGAAAAAAGATGGTAGATGGTACCCAAGAGCTAAATAATGAGGCTTGGGCAAAGAATCACAGATTTAGAGGTCAAATGGCTAGTAAAGTTAATCAGTCATCTAGGCCAAACCCCTAGTTTTATAGATAAGGTGAGGAATGGAGGAAATTATTTTATCAAAAGTTAGGTGGTGCCATGGTTAGAGCACTGAGGTGGAATCAGAAATATATGAGTTCAAATCCAGCCTCAGATGCTAACAGGGTGAAGTTGGTCAAGTCAATTATCGTGCCTGCCTCACCTTCCTCATCTGTAAAATGGGAGTAATAACCTCACAGACTTATTGTGGGAACCAAAGTGAATGCTACATTGTAGGCACTTATTTCCTTCCTTCCTTCGATGTCACACAGGTAGTTAAGGAGCAGAGCCAGGTCACCTGACTCAAAATGCAGCATCTTTGTCACTCCATCATCTTATACATTTTTTGTTTTTACCTATACACTTATGGAGGGCATTGGATTCCCTATTTTCCATTCTTTCTTAACTCTGATCCCAATGGGAGGCAGAATGTTGCAGAAGACAGAAAACTGTTTTTGTAGTCAAATTCCAATTATCTGTGTGACCTTGGGCAAGTCACTTAACTTCTTTTAGCCTCAGTTTCCTCATCTATAAAATTATGGAATTAAACTAGATTACCTAACACCTCTTCTCATTCTAAATCTATGATCTTAACACTGGTAAAAGGCTCAAGAGAGAAAAAGTATAAGTTGGACTGTGGTTTGAATAAGGAATGGAGGAAGAATTGAAGGAATGAAAGGAGAGTTGCTAAGTGGAATTCAATGGGTTATTTATGGTAAGAAGATCTAGCAAAGGTAGTAAGAATGGGAAAATGCAAAGACTGGTTAAATAAGGTAAAAAAAGGAGAAACAAAAATAAAATTTGAAATCTGTATATCAGGTATCCGTCAGAGAACTGAGAAGATGAGAAAGGTAAGAACTAAGGGAAAAAACCAGAAATTTATTTGTTTCCAAACATATAGAGTCCAACCAAAAGTAACAAAATGTCCTTTGGAATAAGAGATCAAGAACATATTGTAGGAGCTCTTTTTGTGGTGGCCAAGAATTGGAAATTGAGAGAATGGCTAAACAAGTTGTGGTATGTGAATGTAATGGAATACAATAGTATAATAGTTTCATAAGAAATGATGAGCAGGTGGACTTCAGAAAAACTGGGAAAGAGTTACTTGAACTGATGCTGAGTGAAGTAAGCAGAACCAGAAGAACATTGTACACAGTAATAGCAACATTGTGCTATGACTAGCTTTGATAGACTTAGCTCTTCTTAGAAATGCAAGGATCTAAGACAACTCCAAAAGACTCTTGATGGGAAATGTTATCTGCATCCAGGAAAAGAATTGTGGAGTCTAAATACAGATTGAAGCATATTATTTGTTCTTTCTCTTTTTTTTGTTTCTTCTTTCTTGTGGTTCCTCCCATTGGTTCTAATTCTTCATTACAACATGACTAATGTGAAAATATGTTTAATATGAATGTATATGTAGGACCTATATCAGATTGCATGCCATCTTGGGAGGAGGGAGGGAAGGAAGGGAGAAAAATTTAATTTTTTTTCTTTTTTTTTTCTTTTTAGTTTACAACACTCAGTTCTACATAATTTTGAGTTCCAGATTTTCTCCCCCCCTCCCTCCACTCCCTCCCCAAGACAGCGTGTAATCCGATATATCTTCTACATATAACTTCACATTGAACTTATTTACACACTAGTCAAGTTTTGAAGAATTATGACCAATGGAATGAATCACGAGAAAGAAGAAACAGAACCAAAAAGAAGCCCCAAAAACAAAAAGGAGAGAGAAAAAAAAGTGAGCATAAGGTGTGCCTCAATCTGCACTCATACTTCATAGTTCTTTCTCTGGATGAAGATAGCGTTCTCCATCATGAGTCCTTTGGAGTTTTCTTTATACCTTGTGTTGCTGAGAAGAGTCTGTCAGGGTTAGTCCTCACAGAATCCATACACCTGTGGTTGTATATAATATTCTCCTGGTTGTGCTCTGCTCACTCAGCATTATGTGGTGTAGGTTTTTGCAGGTTGTTATGAAGTCTGTATTATCCCCATTTCTTATAGCACAATAGTATTCCATTACCTTCATATACCACAACTTGTTCAGCCATTCCCCAATTGATGGGCATCCCCTTGATTTCCAATTCTTAGCTACTAGAAAAAGAGCTACTATAAATATTTTTGTACACATGGGTCCTTTTCCCACTTGTGTGATCTCTTTGGGATACAACCCTAGAAGTGGTATTGCTGGGTCAAAGGGTATGAACATTTTTATAGCCCTTTGGGCATAGTTCCAAATTGCTTTCCAGAATGGCTGGATCAGTTCACAACTCCACCAGCAATGTAACAATGTTCCAATTTTCACACATCCTCTCCAGCATTTACCATTTTCCTGTTTTGTCATTTTAGCCAATCTGACAGGAGAGATGTGGTACCTACGGGTTGTTTTGATTTGCATTTCTCTAATCAGTAGTGATTTCAAGCATTATAGATATCTTTAATTTCTTCCTCTGAAAACTGCCTGTTCATATCCTTTGACCATTTCTTGATTGGGGAATGACTTGTATTCCTATATATTTGGCTCAGTTCCCTGTATATTTTAGAGATGAGGCCTTATCAGAGACACTGGCTGTAAAGATTTTCTCCCAATTTTCTGCTTCCCTCCTAATCTTTGTTGCATTGGCTTTTTTAATACAAAAACTTTTCAATTTAACATAATTGAAATTATCCATTTTGCATTTT
>CM053626.1:155195452-155222290 GCA_028646595.1 Phalanger gymnotis | reverse complement strand
TAAGTCACCAATCCACACCCACACAGGTTTCACACCTGACAGGGCCCTGGGCCTGGGGCTTAGCACTTAACAGCTGAAAGTACTTCCACTCAAAAGAAACAAAAGCCATGCTAATGAGACAATTTTGCTTAACAACACAGCCTGGCTAACTCCTTAACCTCTCTGATCCTCAGTTTTCTCATTTGGAAAATGGAAATAATAACTTTAATGCAGTTAAAAATGCTGTTTGTATTCATTATCATAGAAAAAGAACTGAATAAGCATTACAGATATTGGGTTTCAGGTTGTGTTTTGTTTGTCCTTTGTTTTCAAACAGGAGCATGACATCAGGGAGATGATGCCATGACTTGCAGTTGACTTTGACTCGAGTGAGAGAGAGATGTGCAAGGTCACCAGGCCTCACTTTCTACTCCAGAGCCATCTGGATCCAGTGGCCAGATATTCATCAAGATGACTGGAGTTGGCCCAGGATGCAATGGGAGACCTTGGTTGAGTGAGGTAACACCCATTCAGTGAATAGGCTTCTTTAAGAAGTGAGTCAAGGGATGGCTCCTTTAATTTAAAAAATAAAAAGTAAAATAAAACTGGGAGGGGAAGACCCTCAGAATTGCCGGCCAAAAGAGAAACAATTACTCTTTATACTCACTCTGAGCCAGAAGGGCCCAAACCATAGCCGTTAAGTGGTACTTGGGCAGGGATGTTATCGTCCTCTTCAAAAAACAAAGGACAAAATCACCCTGTGAGTAGTTTGAGCTGCCTGAAGGGAGACATAGCCAGTTGGATAACTCAACTTGTCCTCTCCCTCTCCCTCTCTCTTTCCTTCTCCTTCCCCTCTCCAGAGGAAGGTAAATTTTGATGGCTGAAAGCTGCCCAGTTAACTTAGGGTTTGCTGGCTAGATTTCTTTCTTTCTTTCCTCTTTTCTTTCTTTCCTTCTTTCTTCCTTCCTTCCTCCCTCCTTCTCTCTCTCTTTCCTTCCTTCCTTCTTTCTTTCTTTCTTTCTTTCTTTCTTTCTTTCTTTCTTTCTTTCTTTCTTTCTTTCTTCCTTCCTTCCTTCCCTCCTTCCTTCCATTCTCTTCTCTTCTCTTCTCTTCTCTTCTCTTCTCTTCTCTTCTCTTCTCTTCTCTTCTCTTCTCTTCTCTTCTCTTCTCTTCTTTCTTTCTTTCTTTCTCTCTCTCTCTCTCTCTCTCTCTCTCTCTCTCTCTCTCTCTCTCTCTCTCTCTTCTCAAAGACCAAACTTTAAACCTATTTCACTCTGGAGCTCATAGAATAGACAGCAATAGGTTCCTGCCCAAGCACCACATAACATTGGGTTATCTGATTGATTGATTGTTTTCCTTTTTTCTCCAAGAGGACCAAAATTCCATCACTATGCTGGAGCCAAGTTTCTGTGTGTCCAACTGTGGGAGCTTGGAATGCTCTACTGCAGGTTGGGCACAAATAGTCCATGTGAACATTTAGGGTAGATCCCCTAAATTTGCACATCCTGCATTTCCTTTGAGCTCTTTCAATTCTGCTTTGCTCATAGAACACAGCATCTTCTCTGATGTGGGCATGCCATGCTTGAACAGTCCTGTGCCAGCGTCTCTCATGTCATACAATCGGTTCCAAAGTTCTTAAGAAAGACCTTGAGAGTGTCCTTGTATTGCTTCTTCTGACCACCATGTGAGCACTTGCCCTGTGTGAGTTCTTCATAAAATAGTCTTTTTGGCAAGCATATGTTTGGTATTCAAACAATGTGGGCAGCCCATCGAAGTTGCGCTCTCTGAAGCAGAGTTTGAATGCTTGGCAGTTTAGTTCAAGTAAGGACCTCAGTGTGTGGTACCTTATCCTGCCAGGTGATCTTCAGAATCTTCCTAAGACAATTAAAATGGAAGCAATTCAGTTTCCTGGCATGGCACTGGTAGACTGTCCAGGTTTCACAGGCATACAACAATGAGGTCAGCACAACAACCCTGTAGACTTTCCATTTGGTAGTCAGTCTAGTACCTCTTCTCTGTCACACTTTCCTTTGGAGCCTCTCAAACACTGAGCCAGCTCTGGCAGTGGCTTGTGTCAACCTCATTATAAATGTGTACATCCCTGGAAAGTACACTATCAAGGTAAATGAACTTATCCACAATGTTCAAAACTTTTCCATTTGCTGCAACGAATGGTTCTACATATGGATGGTATGGTGGTGGCTGATGGGGCACCTGTATTTTTTTGATGTTAATTGTTAGGCCAAAATTATCACAAGCAGCAGAGAATTGGTTTGTATTTATGACTTACAACATAGCCAAATAAATGTTTTTGAAATGCCTAGTTGTAGAATTAATAGAACCTTAGTGGTGGAGGGGAACATCTACTAATCTAATTCTAACTCATCTAAATGGAGACATTTAGAACACCGGACTTGGAATCAGGGAGATCTGAATTCAAATTCAGCCTCAGACACTTATTAGCAATGTAATTCTGGCCAAGTCACTTAACCACTGCCTGCCTTAGTTTTCTTAATTTCCTTAATGTGGATAATAATAGTATCTACTTCTCAAATTCATCGTCATGAAGATTAAATGAGACAATATTTTTAAAGTTCTTTACAGAACAGTACTATATAAAATGCTAACTACTAACCTTACTAATAATTTCCTCCTGCTGATAGAGTTGAAGCCCAGAGAGTTTAAGGGTCCTTTCCAAAGTGGCACAGCTAGCTAATGATTGTTCATTGTTCTTTCCACTATTTTTATTCATTCTGGCAATGTAATCCACTTTACAAAACACACACTTTTAATATCATAAAATTTCAGGAGCTATCAGAATTGATAGTGGTAGGAAAAGCATTGAATTCTAACTGTCTGCGCCCAGCTTCTAAAAGAAGCTTTTCCCAGCCCTACTAAATCTTACTGCCTTCCCTCTGTCATAATTTATAATTTATCCTATTTATGTAGATAGGTATATACATGTGTGTATGTATGTGTACGTGTACATGTATGTGTATGTGTATGTGTATGTGTATGTGTATGTGTATGTGTATGTGTATGTGTATATGTATGTGTTTCACAGATAACACACAGGAGGCACTGGAGTTTTATGACTCCAGCCTCTGACAGGTTCACTCTTGATCTGGTCAGACAAGCAGACACCTTCAGAGGGATTAATAATCAGCTTTATTTTAGTCTAGTCCTCTCAGAAAGGGTTGCTGATAATGAGAGCATAACTCCTACAGCATTCCCTAACAACCTTTCTCGCAGGTCAATCGAGACAGGCACTCCTCTAAATCCCCTCAAGCCTTGATGGGGCCTGGTCAAGGTACACACAGATTCCCTGTGGATTCCCCCACTCACTGACTAGTGCCCATTTGCTTTATAGGGCAACAAACAAGGAAGGCTTATGTCAACAGTAGGTCACAGGTTAACTTTTAGCAATATCATCATTCTGTGCAATCGTGGTAAATATCAATTATGTTACCCCATATCTTCACAGTGCAGCCTCCATAGGACTTCCTATCACTGATTCTAGGAATTACTATCTAGGATCCTTGGGGCTATTCTGGGAGTTATTATCTAACACCTAGAAACTAGACATTGTCATGGCCATGGATCCTGAGAAACTGAACTCTAAAAAGGATAACAAAATCCTCATTACATACAGTATGTAATGTATGTATTGATCTGTCTTGCTTGTACATAGCAATTTAAAGGTTGTCTCCCCATAAGACTGAACTTCTTTATGTCAGGGACAGTTTTTTACCTTTCTTAGTAACCCTGGCACTTAGCACAGTACTTGGTATGTAATAGGTTCTAAATAAATGTTGGCTGTTGATTGACTTTTTTCACAATATTGTTGTGAGGATAAAAAGTGAGATAATAGATTACTTAAAAATTATAAAACTTTCTGTATTAGCTGTAATATTAGCTATATCTATTTTTTTCTTTTACTCATTCTACCTAGATTACTTGTTTGAATAACATAGAACTATTCTTCCTCTTCCATATGGACAGCCCTTTTCCAGGTTAAACCTACTTAACACTTACATTCTTACATTACTAGTTTCTTTTGCCACCAGTTTATCTCATTTTTCTGTGGACACTGGCAGAGAATCTTACCCAAGCAGTACATACTTCTTGGCATTTTGGAGAACATTCTCACTGATCACACTGGAAAAATCACTTAACGGAACAATCCTCAGGTTTCCACTGTATTTATCAGTGCACATCACATTTTGGCTTTTTCCCCATTTGGAACCTTCAAAATCCCATCCCCACCCTCCCAATATTTACAAATTCACTTCTGTGCTATTTGCACATATTCTTGAATACCTGAGCAGAAAATATCTAAGATTAGGCCAGTTAGTTGTGGAGACCAGAAGACAATAAATGGTTCAGGGTAAGTTATATTGAGGGAAGAGAATTACAGTTGTGTATGTGTGCAAAAATAATTGCAATCAAACACTGATATGATATTATAAATGGGAACATCACTAGACTAAAATACTTCAATGCATTAAGAAAATTGGATGTTTTCAATTAACTTCAAGACATTGGCTGTTAGAAAACATAATTCCAAAAACTGATCTGTAAATATGACAGCATCTGAACCTGTACACTTGTCAGTGTGCATATATGGTGCGGATTTCACCATCAGCGATTTTTACATATTTATCGGCTTTTATCAGTAAAGCACCGTTGAAATGTGATTTTATTATTAAATGACAGTCACACCTTTAGTTGGGAGGAGGGGCGAGGAGACACAGACAAAACAGGTGTGAGTTAAGCAGGCAATCAACATTTATTAAACGCCTACTATGTGTCAGGCCCGGAGCTAAGTAAGGGAGATACAAAAAGAAGCAAAAGACAGCTCGTGCCATTAAGGAGCTCACGGTCAAAGGGAAGCAACAAATAAATGTGTACACGCAAAGCTATATTTACAGGTAAATGGGAAATAATTAAGAGTGAAGGCTTTAGACTTAAGAAGGTTTGGAAATGCCTTCCTGTAGAGACTATGAAAGAGAGGGAGGAATAGGAGGGAGACAGAGACCGAGACAGACACGGAGCGGGGAGGGGGAAGGCGGACGCGGAACTTGAGAGTGTGTCGGAGTGTTTGTTAGTGTGTGAAAACAAACGAGAAAAAAAAAATGGAGTCGAGAACTGGATTCGCTTCCTCTTCCCACCCCCACCCCCACTCCTCTCTCAGTCAGCTAAAACGGAAATCATAGAGATGCCTAAGCCTCCCAAGGTTCCTAGAGAAAGTCTCCGGAAGTGCTCTCTAGGGGTTGGCTGCTTGTGATCCACTCCCGGGTGCGGCCGTAGGTGTTTTGCGGCCTCTTTCTTTCTGTCTTTAGGTTCTCTTGTGGAAACGGTTTCCTGATCAGTCACCTTCCCTTCTTCCCCTTTCCCCCTTATCGCCTTCACACAATTCCGGCAGGGCCTGGAGTTCACGGTGAGTTGGGTCCGGGATCCGGGCAGGGGAACGGGTTTTGTAACCAGACGGAGGCCAGTCCTAGGCGGGTTACGAAGGAGCCTTTCTCCATCGCCAGCCTTGGAGGCTGCAGAAGGCCTCTCCTCGGAGAGAGGGCCTCTGGGAAAGCCCATACTGAAGTGCGGGCGCTGCCCTTTTTTGGCATACAAGGCCCATCACTGGCTCTGGGATCGGCCCCACTTTTCTGGGTTGGCGCCTTTGGACGTTGAGGAAACATTTAGGGCATCAGCTTTTAAAGCGGTTAAGATTATGATTTCGATTGTAATAGCAAAGTGGACAGGTGGGTAAACTGTAGCAGAGAGTTATCATTTAAGTCACTTGGAAAAGGTGCTAGTAAGTGGCTCGGATTTTCTTACTGCCTGGCGTTCTTCAGAACTAAACAGCTACCCCTCTCCGGGGAATATTGATCCTCACAGCTACTGAATAGATCAGTGCTATGCTAATAAACTGCATTTTTGTCGTCACCTGTTTTCCTCACAGATCAACTTCATATTCAAAAAAAGTTTTACAGTATTTTTAGCTTTGCAGAGAGTTGGCATGCTATTCTGACATCTTTCAGGCTATTTTTTTTAATGACATTAAGAACTGTAAGTATCAACAAAATCAGTTAAACATACTTTACACCTATTTGAGTAAAGAACAGGTTATCAGTTCTTTCAATTTTTTTGGTTCTTTCAGTAAATAAACCTTTGTTAAAGGCCTTCTATGTGCCAGGCACTGTGCTAAGAGCTGGGTGTACATTTGGCTATATTTTATATACGTTCTCTTATGTAGGTATAGTCAACTCCACAAAAAGGAATTGACACAAATAGAGGAAAAGCCCAATTCCCAAAGTCAAAGCATATGAATTACAAATTGTAGATAATCAACCAAAATAATGTTCTATTTCAGTAATAAAGATTAAAATTAAAACAATTTTAAGGTACTAAACTCACAGACACAGGCAAACATTTGTTTATCAGAATTATACTATATGGTTTTGCAGAGCACTTTATATACATTATCTCATTTTATTGTCACATCACCCTGTAAGATAATTACTACATGTTATCCCCATTTTAGGGATGGGGAAACTGAGTGAGGCATTTGACCTCATCTTTCTTGATTCCAAATTCAGTATGTTTCCCCCTTGATACCACTTATGGCAGCATTATTTCTTGTGTGTGTGTGTGTGTGTGTACACACATGCTCACATACACACAACCCAAATGTGCAACAGTGGTGAAATAAATTATGCTATATCAATGGAAGAGAGGCAGTGTCCTCTAGTGGATAGAGAGCTGGCCTCAGAGCCAAAAGATGTGGGTTCAGGTCTTAGCTCTTAACACTGGTTGTGTGACTCTGGGCAAATCATTTAACCTCTCAGTGATCTAAATAGCTCCTTAAAATTAAATTGCTGAGAAGGTGCTGAACTGCTTTGATAGAATAAGTTTCATCACCTAGAAATTGACTGTAGCAATAAGCATAAGAAATATGTTAAGATGGATGTAAAATAATGCAAAGTGAAGAAAGAAGAATCAAAAATATAGAACAGGTGCCAGGTAGATGCCCTGTCTTCATTGGTAGTTCCATATAAAAATGAAATCACAGGTTTCCTACATTCCTCCCGCCCCAAAATGGATCAAAACTATCAAGAAATGTGACATTGAGAGATGAACTACCCCTAATTTAATAGTTAATGTCTGGGCATCGTTTTTCTTTCAGTGTAGTAGGACAACTATGTCCAGCAAGAACCTCCAGATATTTAAATTGTTTACTTCCTTGAATCATTATATTATTCTTCGGTGGCATATGTGGTCATTTTGAGAAATCAAGGATGTACATACAAGTATGTACATATATATGTATATACACACATGTGTATATAATTTTCCAATTTTTTTTAACATTTTTACTTTTTACTATTTAAGTTCTGAGTTCCAAATTCTATCCCTCTCTCCTTTTGCCCCTCCCTATAGGTTATACATATGCAATTATGTAAAACAATTCCATATTAGTCATTTTGTACAAGAAGACCTGAATAAAAGGAAAAAAAAATGAAAGTTTATATTCAGTCAATATCAGTTCTTTGCCTGGAGTTAGATAGTATGCTTCATCATTAGTCCTCTATGATTGTCTTGGATCATTGTATTACTAAGAATAGCTGAGTCATTTAAAATTCTTAATGGACAATATTGCTCTGTTACTGTATACAATGTTCTTCTGGTTCTGTTTACTTCACTATGCATCAGTTTATGTAAGTCCAGGTTTTTCTGAAATCATCCTGCTTGTCATTTCTTATAGCACAGTAATATTCCATTACAGTGATTTACCACAGCTTGATTAGCCATTCCCCAGTTGATGAGCATCCCTTTGATTTCCCACTCTTAGATGCCACAAAAAGAGCTGCTATTTTTGCTAATATTTTTGTGCAAATAGGTGCTTCCCCCCCCCCCTTTTTTTTTGGATGTCTTTGGAAGCAGCGGTATTGTTGGATCAAAGGTTATGCACAGTTTTATAGCCCTTTTGGCATAGTTCTAAATCACTCTCCAGAATGTTTGGATCATTTCATAACTTGACCAATAGTGAGTGCATTAGTTTCCCAGTTTTCCAACATCCCCACCAACATCCAACATTTTCCTTTTTTATCATATTAGCCAATCTGATAGGTATGAGGTAGTACCTCAGAGTTTTTTTAATTTGCATTTTTCTAATTCATAGTGATTTAGAACATTTTTTTTCAAATAACTATAGATAGCTTTGATTTCTTTGTCAGAAAGTTGCCTGTACATATCCATTGACCATTTATCTATTGGGGAATGATTTGTATTTTTATAAATTTCACTCAGTTCTCTATATATTTTAGAAATGAGGCCTTTATCAGAGATACTTGTTGCAAAATTCCACCACCCCCCCGAGTTTTCTGCTTTCCTTATAATTTTAGTTGAGTTGGTTTTGTTTGTGCAAAAAGTTTTTCATTTTATATAACCAAAATGATCCATTTTACATTTTGTAATTCTCTCTATATCTTCTTTGATCCTGTATTCTTCCCTCATCTATAAATCTGACAGATAAAACTATTCCATGTTGTCTTAATTTGCTTATGGCATCACCCTTTATGTGTAAATCATGTACCCATTTTGACCTTATCTTGGTATACAATGTGAGATATGAGTCTTTACCTAGTTTCTGCCGTACTGTTTTTCCGTTTTCTCACCGGTTTTTGTCAAATAACGAGTTTTCGTTCCAACAGCTTGGACCTTTGGGTTTATCATATACTAGATTACTATGGTCATTTACTATAATGTAATCTGTACCTAATCTATTCCACTCTTCCACCACTCTGTTTCCTGTTAATTTTTTTAAAATATTAATTCATTTATTTTTAGTTTTCAACATTCACTTTGATAAAATTTTGAGTTCCAAATTTTCTCCCCCTCATTTTCCTTCTCCCTCCCCAAGACAGCGTGCAATCTGATATAGGCTGTACATATACATTCATATTATACATATTTTCACACTAGTCATATTGTAAAGAAGAGTTAGAACCAATGGGAGAAACCATGAGAAAGAAGAAACAAAAAAGAAAAAGCAAGCAAATAGTATGCTTTGATCTGTATTCAGACTCCATAGTCCTTTTTCTGGATATGGATGGCATTTGCCACCATGAGTCTTTTGGAGTTGTTGTAGATCCTTGCTAAGAAGAGGTAAGTCTATTAAAGTTAGTCATCACACAGTGTTGCTGTTACTGTGTACAATGTTCTGCTTCTGCTCACTTCACTCAGCATCAGTTCATGTAAGTCTTTCCAGGTTTTTCTGAAGTGCACCTGCTCATTATTTCTTATGGAACAATATTATTCCATTATATTTACATACTACAACTTGTTTAGCCATTCCCTAATTGATGGGCATCCCCTCAATTTCCCGTTCTTGGCCACCACAAAAAGAAGTGTTATAAATATTTTTGTACATGTAGATCCTTCTGTTTTTATGATCTCTTTGGGATACAGATGTAAGTGGTATTGGTAGGCCAAAGGATATGCACAGTTTTATAGCCCATTGGGCATAGTTCCAAATTGCTTTCCAGAATGGTTGGATCAGTTCACAGCTACACCAACAGTGCATTTGTGTTCCAGTTTTCCCACATGCTCTCCAACATTTATCATTTTCCTGTTTTGTCATGTTACTCAATCTGATAGGTGTGATATGGTACCTAAGAGTTGTTTTGATTTTCATTTCTCTAATCAACAGTGGTTTAGAGCATTTTTTCATATGACTATAGAAAACTACCTATTCATATCTTTGACCATTTATCAGTTGGGGAATAACATGTATTCTTATAAATTTAACTCAGTTCCTTATATGTTTTAGAAGTGAGACCTTTATCAGAGACACTAGTTGTAAAAATTGTTTCCCAGCTTTCTGCTGCTCTTCTTTTTTGTGTATTTATTTAGTATTTAATTTTTCCCCAGTTACATGTATTATTTTTAAAACTTTGAGTTCCAAATTCTCTCCCTTTCTCTCAACCCACCCCCCCATTGAGAAGCCAAGCAATTCCATATAAGTTATATATGTAAAGTCATGCAAAACATATCCATAATAGTCATGTTTTGAAAGAAAACAGACAAAAAAAAACTCAAGAAAAATAAATTGAAAAAAATTTGCTTCAATCTGTACTCAGACACCACCAGTTCTTTCTCTGGGGATGGATGGTATTTTTCATCCTAAGTCCTTCTTAGTTCTCATGGATCGTTGTATTGCTGAGAATAGTTAAATTATTCACAACTGATCATGCTGCAATATTGCTGTTAATTTGCACCCAGTACATTTCACTTTGCATCAAGCCATGTAAGTCTTTCTAGGTTTTTCTGAGAGCGTCTTGCTCATTTCTTATAGTACAACACTATTCCGTCATAAATATACACCGCAACCTATGCAGCCATTCCGCAATTGATGTGTATCTCCTCAATTTCTAATTCTTTACCCCCAGAAAAGAGCTGCCGTAAATATTTTTGTGTGTATAGGTCATTTTCCTTTTTGTTTTTTATCTCTTTTTGGGATACAGACCTAGTAGTGGTATTGCTATGTCAAAGGGTATGGCACGGTTCCACAGGCCCTTGGGTATAGTTCCAAATTGTTCTATAGAATGGTTTAATCAATTCACAACTTATAGACAATAGTACATCAATGTCTTGTTTTCCCCACATCCCCTCCAACATTTGTCATTTACCTTTTCTGTGCTATTATCTAATATAAAAGGTATGAGGTAGTACCTCAGAATTCTTTTAATTTGCGTTTCTCCAGTCAGTAGTGAGTTAGAATAATTTTTCATATGGCTATTTAATTACTTCATCTGAAAACTGATTATATCTTTTGATCATTTATCAGTTGGGGAATGTCTCTTATTTTTATAAATTTGATACAGTTTTCCGTATGTTAAAGAAATGAGGCCTTTATGAGAGAAACTTCAAAAAAAATTTTCAGAGTTACTATTGCTGACTGAATTTCTCACCATCCTATTCCCCCTACCCCTATTTATTCTATTCTCTCTCTCTCATTTCATCCTGTCCTTCCTCAAAAGTGTTTTGCTTTTGATTAAACCTTCCCCTAATCTATCCTCCCTTCTGTCACCCCCTTGTCTTATCCCCTTCCCTTCTATTTTCGTATAGGGTAAGATAGATTTCTATACCCCATTGCCCGTGTATCTTATTTCTCAGTTGGTCTTCCAGTGCATTGTGGGCCTTCTCCAATCATCCTAGTGAATATCAGGCGACTGGATTCACATGGCCCTAGAGGAGAAAATGAGGCTGGTGACCTTGTACAGCCCTCTCTCACTCAAATCAAAGTCAAGTGCAAGTCATGTCATCATTTCCCTGGTGTCATGATCCTCTTGGAAAACAAAGGACAAACACAACAATATTTCCCAAGTAGATGTAAATGCAATTTTTAACATTCATTTTTAAAATTTTGAGTTCCAAATTCTCTCCCTTCCTCCTTCCCCATCCCCTCCCCCATTGAGAAGGCAAGCAATTCAATATAGGTTATATATGTGTAGCCATGCAAAACACTTCCATAGCAGTCATGTTGTGAAAGACTAACTATATTTCCCTCTGTCCTTTCCCACCCCTGTTTGTTCTGTTCTCTCCTTTCACCCTGCAAAAGTGTTTGCTTCTGATTACCCCCTCTCCTGTTCTGCCTTCCCTTCTATCATCTTCCCCTCCTTATCCCCTATCTACCTGTGGGATAAGATAGTTCCATACCCAATTGTGTGTGTATGTTATTCCCTCCTTAAGCCAATTCCAATGAGAATAAGGTTCACTAATTCCCTCTCACCTCACCTCACCTCACCTCCCTTCCTTTCCCTTCCACTGTAAAAACTTTTTCTTGCCTCTTTTATGTGAGATCATTTACCCCATTCTACCTCTCCCATTTCTCCTCCTAGTCCATTCCTCTCTTTTGTTTTATTCGTTATTTAATCTTATTTATATTCAACTCACCCTGTGCCTTCTATCTACGTGTGTGTGTGTGTGTATTCCTTCCAATGAGAAAGGTCTCTTGAGTTACAACTATCATTGTTCCATGTAGGAATGTAAATAATTCAACTTTAATAAATCCATTATGATTTCTCTTTCCTAATTACCTTTTCTTGCTTCTCTTGAGTCTTGTATTTGAAAATCAAATTTTCTACTTAGCTCTGGTATTTTCTGAAGGATGCATGAAATTCCTTGACATCATTGAATGGCAGTTTTTTTTTTCCCCTCCTGGATTATACTAAGTTTTTCTGGGTAGGTGCTTCTTGGTTTTAATCCTGCCTCCTTTGCCCTCTGGGGTATCATATTCCAAGCCTTCCAAGTCCCTTAATGTAGAAGCTGCTAAATCTTACGTTATCCTGATGGTGGTTTCATGATATTTAAATAGGACATAAGATGTTGGTCTATGCCTAGTTTCAGCCATACTATTTTCCAGTTTTCCCAGCAGTTTTTGTTAAATAGTTAGTTCTTTTCCCAGAAGCTGGGGTCTTTGAGTTTATCAAATAGTAAATTACTATATAAATTTACTATTTACTAAATAGTAAATTACTATAGTCATTGACTGTCTTGTGTACCTAATGTATTCCACTGATCCACCACTCTGTTTCTTAGGCTGTACCAACTAGTTTTTTATGATTGCTACTTTATAATACAATTTAAGATATGGAATGGCTAGGTCCCCTTCTCTTGCATTTCTTTTCATTGATTCTCATGATATCCTTGAGTTTTTGTTCTTGCAGATAAATTTTTTATTTTTTTTTTCTAGCCCTATAAAATAATTTTTGGTACTTTGATTGGTATGGCACTGAATAAATAGATTATTTTGGGTAGAATTGTCATTTTTATTATATTGACTCAGTGTACCCATGAGCGAGTAATATTTTTCCAGTTGTTTAGATCTGACTTTTTTTTTGTATGTGAAAAGTTTTGTCGTTGTGTCCATATAGTTCCCAGGTTCATCTTTGTAGGTAGACTCCCAAGTATTTTATATTGTCTACAGTTATTTTAAGTGGAATTTCTCTTCCTGTCTCTTGCTGCTGGACATTATTGGCAATATAAAAGATATATCTTTTTAAAAGTTTCTCACATTTTTAAATGTAAAATCTCAGTTTGAGGGAATTGTTGCTGTTTTTAAAAACAATATCCAGAGATTAATTCAATTTGGTCAATATATGAAATTTAAAATATTGCAACTTGGTCTTTACTTTTTGCTTATTCATCGTCTAGAAAAGAAAGATTATTTATATTTATTCTACTTCCAAATATTTTCTCAATTTATAATTTCCTCAAGTAGGTAACATTTCTGTAACTGTAGAAAAGGTAATGCTTTTAAAAGCTGGGATGTATGTAACTTTCATGGTAGCATAAATATTCAAGTTTATAATCTATTTTGATGTGTATATGTATGTATACATATGTACATATACATATATGCACACCTGCATATATATATATGTATATATATATACATATACCACATATATTAATTTAAGGACCTATCTACTGCCTCAGATTGCTGTTTCAAACACATAAAACAATTTTATTATAGTGTGCTGATTGTAATGGTCTAATATAGAAGGACTAAGAGGGAATGATTTAGATGATGAATTAGCAAATGAGATTGATAGGTAGGAGGAAGACCAGGAGAAAGTAGTGCTGCCAAAAACCCAGAGGCAGGTTTTTGTCCTTGTGTCATGGACCCTTTTGGGAGTCTAATGAAGCCTTATAAATAAACCCCTTCTCAGAATAACAGCTTTTATATATATATATCTCAGAGGTTATTGAAAATAAAGATGTTATTTTTTTCCTGTCCAAGTTCATAGACAGTAGGTTTTTAAACCAACATGTGGAATGTAGTAGCTACAGTGAGAAGGATGAAAACTGAGAAAAGACCACTTGGTTGCTTTTTTAATCTTTGGTAACTTTGCAGAATATAGTTTCAATTGAATGATCAAGTTGGAAGCCAGACTGCAAGGGATTGTAGAGTGAATGAGAAAAAAAGAAATGGAAGTTCACTCAGTCAGTAAACATTTATTAAATGCCTGCTATTTGCCTGGCACTGTACCAAGTGTTGAAGAGCCAAAAAAGAGGCAAAAGGCAGTCAATGACCTCAAGAAGCTCGAAGTTGAATTGGGGAAACAATAATCTAGCAAACGTGTATGAATAAGCTATATACAGGAAAAATAGGAAATAATTATAAGAAGGAAAGAACCAGAATTAAGAAAGATTGGCAAAGACTTCCTGTAGAAGATGGAATTTTAGTTGGAACTTGAAGGAAGCCAGGGGAGCCAGTATGTGGACGTGAGGAGGGAGAGAATTCCTGGTATGGGGGACACCAGAGAAAATGTCCAGAGCTGCAAGATGGAGTGTCTTGTTTAAGGCACAGTAAGTCACTGGATCATAGATTTCATGCTGGGGAAAAAGTTGTAAGAAAACTGGAAAGGTAATGTGTGTCGTTCAATTATTTTTCAGTCGTGTCTAACTCTTTATGACCCCATTTGGAGTTTTCTTGGCAAAGATACTGGAGTGGTTTGCCATTTCCTTCTCTAGCTTGGGTTAAGTGCTTTGCCCAGGGTTACATAGCTAGTAAGTGTCTGAGGCTAAGTTTGAGCTCATGAAGACTCATGTCAACCTGATTCCAAGCCCAGTGCTTTATGCACTGTGCCCCTAGCTGCCCTTAGAATAAGTATATACAACTTTTTCTAAGAGTTTGTTTTAGAGAGAAGACATTTAAAATGATAGCTCAGGAAAGTGATAGGGTGTAGTGAAGATTTTGTAGAGTATGTTTGAAGTCCATAAAGAAGGAACCAAGAGGGTGATTGAGGTTGCAGTCTATTGGAGAAGACTGGAAAGGGTGGGATTCAAAGGCACATAATGAGTAATTGGCTTGGGCAAGGAGAAGGGCCACTGGAAGAAGTAGCAGAGAAGGCAGTGGGGGAAATAGAATAAGATTCTATATAGCACTGTGCTAAGTGTTTTACAAATATTAATCTCATTTGATCCTCACAACAACCTTTCAAGGTGTGTGCTGTTATCCCCATTTTGTATTGAGGAAACTGAGGAAAACAGAAATTAAGTGACTTGTCTAGGGTCAACTAGTAAGTGTCTGAGACCACATTTGAACTCAGGTCTTCCTTACTGCAGACCCAGCCCTCTATCACCTGTGCTACTAGATGCCTCTGTGGAGAAACTTGAGGAGAGGTTTGTAGTAACTTCTTTGGGGAGTGATACAGGGAATGATTTATGATTTCTTTGCTGTAGTGAGAGCCCAGTTGAAGTTGGATTGTATGAGTTCATAGTGTGCTCAGTAGAAACAGTTGTGTGACTTCTAGCTCCATTCAGCAGTACATTAGTAGACCAGAGGAGGCCAGATGGTGAGAGTAATGAGCAATGATAAGACAAAGTGGTGAGAGATTCAAGAATAGAACATGTCATAGAGTTGAATTGGTGTGCATTTAGGGTTGAGATTGGAAAAGAAGGAAAGTAAAGTCAAAGCAGGGGTGAGTGGGTAAAAGTACTGTGGATTGCATTGGAGATCATAATGAGAGTAGAATAGGTTTAGAAAGGTGAGAAATAGGTTTAGAAAGAAGAGGTGGAATGATAAGAGGCTATGGTGAGATAGAAGAATGTTTTCGATTGGGGAACTAAAACACTTATAGATGATGGTATAGGGTGGAGTGAATTAGCAGGTCATGCGCTATTTTGTGAAGGACATGGACTTGAGCAAGGGACATTTCACCTTAAACAGAGAATTTAGAAAGGGCTTCTTGGTGAGTTAAAATAGTATAAGCATAGTAGCAGCAACATTATACAGTGATCAACTGAATGACTTAGCTATTCCTAGAAATATAATGATCCAAGATATTTCCAAAGATCTCATAAAGATGCTGTTCACATCCAGAGAAAGAACTGATGGAATCTCACTGCAGATTGAAGCATACTATTTTCTTTTTATTTTTTTCATTTTTTTTCTTTTGGTCTACTTTCACAACATGACTAATATGGAAATACATTTTACACGATTACACATATAACCTATATCAGATTGCTTACTGTCTTAGAAATGGGGGAGGCAAGGAAGGGAGGGAGAAATAGGAACTCAAAATTTTAAAATGATTGTTAAAATTTGTCATTATGTGTAATTAGGAAAAATGAAATACTATAAAAAATAAATGTGGCTTCCCAGAGGTAGGCCATCGTAAGTCTTTAGAGGCTCTGTGGGTACAAGGATCTAGTATCCCCTATCGTATGCTTGACCTTAGACTGCTGACTCTGGTAAAGCCAAAACAATTTTGGCTTCTCTATCCTCAGTCTCCTAAAACCACACTACCTCTTAGGTGGTTCTTTTGTCATACTTATCACCCTCTTCACCCCAGCCAAAAGCACTACCCTTCAGTCTTTCATTTTTCTTCCTTCTTTCTCCCCATGCTCTATATTCCCAAGCCTTAGACCTTCCTCTATAATCTCAGGCTTAGGGATGGCTGTCCAGAAGGATCAATGAGATAGAAGGGAGAAGACACATCTTTTCTCTGAGACAGAAGGGAAAGAAGGAAGCTGAAGAAGCTCATATTTTTGGGCCTTTATATACTCAGTGTGAAAAAAGTTTAGATCAGCTTTTGTAGGGAATACGAAAGGGATCCAAATCACACACATTAAAAAAGTTTGCTGAGAAGCAGTGATGTCCAATTTTAGATTATATAACAGGAATTTGTAGTGAATCCAATTAGTACAGTATTAATTTTTCTCCTAGTGAATGGTAACCTGTTAATGTGGATGTTAGAGGCTGGCATAATGAGAGTTCATGGAGATGAATGATTCTCAGTGATAACAAGGATATCCTTGAAATGACTGATCAAAAGGGCAAGACTGAGTAATGAGCTTTGTTAAATTGGTATTGTAATTGTTTTCTGACTAACTTTAAATAGCAACATGTCATTTTCTTATGCCTCAGAAACACCATCCTGTGAGAAGAGAGTTTCAAGAGGATCTTTCCTGTGGGAGAAAAAAAAAACAAAGTAAGCTTTCTCCCAAGCTTTTCCTGCTCCAGATGGCTGTAGAATCAAGGGAGACAGTAGGCCTAGCTCCTCTGGTGCAGGCTCCAGAGGAAGGTCTTGTGATAGTAAAAGTAGAGGAGGAAGACCACAACTGGGACCAGGAATCCAGCTTCCATGAGCCTAACCCACATGGCCAGGAGGTCTTCCGCCAGCGCTTCAGACAATTCTGCTACAGGGAGACACTAGGGCCCCGTGAAGCTTTGATTCAGCTTCGAGCCCTTTGCCATCAGTGGCTAAGACCAGATTTGCACACAAAGGAGCAGATCCTGGAACTCCTGGTGCTAGAGCAATTCCTGTCCATCCTACCTGGGGAACTTCAGACCTTGGTGCAGGAACATCATCTAGAAAGTGGAGAGGAGGTGGTAACAGTGTTGGAGGATTTGGAGAGACATATTAATATACTAGGACAAGAGGTAAGTGTAAGGAATTGTGCTTTTTATAAGTAAGGGACCATGGAACTTTGAACTGAATTGAGCAAGTTGAGAATTGCTAAATGTTAGTCTCCTATGTGCTGGGCTGCAGTTAATAATAATAATATAGTAGCATACACACACACACATACACGGTAGAAGGAAGGGAAAGAGAATAAACATTTTCCATAGTGCCTGCTGTGTGGCAGAAACTGTGCTTAGTGCTTTTTAGAAATAATTACCTCATTTGATCCTCATAACAACCCTCTGAAGATTTTTTTAATCCCCATTATTAGTTATTAATCCACATTTAACAGTTGAGAGAATTGAGGCAGATAGGTGAAGTGACTTTCTCAGGGTCTGAGGTCACATTTGAAATCAGGTCTTCCTAACTGCAGGCCCAGTACTCTATTCACTCTAACACCAGCTACCTAGTGTGTGTGTGTGTGTGTGTGTGTGTGTGTGTGTGTGTGTGTGTGTGTGTGGTTGTATACGTATATATGCATACATTTATGTATAATGCTTTAAACTTTATCAAAGTACATTCATTAATGTCATACTATTTTTAACTTCACAGGATCCCAGTGAAGCTGTTTCCCCATTGACACCTTTACAAATGAGCAAAGATACTAAGAGGCTAATTGATTTTTCTAGGCTCTCATTTCTAATTAATGACCCTCTCCGATCACTCTGGATGGCTTCTGACATTGTTGCCTGTGCTGACTTTTCTTCTGGGCCTTGTTTCCAATTGTCTTTGGTCTTATGGCTAACTTTTTATGCATTTCTGAGGTAGAATAAGTTAGTTAATGTAATTAACTCATTGTATTACCTGAAAATTATTTGGTATGGGGTCATTTTTAGGGTTTTGTTGAAGTAGGTATGTGGGATCTAGGCTAGCTGTTTCTTTTCAGGCTACATTGTTATTCAGAAGTCCTTGTAGCTTTCTTTGCCTTTACTGTCAGCCTTCTCAACATCAACAGAGCTAATTACACCACATGAGGGGTGTCTTTTTCTCTGTTACATTCACTACACTTACCAGAACAGGATGCTTCAGCTGCCCTAGTTGGCTATTTGATCACTTCTCCATATTTGTATTGTCTGATGCCAGTATGTTCCAGTGACTGACTATATGATACATTGGAAGCTGGGCCAAACTCAAACTGGTCCCCTGATAGTTTACATCTGATATTTGAACGAAATGAGACTTTGTCCATCAACAAGCACCTACTTACTATGTACCTGGCATTGTGGTAAGTGCTGGGGATACAAATAAAGGCAAAAAAAAAAATCCATTCTGTTCTCTAGGAGTTCACATTCTAATGGTCGGGCCACATGAAAACAACTGTGTACAAGCAAGATACATGCAGGATATATACAGGATAAATTGAAGATAATCATCAGATGGAGATATAATCAACTCATGTTTTGTTTTATTGTGAACTTAAGCATCAAATACATTGAGGGAAACTAGGAAGGGCAGAGTCTTATAGAAGGTGAGATTTTAACTAGAACTTGAAGGTTGCCATGAGACAGAGATGAGAAGGGAGAGCATTCCAGGGAGAATGGCATAGCATATAAAAGATTCTTAACAAGGAGGTGCAACACTTTGGTCAGATAGATGTGGCCTTCTTTGTCTCCGTACTGAAATAAGGCTGGTCAGCAGATTCAGGGTATGGTAATTTGTGAGACCTTGTGACATCCACTAAGTCAAAAGGGCCTCAGCTCCATGTGGGCGGGGCCTAGGGTGACCAGGAAGCCATGTCAGCATGGCCTGAGGCCACTGGGAAGCTGAGTCTGTGTTTTGGCAGCTGTGGGGCTTGAGCTTGAGCCCATTGAGTCTTAGGGACAGCTTTTTAGGCAAAGAACTAGCTATTCTACATGGTGGGGAAAGGAAGTGGTGCTAGTGGGCATTAATCCTATCAAAGACCTAAACAGATGGTTAGAGTTAATTATCCTTTGTTGGGTCATACTAATATGATAAAACAATGACAATGCTACCTAAATTAATTTGTAGGTTCACTGCTGTACCAATCAAATTACCAAAGAGTTACTTTATACAACTATACAAAATAACAGTTCAAGAACCAAAGGTCAAGAATTCTGGTTAGTCACTATTCATTTAAATGCTTCTTATGTGCCAGGCAGTGTGCTGCTAATCCCAAGGGAAACACTGACAAAGAAAAAAGTCGGAAGGATTGAATCCTAGCAGAAGTAGATCTTTAATTATAGTACAAAGTAGTAATCATCAAAACTCTTTTTTACTGGTAAAAAGTAGAAAAGGTGATCAATAGAGAAGGTTAGGTACACAAGACCCAGAAGTAATTGAACCTAATAGCATAGTGTATTAGAAACTCAAGCACTCCCAACCACTGGTGTAAGGACTAAACTTCAGGGAAAGTTGGAAGCAGGAGATGTATTAAACCAGTATGAATAGGGGAAGAGTTCTTGACCAAACAAAATAATGTAGAGAAGGTCTCATGAGATAAAATGGATGCTTTTGTTACATGCAACTGAAGAGTATTTGTAGATACTAAATAAATACCAGAATTATAAAGGATGTGGTTAACTGGGGGAGAATATGTAACATTTTTCTGATGAAGCTCTGATCTCCAAGATATTTAAGGAATTATTTTAAATATATATATATGAACAATACCCATTTCCTAAGAGAACATGAACAAGCCTTAGGGGAATACAGACAAGCTATGCTCCAAATGACCAGTAATAACAAAATGCAAATTAAATCACTCTGAGGTTCTACACCCATAAGATTGGCAAAGATAAAAAAAAAATTAAAATTTTTCGAAGGGGCAGGCACGCGCTTTTAGTGGAGCTTTGAAATTGTGCAACTACTCTGTAAAGCAGTTTGGAACTGTACCTCCAAATCGTCAAAAATGTTGGACATTTAGATTTTTTTTACTCGTGCGATACATCGGTAACTTTATTTTTGAAAAATTGATGATGTGTGTATACGTACTTATTTATGCAGACTCAGGGCCTGATGTAATAACAGCAGACAGTAGTACACAGTAGTAGCAAGAAAACTTGGCTTGGAGTTAGGAGAGATCCGTGTTCAAATGCCACCTCCGACATCAAGTGGGCATCAGCTCACAAGCAAGCTGCTTACTCTCTCTTACCCTAAGATTCTTCTTATGTAAAAAAGGGGCTGGTGATGCCCATGGTACCTGCCTCCCAGGGTTCTCATCAGGGTACAGTGAGATGATATCTGTAAAGTACTTTATACCCTAAAACTGCTAGACATCTCTTATATTAGTGCATATATACACATGCACACACAGAGACATTGTTTTCTGTTCTGCAAACATTATTAAGTGCCTAAGGATACCAACAGAAAGACAGATCAGTTATGGTTGAAGAAGGAAATGCCTTGTAACTTGAAATATACCGAGAAATGACACTTAGATTTTCTTCTGCAGCTCAATTTGTTTCTCCTTGTCATCATATTCCATTATCTCTAGTTTTTGCATAAGACAACGTTCCTCAGTGTTTAACTCTTTTTATTTCTTTTTTCTGCCTTCAAGGTGGTAAATGATATAGCCAGGTACTAGGTGCTTTTGGATGCTCTTGCCCTTCGAAGTTAATACTTATTTCTGGAGACTCAAATGATTATCCATTACAAGAAACAGGAATCTCCCTCTGATAAAGGCTGCAGTGCAAAAAGTAATTCCTTTGTACAAGATTATTACCAAAAAAAGATACTAGTGCCCAAGCTTTCCTGAGGAAACAGCTGGAGGTAGTGAGATCTATAAAGGAGATTATAAAATAAAAATTCCTAATGTTGTAGAAAGCAAACTAGATCTTGTAGTCCAACAGCTGTTTCTTGAAATCCATGGGACTTTTTTTGGTGATAATGCCAACAGGAAATTTTTGGACTACAGATGATGTGGGATCTATTCTACTTGGCATACTGATGAGATATAAAAATATCTAACTTTTGAAGAAACAATTATCAATGTTCTTCCACCGTGATTCTTTGACATCATCCTATTTTTCAGTGAAAAAAGCTTGAGAATGTCTGTGGCCTAAATGCTAACTTTTGGGAGAGGAGTTAGTGACTTTTAAACTGTGAGGAAATAAACTCTCCTTCTTTCGGGAAGTGACTACCTTCATTCTCCTCTACATTATAGTGGTCAGGGGAGTATATATCAGTTGCATGGTTTTCAGTAAAGACTTTACTTATGTGATCTTTCTTAGATTGGGGTGAGCTATGTGAGGTATATTTTGCTTCTTTGGAACTGTTTTAATTGTACTTTCTTCTTTATATTTTTCTTTCTGTACATAGTATTGATTTTGGTAAGTGCTCTGACCGTGTGAAGCTTTGCCAATTTGACAATAACTTCAAAATTGGTAACCAATCTGTTAAGATATAATCAACTCATGTTTTGTTTTACTGTGAACTTAAGCATCAGATACATTGAACATTTCCATACTAAGTAGAAGAGAAAAAAAGGAACTGTATATGAAACTTTAATCTCTTTTAAGTACAACTTGCTTTTCTTTTAAAATGTGTAACTCAGTATTCCTTTGTTAATTTTTTTTTCAATTAACAGGCATATATTTTCTTTCCCTCCTATTCTCTCCTCCAAACAAAGAAAAACAAAGTCTCTATAACCAATATTTGTAGTCATGCAAACAAATTCCTATATTGTCCACATCCAAAAATCTGATTCTTATTCTGCATGTTTAATCTATCAGCTCTCTCATCATCAGCCCACTGGAATCCTGGTTGATCACTGCATTGATCTGTTCTAATTAGTGATAAGAGTTGTAAAACAAAATTGTTCGTTTTTACAGTGTTATTATTGCATAAATTGTTTTCCTGTTCTGCTCACTTTACTCTGCATCAGTTCATATGAGTCTTACCAGGTTTCTCTGAAACCATTCTTCATCAATTCCTATGAAACAATTACATACAATTAAAATAATATGCCATCTTTTTTTAATCCATTCTCCAATTGATGGCCCACCTTAGTTTCAAGGTCTTCAGGAACCTAGTCTTTTCCATATTATGATGAAGCATTTAAGATTTTTATATTAAATTTTCAATTGCTCTGCTTTGTGTGTAGTGTCTTGGGAATAATCCCTGTAAATTCTACTGAAGTTATATGTCTGACTCTCAAAGTGATTAACTCTTATGAGTCTATCTGAACCTAATATCTCCAGGTCCCAGCTCATGCCAGTGGAATGCCCTGGGAAGAAAGAACAAGTCTGGGAGCAGCACAAGAACCACCAAGTATCCAGCCACAGCCTATGGGACTTAAGTGTGACTCTTCAGACCCCCAGATTCTACAAGAAAGAAGTAAGGAATGAAATCTTATTCAGGAAGGAAGCAGTGATAAATGTTTACAGAGGAGTTAGAAGAGCAGTGGTTTTTTTCTTGTGTATTAGTCTTTCCATAGTTGAAGAAGCAAGACATAAAATCACTATTTATGGGCCAATTCCAGGGACTATGATTATTAGCTCTTGCTAATCTAAAGAACTGCATACTTAAAAACTGGGGCTGAAATTCCATGTTAAGTATAATTAGTCTTAGAGATCAACTAGAGATAATTACAAGATTTCCATCTATCTTTACAGCCACTCAGTTTATACCCTAGGTCATGACTTTGCCAAAATATAGTTCGTTTCTCAGAACAGGCCAAGTTATATCTGGTCTGGTCCCATCTGAACCTTTCTCCTTTAAGCTTTTGCTTATTGGAGGAATAAAGTACTGGATAGGAGACAAAGTGCTTTTTTTAAGGAGAGAGCTATTTATTTAATGTCCCTCAGTTTGGCCAGCTTTGAAAATCAAATACACACCATGTGGAATTAGATTGCTTTATTTTCACCAAGCAGTTTTATTACACAAAGAAATTATTGTGTGTTCAGGGTTATTTAACTCAGGAAACATATTCTTCAGGTCTGAATACATGGAATAGATCTGCCCAGATCCACACTGTGTGTGTGTGTGTGTGGTGTGTGTATGTGTGTGTATTTGAGAGAGGCAGCATAGTATAGTAGGAAGAATGCCACATTTAGGATCAGAGACTTGAGTTTAAGTCCCACTTCTGACACATACTAGTTTTGTGACCTTAAGCAAGTCATTTAACCTCTCTGAGCCTCAGTTTCTTCATCTCTAAAATGAGGATTCAGTTGAATTAAATTCAATAAAATTTATTAAACATTTGGCCACTGGAGGTATACAGACAAAAACTAAATAATCCTTACCCTCAAGGCACTTCTATTGGGGGAAACCAACATGTACCTGGTAAATTAAACACAAAATTATATACAAAGTAATTTCCAAGGTTGAGGGTATTTAGCAACTAGAGATTAAAGGGAATCTGGATAGACTTTCTCTAGGAGGTAGCTCATGAGTTGAGTTTTGAGAAAAGTAAAGGATTCTAAGAGGATGGCGATTCTAAGGGACACTTTGTGAAGTTCATGGGTACTTCCTTGTATGATATATTTCTGACATATGATATATTTCTGACAAGCTTTCCTTTTACTCATTAGGTTATTAGTATCAATAAATTACTCTTGGAATCTGTTGATATTTTTAACCTGAATACCTTTATGGTATATTCGTGACTTATTTCAAGGTCCAGCACTACACTCTTAGCTTCTCAATCTTTATTCATCTGTTAACTTCTTTGTCTATCATTTCAATTCCACAAATGATGTTTTATTTTATATAAAGCACCATGCTGTGTAATATGGAATATGCAAAAGACGAATAAAATACAGTCTCTGCCTCCAAGGAACTTATAGTATAGTAATATGAGATAATTGTTTTGATAATAATTGGGAGCTAGTGATGATGAATAAAAGAACTGCAAGATAGTAGTGAAGGTATTCATGTTAGATATTAAGCATATAATAGAGTTATTTGGCATACTTATATGGTTTTCAGTAACAGTTCTTAGAAGTCTAAGATGTAAGAGATAGGTGGTGGGGTTTATCCAAGTTTTGGGATTGGTAAAGCAGATACAGCAAAAAGTAAAAGGGGCAAGCCACTCTAGGATGTTAGCGAAAGTATAGTTGAAATGACTGACCGAAAGGTCCAAGCTGAGTAAGGAAGTGAGAAATGGGGGCTCATAACTGGTAGAAGTGTAATGGTGAGGGACAGGAGTTCCCAAGAAAGACAGAAAGCAAGTGAGAGAATCAGAGCAAGCAAGTATAAGTCACTTCAGCAAACACTTTAAAAATGCTACTACATGCTAAGGAAACTAGTGAAAACAAAACAGTTCCTGACCTCAAAAAGTTAGTCTACTGGTGAGAATATTACAGTATGTACCTAGATAAGTACCAGGTAATTGGAAAAAGAGAATGCTCTAACACCTAGGGAGATCATGGAATTATTTTGCATAGGAGATGACATCTGAGATGAATCTGGAAAAAAAGATTAGTGTTTAAGAAGTATAAATGAGTGTGGGTAGGTGATTCAGTCTATGTGAAGGCATGAAGATGGAAAATGGAATACTGTTTGAGAAAAAGTAAGCCAGTTTGTCTGGAATGTAGACTGTATGGAGAATATGGAATCTGGAAAGTACTTTGGGCCCAGATTGCACACAGGGCTTTTAAGTACCAGGGTAAAGAGTTTTGTTCTAAAGGCAAAGCAACCACTGAAAATTTTTAAGCAAGGGAGTGACATAGTCACTCAAAATTATTTTGAGAGTTTTGTAGAGAGAGATATTGTGGGCAAGTGAGACCATTTAAGAGGCTATTGTAGTGTTCTAGGCAAGAAGTCATAAGGAACAAATCAAGGTAGTGGCATTGTGAGTGAAGAAAAGTTAAAAGCTGCTAAGCATACTGTGGACATAAAAATTCATCAGACAAGGCAACTACTTAGATAGTAGGATGAGAAGAGTCATATCAAATTAGTAAATATTTATTAAGTGGCTGCTATATACTAGGGCTAATCTCTGGAAAGATGTAAGGGTAACTCTTAGGTTATGAAATTAGGTGACTGACATAATGGTGGGGCCCTCAACAGAAATACAAATGCTTAAGGGCAGAGCCAAGATGGTGACTGGAAAGCAGGGACTTGCTTAAGCTCCCTCTCAGGTCCCTCTAAACACCTGTAAAAATGACTCTGAACAAATTCTACAGTTGCAGAGCCCACGAAATAGCAATGGGAAACGGCTTCAACCCAGGACAGTCTGGATGGTCTCTGGGAGCTGGGAGCAGAGCAGAGCCCAGCATGGGCTGCACCAGGACCAACCAGACTGGGAGCTGGGTGGAACAGGCGTAGCACCCTAAATCAGTGAGCTGTGGCAGTTACCAGACTTCTCAACCCACAAACACCAAAGATAACAGAGGTTAGTGGGAAAAGCTGCTGGGACAGAGTGAAAGGAGTTTGTGGTCTGCCACTGCCCTGGGGGCAGTGGAGGTGGTGCAGCTCTGAGGCTTCTTCCAGAGCTACAGCTGCAGTTGCTTCCGGCCTAAGGCCCACCTTGTGGGAGGAATTAAGCAGCGGATTAGAGCAGGAGTGCAAAGCCTCCTTTGCCCTGTCTGGATCTAGGGCGCAATCCTGGTTGGCCGTTCTTAGGGGAGAAAGAGTGCTGGTGTGGCAGAGCTTGCTGTGTAGAAGTAGCTCTGAAAATAGCAGGGCAGCTCCTCAAGCTTGGGACAAAGTACTCTCTACAATCAGTCTTACCCCAACAAAAAGCTTAAGGGTCAAGTAGTTGGCTGGAAACATGGCCAGGCAGCAAAAACGGACTCAGATGCAGACTCAGACTTTGGAATCTTTTTTTGGTGGCAAAGATTACCAAAACATACAGTCAGAAGAAGTCAGCAAAGTCAAAGAGCCTACATCAAAAGCCTCCAAGAAAAATATGAATTGGTCTCAGGCCATGGAAGAGCTCAAAAAGGATTTGGAAAAGCAAGTAAGAGAAGTAGAGGAAAAATGGGGGAAAGAAATGAGAGTGATGTGAGAAAACCATGAAAAACAAGTCAATGCCTTGCTAAAAGAGCCCCCCAAAATACTGAAAAATATACTGAAGAAAACAGCACCTTAAAAAATAGACTAACTCAAATGGAAAAAGAGCTCAAAAAAGCTAAGGAGGAGAAGAATGCCTTGAAAGGCAGAATTACCCAAATGGAAAAGGAGGTCCAAAAGACCACTGAAGAAAGTATTACTTTAAAAATTAGCCTGGAGCAAGTGGAAGCTAGTGACTTGATGAGAAATCAAGATATTATCAAACAGAACCAAAGGAATGAAAAAATGGAAGACAATGGGAAATATCTCATTGGAAAAACCACTGACCTGGAGAGTAGGTCCAGGAGAGATAATTTAAAAATTATTGGGCTACCTGAAAGCCATGATAATAAAAGAGCCTAGATATCATCTTTCAAGAAATTATCAAAGAGAACTGCCCTGATATTCTAGAGCCACAGGGAAAAAT
>CM053626.1:155176836-155194952 GCA_028646595.1 Phalanger gymnotis | reverse complement strand
AACTTTAGTAAATCCCTTATGATTTCTCTTTCTTATTTACCTTTTCATGCTTCTCTTGATTCTTGTGTTTGAAAATCAAATTTTTTATTCAGCTCTGGTCTTTTCACTGAGAAAGCTTTAAAGTCCTCTATTTTATTGAAAGTCCATATTTTGCCTTGGTTTTAATCCTAGCTCCATTGACCTCTGGAATATCATATTCCAAACCCTTTGATCCCTTAATGTAGAAGCTGCTAGATCTTGTGTTATCCTGATTGTGTTTCCACAATACTCAAATTGTTTCTTTCTGGCTGCTTGCAGTCTTTTCTCCTTGATCTGGGAGCTCTGGAATTTGGTGACAATATTCCTAGGAGTTTTCTTTTTGGGATCTTTTTCAGGAGGCAATCAGTGGATTCTTTCCATTTCTATTTTACCCTCTGGTTCTAGAGTATCAGGGCAATTTTCTTTGATAATTTCTTGAAAGATGATGTCTAGGGTTTTTTTTTTGATCATGGATTTCAGGTAGTCCAATAATTTTAAAATTATCTCTCCTGGATCTATTCTCCAGGTCAGTAGTTTTTCCAATGAGATATTTCACATTGTCCTCCATTTTTTCATTCCTTTGGTTTTGTTTTATAATATACTCTTGGAGGAGTGTTGATATGGAGACTCTGGGCAGCTGTAGTTAGGAGCCCTCTGGCTTGTTAACTCAGATGTTTGTAATTTGTTTGTATTTGCTCTGTAGTTTAGGTTGCTTGCTTTTCCTCCTGAGCTGAACTCCAAGGTCCTGGGTTCCTGGTCCTCCAGATGGTGATGTAGGCAGTTCTCCACATTTGTGCTCACCTCAAAGTTCTCAGGAAGGCAGTCAATATGTAGACAGCCACCACCCACCTGCTCACTTCGATCACCCTTCCAAAGCTCCCATGAAAGCAGTCTTCTGCTCTATCTGGGTTAATATGTTGGCAGCCACCATTAGCTTTTTCACTCTCCTCATGAGCTGCTCTCTCCAAATCTGCACGAAGGCTATTCTTTGATTTTTCTCTCAAGTCTATATGAAGGCAGTTCTCTGCTCCTATTTTAAAACTCCACAAACAATATAGTCTCAAAACATTCACTCTTCCAACACAGTCCAATGGGGCCAGGCTTATCAGCTTAAGCCCTCACTCCAGCCTTGGCTTTTTCTCTTCCCACAGCCACCCTTCCAAAGCTCCCATGCAAGCAGTCTTCTGCTCCATCTGGGTTAATATGTTGGAGCTTTGGAAGGGTGATCAAAGTGAGCTGCCCTTGAGCCCACTCTGATGGGGTGAGACTGCAGGTGGGTGGTGGCTGCCTACATATTGACTGCCTTCCTGAGAACTTTGAGGTGAGCGCAAATGTGGAGAACTGCCTACATCGCCATGGCAATTCTGGCAGAAATCAGGAAAGGCCAGCCGGAACTGGAGGACCAGGAACCCAGGACCTTGGAATTCAGCCCTGGGGCAAGATGGAAACTTTTCAGCAATTAGCTAAGTGTACCTTTTTGCTGCCTTCCCCTGGCACTCTTTGGGACCCAGGAGGGACGGTGGATTGTCTATGGTGGGGTGGGGTAAGTGCCTTGGACCCCCAGGGACCCCACTCTGTTGGGTTTGTTTCCAAGCTGCCTTTCAGGACTTGGAAGTGGGGGCTGGAACAGTATGGGGAGGGCAGACCCCCAATAGAACTTTATTTGGAATTTTTCTTTGAGTTGGGACTTTGGGTGCCAAGAGGAAGCCTGCAACGGCAGTGTGGGGAGAAGGAGATTTCCCCAGGAGAACTTTATCTGGACATTTTTGTTTTCATTGGGACTTTACTAATTAAAGCATACCTGTCCCTGAGGGCACTGGGAAGAAACCTGCAATGGCAGTGTGGGGAGAAGGGCCTACCCTCAAGAAGTACTTTACTTGGACACTCTGTATTTACTAAAAAAAGATTGTTACTTGCTGGGATCTAGGGGCGGATAATGTTTGTATTGTAAACAAGTATTTTGGGGATGTGTGTTGGTAAGCAAAATGGGCTCTTAAAACTTAGTTAGACCAAGTGCCCTTGAAGAGTTTGGCCTTTGTTTCCTTTGAGTAATTCAGTGTTATTTCATTGAGCCTTACTAGGTGCTAAGCCCCAGGCCCAAACCCCTATTAGGTGTGGAACCTATGTGGGTGTGGATTCATGACTGGGGTGGGGCCCAAGGTGGAGCTGGCTAAGGGGAGGTGCTAACTCCAGAGCCATGCCCCTCTTGAGTCTTACTAAGTGCTAAGCCCCAGGCTCTAACCCCTATTAGGTGTTAACCTAACTTATGTGGATGCGAACCTCCCAGGGTCCTAAGGGGAGGGGCTAACTCAAGAACCAATCATAGCAGCCTAAGTTCTGCTCATTCAGATGACATTTGATGAAGTCTGAAGCCCTACAAGAAGAGAGGACAGGGCCATTTGTGCAGGGCTCTCACTCATGATGGTGCTGATGCAGAGACTCCAGGCGGCTGTAGCTAAGGGCCCTCCAGCTTGTAACCTGGATGCTGAGACTTTGTTAAACTCTGGTAACTATGTATTGGGATTTGAATCAGACAAGGTCTGTCTGTTGATGTTTGTACTTTGTTTGTATTTTGTTCTGAAGTTCAAGGTGCTGGCTTTTTTCCCCTGAACTAAGTGAATGATATTTGTATGCTAAATTAAAGTAAGCTTGTCAACCCCTTCACGTAGCTTTCCTTAGTTAAGCAGATCAAAACAACTTGTGCTTTTGCAGCGTGCTGGTAGCATTCTTGTTGTTGGGTTGTGTTGGTCTTGCAGCCCCACAACAGCTGCTAGCCAGATTGTTGAAACAGGATGTTGAATATTGTTTTGTTATAATTCCCTGATTGATTGAAGAGATTGTTACTTGCTAGGACCTAAGGGTGGATCATGTTTGTATTGTAAACAAGTATTTGGGAGCGACACTGAATGATAGGTTTTGTTTTGTTGTGAATGATATGTTTTAGCTCCCTGATTGATTGGACCACAATGTATAATGCTTCTATTTGTTCCAGGATCCATGGCCATTTAATTTAGAATTTTGTTATGCCATGGACCCTAGAGGGATGGAGTGCAATATTAATTAAGGTGGGATTTTTTTGTTTTTACTGTTTTAGAATGCTAAATTAATTGTCTTTGATTGAGCCTTACTAGGTGCAAAGCCCCAGGCCTAAACCTCTAATGACTAGGTACTAAGCTGCTGTGGACATGAAGCCCCCAGGGCCCTAAGGGGAGTTGCTAAGACCAGAGCCAATAGTAGGCACCTAAGTTCTGGCCCCTCAGGTGATGTTTGATGATGTCTAAAGAATGTATAAAATGAAAGAACTGAGTTGTTTGCTTGGGGCTCTGAGTATGTGACTCTGAGACAGGCATTGTTAAGAGCTCCCCAGCTCACCGACCCAGATGTTGATGCTTTTTGGTAACTATGAATTGTGATTTGGTCTGTTTCTAATGTATTTTTGTAATTTGCTTGTATTTGCTCTGAAGTTCAGGTCTGGATTAAAGATTGCTAACCCCTTAACATTACTTTCTTTAGTAAAGGACATCAAAAGAACCTGTGCTGGCAGCTCTTGTTGCTGGTCTTGTTGGGTCTCATACCCCACAACAGCTGCTAGGTGAATTGTTGCAACACCCTCCCCGCTATTTTTGTTTTACCTTTACAGAATAAAGAGCATTCATTCTTCTTATTGGAGAAAACAAAAACAAAATAAGGGTTGGACACTGGGCCTTCCTGCTGACATATATTATCATCTCACTGACCATAAGCAACAATCCTTACTCTCAACATAGCTAAATAATCTTTTTTTTCTTAGTATTGGCATTACTATTCTCAGTTTATTTTAGGCCTTGGCATTCCTGATACCATTCTTACAGTATCATGCTATGGTTTTGCATTTATTCTTAATTACTTGCTCTTCTTTGTCTTCTAAATATATATATATATCTTAATTGAGTTAATCAGTGTGCAACTACATCAGTCTTTTTATGCAACTGTCTTTTCCTTCTTGTCAGAATAGTTTTTGCCTGTGTCTTCAGAATGTTATTCTTTAGTTTTCTCTCTCAATAAACTCCACTGATTCCATTACCTCTAAAATCAAATATAAAATTCTTTGTTCACCTTTTAAAATCCTTCCCAATCTGGCCCCTTCCTCTGTTTCCAGTCTTTTCCCTCCAAGTACTCTACAATCCAGTGAAACTGGCCTTCATGCTTTCCTTGCACATGACACTCCATCTCCCAGCTCTATTCCTTTTCCCTCATTGTCCTCATGACTATAATGTTCTCCCTCCTTTCTTCTCCCTCCTGGTTTCCTTCAAGATTCAGCTCAAATCCCAGCTTCTGCATGAGTACTCTTCTAATCCCCTTCTACTGCTAGTTCCTTCCCACAGAAATTACCTCACCTTATGTATATATTTTGTATATACATAGGTTTTAAATATTATCTCTCATATTAGAATGTGAGTACTTCGAGGGCAGGGGACAAGGTGTTTTTGCCTTTCTTTCAGTGCTTAACAAAGTTCCTGGCACATAGTAAGCACTTAATAAAATTGCTTGTTGACTGAATCACTGGGTCAATATCCCTTGAGAATCTTAAGTTGTCAGGAATCACTACTTTTTACCCTCTTCTTATCTTTATTAGATGATCCCCTTCCTGATGACACTTGCGGATCCAGTTCATCATCCCTTAAAACATAAGCTGCTGGTTATAGGTATAGAAGAAATTCTTGCCAAACAAGGAACAGAGGTAATTACAAAAGATAAAACAGATCATTTTGATAACATGAAATTGAACACCTTTTGTTCAAACAAAATTAAGATGTGTAGGATAAGAAGAAAATAGTCAATTGGGGGGGAAAATCTTTTTATCAAACATCTCAGGTAAAGATGTGGTATCCAAGATAGACAACAGAAATATACAAAGCCAAAAGCCATTCGCAATAGGTAAGTGATCAAAGAATATGAACAAACAATTCTCAAAAATGCAAATTATTAACAACCAAACTAAAAGAATGCTCCAAATCACTAATAACAGAAATGCAAATCCAAACAATGCTGAGATTCCATACCCAGAAAATGTGCAAAAATGGGAATGTAGGAGGGGTCATAGAAATATAGACACACTAATATATTGTTGGTGCAGTTGTGAATTGATACAACTATTCTGAAATGCAAACTGGAATTGTGCAAATAAAATAACTAAAATCACTGTATGGGGCTAGAATTTCTACTGCTAGGCATTTACTACAAGGAGTACTTTATGTGTTCTTTTTTTTTAAAAAAGGAACTGGAAATTAAGTGAATGCACATGGATCAGGAAATGGCTAATCAAATTGTGGTGCATGAATGTAATGAAATATTATTATGCTTTAAAATATCATGACGAGTACAGAGAAGAATATACATAATTACTACAACAGTGTAAATGGAAAGGACATCCACTAAACACCCAAGACTGAATGCTATGAAATTATGAAGACCATGTTTGGCCCCAGAAAACAGATATGCTTCTCCTCTGGAGAAGCAAGGGTCCCACAGGTGTGTAACAGGGTGTATGTTAGGGTACTGCTGTTTGATGTGTTGATTGGTTTTGCTGAATTTATTTCTTTAAAAAATCTAGCTCATAAGGAAGGGGGGCTCTCTGGGAGGAGAATTGGCAGAGATAAAAGGGGGAAATGTAGGAGATGTAAAAAATAAAAATATTTAAAAAAAGAAGTGTTGCTGGTTCCTAGTTAGTAGGAAATCTCATACCTAGTACTTACTTCCAAGTAGTCAGTAGTTCTTTCTATATCACATTCTAAAACAGCTTAGGATTTCCTTTTACCTCTTCAGATCCTTGGTCTTTGTTTTTACCTAGGAGCCTTTCCACTGTAATTCTCCCTAATAACTTGGAAAATAGAGATGCATTCCTCTAATACTTCTGCATCATTTCTGGGAGGGAAATCAACTTATACTTTGTGCATATATTAGTAATTATTTGGTCACAAAATAAACATCCTACATTTTAAAAAGTCACTGCAACATTCCCCTTGCTCTCTCCATACTTGTGAGAAGTAGGATCTTCATCCCTCACTTGTTCTTGGCAGTCGATCTTGAGACTAGCTCTCATGGCAAATCACTGCAGGAAACTGCCTTTTGCCCATCCATATTTGTTCAATCTCTTAGGGCTACTAAACAAGGTTTTATTTATTTATAACCGTCTTCCTACATTTTCAATGGAAATAAACTAGATTACTCAATAGCTTTTGGCTGATAATTAGCAGCTTCCTGTCAAAGGTCTAGTACAAATTATAGTTGAACACATCTGGTATATATTAGTTTTTTACATATGTTTCTCACCTGGTAGAATGTTAAGTTGCTTAAGAGCAGAACTGTTTCATTTTTTAATTTGTATCCACAGTGCCTAGCACACAAGCCACTTATTTGCATTGCTGATGAATGGATTTTTATCTGAATCCAATTACAAGCCACTTCCTACTCTTCTGTCATCTCCCAATGACATTTTTAGAAGCTTCCTCCTGTTTTCTTTCTCTGCCACTCATCTGCTCACTGCCCTTTTCATCCACCTTAACACTAAGACCAACTCCCTCTCCCCTAACCAGCAGCTACTTACAGCTGATCCTGTTCACAACCTAGGCAGGTAGGCATCACAGTGAATAGAGAGCTAGACCTCAAATCAGGAAGACTTGAGTTCAAATCTTCCCCCAGATGTTTATTAGCTGTATGACTGGACGAGTCACACAATGTATCTACCTTTATGCTTCTTCCTCTGTAAGACAGAGATAATAATAGCACCTACTTCCTAGGGTTGTTTGGGAATATTATTTGTAAAACACTTTGAAAACCTTAAAACTACATAAATGCTAGTTATTATTATTAGAACATAATGATGTGTGAATTATTTGGGACAAGCAAAATTTTGATATGGTTTCATTTTGTGACAGCAATGGAAATGTTTGTATTTTTAACTATAGGCTAAGAACATCTGACATTGATCAGAAGATACCAGATTGAGCTGGTTTCCCCACTTTTTGTTAATTTAGTCAGATGAGTAGTAGAATTTGTGCCATATACACATTGCATTGCTTTCTCTTTGAGTCTTTTAACTCTGTGTACTTAAGCATGCATATTATTCCAAGGAAACATTCAAAAGTTGTAGCTCTTAAGGAGCACATTTCAATATCAGAAAGATGGCAGGGACTGTTCACGTAGGGAAATCAAGTGTTTCAATGATCATTCAAGCCCACAGTGAACCAAGATCAGTCACAATGAAACACAAAGAGCTAATGAAAATGAAAGGGTCAACAAATTAATGCTGTAAACTAATACTGTAATACTGCCTCCTTTACTTAAGTATAATCGTATACTTAATAACCCTTCTATATGCCTTAAGTATAATCCTCAGAAACAATCAAAGACCTTCAGAGGAACCCGACAGCTGGAAGGATGGTTAAGTGATTCCTCTAACAAAGAGGCTCTTAATGGGGTTAACTTGTGTTTTTCTAAATGTTTTAATAATTACATTTCAATATAATTGATTTCCCTTTTATTTTTATTGTATTCCCTGTGTATTTTATCATCTAAAATCGTTATCCTGAGGTCTGTAGGTTTCACCAGACTGCCAAAGGGGTTCATAACACAAAAAATGGTTCAGAACCCTTGTTCTTCAGGCTTGATGTAGTTTGAAGAACAAGACCAGTATATATTTTTGGTTTTTGGGTTTTTTTTTTGGTGAAAGCTGCTAACTACTCCTATGATGAAATAATGCATATCATAGACAACACAATACAAAGATTGGAATACTAAAGAATGGGAAAAGATTGTACTGATAAAATTCACTTTTTCATCTGAGGCTATACCAAAACCATTGTTACAAGTCCACATGAGCCTGTAAGATCCGAGCATCATCATCAGACTGTGAAACATTCACCTCCAAAAATACTTGGGGAATTTTTTTTACTTCTAGTGGCCTAAAAATCTTGTTCCCACGGAAAGAATAATGAACTCTGAAAAATATATTGATATATTGTAAAGTAAAATTGTTCCACAATTACAAAATTCCTGAATGAAGACTGAATACTGCAAAATGATCTTGTGCTATGCCATACATCATTACCAGCCCCACCCCTCCAATCTTAACAAAAGGTTAAGAAATTTATCTAAGAGATGGAAATAAAAATGATCCAATGGACTGGTAATTCTTCTGAATAATTTCCACCAAAAATCTATGGGATATGATCAAGGCTAGACTTGGAAAAATGGATTGGTCATCAAAGGTATACTTGATATCCAGGGTGATAAAAGTATACTTTTATGATGACCAATTAAAGAATTCTGTAAATTTTGTAAATTCAAATGCCAAATGTAAAAACAAAAACTGCAGCAAAATTGAGAACACAATACCTATTAAATTTTTAAAGAATATAAAAGGTTGTAAGGTTTATTGTATAAGTCAATATGTTTATTTTACTTTGTCCCAAGTAATCAGTATACCACTCTAAGTAAAACTATACAAACAAGTTAAGCCTTGCATTCTAGTGAGACTCTGATATGAAGAAAGGCAAGGTTAGGCCTCTAAACATTTTTTGTCCTATTATCCTACTAAATTCATTTAAGTCCTGCTTGGGCTAATTATATTTATTACCACATATCATTTTCTTGGGGTAACAAATAAAATGTTTACTCCCATACAATATAGTGTTTACTTTAAGCCCATTTTACCCTACAAAATTCTTTATGATTTCTAAACTTTGAGTCCTAATTATCTTCAATTTATTTTCACATATGTGGTTTCTCACATGATGAATAATTCCTGATTAATAATTCATTGAAAGACTTCCTACATTTTATATGGAAATAGGTTTTTCTACATTGTGGATTCTCTGATGTTGAATAAGGCTTGACCTCCAAAGGAACTCTTTACCACAGACATCACATTGAAAAGGTTTCTCTCCAGTATGGATTCTCTGATGTTGAATAAGGCTTGATCTCCAAATAAATTCTTTGCCACATACATCACACTGAAATGCTTTCTCCCCAGTGTGGATCCTCTGATGTTGGATAAATCCTGCACTCCCACTAAAGCCTTTCCCACATTCTTTACACTTGTAGGGTCTCTCTCCAGTGTGACTTCTCTGATGTTCAGTAAGACCTGACTTTTTTATGAAGGCTTTTCCACACTTAATACATTTGTGGGGTTTTTCACCAGTATGAATTCTCTGATGTTCATTAAGGACAGTATTACCACGGAAAGCTTTCCCACATTCTTTACATTTATAGGGTCTCACTCCAGTGTGAATTCTCTGGTGTTCAATAAGACCAGACCTCTTTCTAAAGTCTTTCCCACATTTACTACATTTATATGGTTTCTCCCCAGTATGGATTCTATGATGTTCAATAAGGCCAGCATTGCCACTGAAAGCTTTCCCACATTCTTTACATTTATATGGTCTCACTCCAGTGTGACTTCTCTGATGTCCAATAAGGCGTGACTTCTTTCTATAAGCTTTTCCACAATGATCACATTTATACGGTTTTTCACCGGTGTGAATTCTCTGGTGTTCAATTAGGACTGATGTTTCTCTAAAAGCTTTTCCACATTCATCACATTTATAAGGTTTCTCCCCAGTATGAATTCTCTCATGTCGAATAAGACTTGACTTGTGAAAGAAGGCTCTTCCACACTCAGCACATCTATAGGCTTTCTCCCCTGTATGTATCATCTGATGTTCAGCAAGGTCACTTTTCCTACTGAAAGCTTTCCCACATGCTTTACATTTGTAGGGTCTCTCTCCACTATGAATTCTCTGATGCTCAGTAAGACCTGATCTCTTACTGAAGGCTTTCCCACATTCATCACATTCATAGGGTTTCTCCCCACTATGTATTCTCCAGTGTCTAATAAGATGTGAATTGTGACTAAAGGCTTTCCCACATTCATTACATGTGTAAGGTTTCTCCCCACTATGGATTCTCTGATGTAGAATAAGACCTGTACTCTGGCTAAAAGCTTTCCCACATTGATTACATTCATAGGGTTTCTCTCCAGTATGGACTCTCCAGTGTCGAATAAGATCTGAACTTTGAGTGAAGCTTTTCCCACATTCATCACATTTATGTCGTCTCTCTCTTCTAGGGTTTCCCTGCTGGGTTTTAAACTTTTCATCGTGTCCACTGGTTTCTCCAAACTGTAGGACCTGGGAAACCTCACGGTTGATTCTGTCAGATATCTTCCTTTGTTGTTCCATTTCTTCTGAATATTTCTGTTCAGCAATTAACTTGGACTTGGTGTCATTAACTGCAAAAAAATACAACATGTAAACATTATCATTCTTCTATGTTGAAAATGGGGAAATCTCCTTTTTCTTAACTTATATATTGTACCTTTTATACCACTCTTATGGCACTAGGGACATACTGCTTTATTTTATAGCTATTTGTATAAAAGTCTTGTTTCTCCTATGAGATTTAAGGTTGCTGAGGACAGGGACAATGCCCTTACACATATCATTATTCCCCAAACATCTAGCAAAGAGACTTAGACATAAAAGGTAATTATAAATAATTGCTGAATTAGTAAATGAACCATCTGTCGATGAAATAACACAGACCAATTTAAATATGCATGTTCTAAGACTACATATGACTGAAAATTATATTAAAATATGAGAACAAAAAAGGAATCAAGTAGAGTTCAAACTAATTCAATTAGGTGGCCCTGACTATTGCTAAATAAAATTATTTTTATGTCTTTTTGCCCAATGATTCCTCGAAGCAAATATTCCAAAGTCTCCATCATGAGCCTTCAAACCCTAGGTCACAACAAGAACATGTTTTACTTCCCTAAATGACTAACTGTGTTTTTATGAAGATACTGCCCAAAGGGGATGAGTGGGGTCTAAAACTGTATTCTTACATAAATGCCAGGATTTAAGTGTCTTAAAAGTTGTAACAGACATAGAAGTTTCTTTGAAAATGTCTTAGGAAAATGATTCTCCAAAGGTATGCCAGAAGTTATGTATTATTCTGTTTGATGAAACAAATGGTTAACTGAACTTTTACCCTGAGATTTGTAACTATGTTTTATCAAATTGTGAATTTTTTTCTATTGTCCAGAAAAGCTATAACTAGAACTCTGAAATGGCTTGAGTTGAAGAGACTTTCATAATCCTGGAGTAATGGCTCTGTTCATCTCGGTGTTGTTAAGCTCTCTCTCTCTCATTCTCTCTCCTCCCCCCAACCCAGATGTCTTTGTGTCTCTCTCACAGAAAGTTAGATTAACATAATCTAGAATTAATCAATCAAGACTGTTTCTGGCAGTCTTATGCCTACAAATGAAGAGTAAGAGCAAAAACAAGGCTGGTTTGAATTTTGGATACTGAGAGGTTGTGAACGTGAGAGACTATGATGATGATAGTTGGTGGGAAAAGAGGTGGAAGGCAGATTGTGGCAGGCTTTAAATGGCCTTTCACAGTCCAAATCATTCATATTTTATCCTATAAGCAATGGGAAGACACTAAATTTGTAACAGGAGTGATACCTGCTATTTTATGTAAACTGAACTGAGTCCATTGCAAGGGGGGAAAGAAGGGTAGAAGGAGAGGAACTGAGATAGTTTGGCTTCCTTAACACTTGAAGCATACAAAGATCAATCTAGAGGGAACTGGTGTCAGAGGTTTTACAGTAATTTCTACTACTCAACAGTGACAAGATTACTGATCTAGGGTTGCTGTGTGCTAACAGTGTTTTATTTGAGTAGGGAAGTAATACAATCAGATCAATGATTTAGGAAGATTGTTTTGACAGCTCTAAGAAATAGGCTAGAAAAGGGAGAAAAGGAAGCTGGAAGACCACTTAGCTGGATTTTTAGTGCCTCGATGTGACAACATGACGTGGCAGCCAAAAAAGCTAATAGTCTTGTGCTGCATTAAGAGTGAGAAAGGAGGGGAAGGGAATAAGCATTTATATAGCACCTACTGTATAGCTGTCACAGCAGAACTCTTCTACAAATGTGACCTCATTTGATCTTCACAACAACTCTGAGAGATAAGTGCTATTATTATCCCAATTTTACAGATAAGAAAACTAAGACAGAGGTTAAATGACTTGCCCAGGGTCACACAGCTAGTGTCTGAGGCCAGATTTGAACTTAAATCTTTCTGATTCCAGACCTGGAGCTCTATCCACTCTACTATCTAGCTCCCCGAACTCTCTTTCAACAGGAATGGTGAAGGGCCAAATGTCCTTACCACAGGAGAACTGTATGAAAGAACTAAGAATATAGGGGCAGCAAGGTGGCACAGTGAGTAGAGCACCAGCCCTGGAGTCAGCAGGACTTGAGTTCAAATCTGGCCTCAGACACTTGACACAATTACTAGCTAGGTGACCTTGGGCAAGTCACTTAACCCTAATTGCCCTGCTTTCACCCTCAAAAATAAAACAATTAAGAATATTTAGTCTAAAGAAAAGAAGGCTCAGATAAGCCATGATAGCTAATTAAACCTTGATTCAAGAATACAAAGAGCTAACTATGGAAGAAGACAGTCAAGAAGCATATATTATTTTTTTTTTAGTACTTACTATATGCAGGGCATTGTGCTAAGTAACGATGATACAAAAAAGTCAAGTACATAGTACTGCATCACAAGGAGGTGTTATACTTGTTCTGTTTGACCGCAAAGGACAGAACCAAGAGCAGTGGCTGAAAGTTGTAAAAGGGAAAAATTTAGGCTTCCTGCCAGGAAAAACCTCCCAACAACAAGAAGTATTTATAAATGGAATGGACAAAAAGATGGAATAAATGTGACAGTAAGATTGAGCATCTCACACTGTATACCAAAATAAGGTCAACAAGGTACATGATTTAGATATAAAGGTACATGATTGAGATATAAAGGGTAAGCTAGGCAACAATCTATCATGTATATTATACTGAGGATTCCTTTCTGGATATGGCTTGGAAAAGTTGATGGCTTCTAACTCTAGATTTTGTGATTCTAGATGGCAAGTATATGGAGGTAGACTCAACATGGCTTATATCCAGTTACTGGATATAACAGGTAAGGGAAAGGAAAGAGTCAACTAGGATTCTAAAGTTACAAACCCAAATAGGTTTGTAACCAGGAAGATAGTAGTGACTTAAATAGAAATAGAGGAGTTTGGACACAAGGTAGGTTTATCAGGGCAAGATGAGATCAATTTCTGATATGTTTAGTTTTTTATGTTATCTGCACTTTGGAGCTTTCCATTAAGCAACTGATGATGTATGTGACTGGAATTTAGGAGATAAACTAGAAGAGAGAGAAGGAGAGAGGGAGGTCAAGAGAGCAAGTGAATGAAAGAGACATCAACAGTGAGAAAATACAGATCAGTCAAGCTCCTAGAGGGCACGGAAGTGAGGGCACAAGAAGGATGGGAGGAAGCTGATCTTAGATTGAAGGGCCACCTTTTTCTCAGAGACAGGAATGAAGGAGGAAAGGATGGGTGAAAATGTAAAGCAGTTGTAAGATAAGTAGTAAAAAAGAGAATTCATTGCAAATGGCATCTGTTTTCTCAGTAGATAACTCCTCAAGGCTTTGGGGAAGGCACAAGCTTAAGAAAGAAGAGATTATTTGAACAGCTAAGGAGGAATAGAACAGGAAGAATTCATCAAGGAAGAATAAAAGTGTTACTCTATAGCACTGATGGCCCAATTAAAATAAAAGAACATAAATTTGTAGTAAGCTCAGTCAACATAGTAGTCTAATAGAATACAAGAGTTAAAGGGGTCACTCAGGGTTTAAATCGTGTCAGGATAAAGAGACAAGAGCATTAAGGGTGGAGGATAATGTATAATTGAACTGGTCAAATATAAGATTAAAACTATGAAGGAAGGAGAGTGAAGCCTGAGAAGGAAGAAGCCAAGAAAAGCAGGGAAAAATGGCATGACCAGAGGTCAAGTTGAAAATGAAGAATAATTTTAGGAGAAGTAAAGCAGAGGGAGAAATATAGGAAAGGAAATTATGATTAGGAAGAGAAATTTTAAGTTCAAAATCATGGAGATGACAGAATCATAGTAAGATCTACAGTATGACTATTTCTGTGGGCTAAGGCAAAGTGAAGCTCTAGGTCATTTGAGTTGAGAACACTGATGAACTGGGAGTCCAGGGTGTTTGATCAAACATCAACACATGTACTGCAGCTTTCCCAAGTATGAAGGGTTCTGTTTGAGAGAAAGAGGGTGACTTAGAGGTTAGTAGATCTGGACTGGATGACAGAAATAGCTGGAGTGAACTTCAAAATAGAAAACCTTCTCAGACATTGGTGGCAGAGGGGAAAGTCCGAAAAGCATCTAGGTTGCAGAGTGGACAGAGTGCTGCACTTGGAGCCAAGAAGGCCTGAGTTCAAATCCATCCTCAGACACTTACAAGCTATGTAACCTTGAGCAAGACACTTAACCTCTGTTTGCCTTAGTTTCTTCTGTAAAATGGAGATAAAAACAGAACCAACTTCCCAGGGTTGTTATAAGGATCAAATGAGATAATATATACAAAGCACTCTGCAAGTCTTAAAGCTCTATGTAAATGCTAGTTATCATCATCATTATTATTTTTAGTGGTAGGGGAGTATGAGGATTATGCCACTTCTTCCTGACCCAATATGGCACAGGACACAAGAGAATAAGTAACCAACACTAAAAAAGATGGAATAAATGTGAAAATAATATTGGGCATCTCACGCTATATACCAAGATAAGGTCAACATGGGTACATGATTTTGACCTATCAGATTGGCTAATGTGACAGAAAAGGAAAATAAATGTTGGAGAGAATGTGGGAAAACTGGGACACTAATGCACTCTTGGTGGAGTTGTAAATGGATCCAGCCATTCTGGAGAGCAATTTGGAACTATGCCCAAAGTGCTACAAAACTGTGCATAACCTTTGATCCAGCCACACCACTATTAAATCTGTATCTCAAATAGAGTTTTAAAGAAAAGGCAAAGGACCTATGTCTACAAAAATATTCATAGCAGCTCTTTTGTGGTGGCAAAAATTGGAAATTGAGGGTATGCCCATCAATTGGGGAATAGATGAACAGTCTTTGGTATATGATTGTGATGGAATACTATTGTGCTGTAAGAAATGATGAGCAGGACACTTTCAGAAAAACGTGGAAAGACTTACATGAACTGATACAAAGTGAAGTGGGCAGAACGAGAAGAACATTGTACATAGGGACAGCAATATTGTATGATGATCAACTGTGAACGACTTAGCTATTCTTAGCAATACAATGATTCGAGACAATTCCGAAAGACTCATGATGAAAAATACTATCTCCAGAGAAATAACTGATGGTATCTGAGTGCACATCAAAATTTTTGTTACTTTCTTTATTTTTCTTGGGGTTTTTTTTGACCTGTTTTTTTTTTCTTTTGGAACATTATCTACCATGGACAACAATAACAGGTACAATCTATATCAAATTACTTGCCTTCTCATTGATCAGGGTGGGAGAGAATTTGGAACTTAAAATTTGTTAAAAGAATGTTAATAATTGTTTTTACATCTAATTGGTAAAAAATTTCTTTAATTGTTGTAAATTTGACAAATATTGACCAACATTTCTAAGTACAGAGAGGAGCAGAGGAGGAAGATGCTATATGAAACCATAAATCTCTTTGTTTTTTGGTGTGTGTAAATTTAATATAGTAGTCGAAATATATATAGAAATGGAAAAGACAAGTGAAAAGGGCAAGTCTGGAGGGAAGATATGATTATATTATTACATTATATGAGGGAAGATTAATGGCTCAGAACTCAGAACTCTGAGCTCAAGAGATCTGCCATGCTCAGCCTCTTCAGTAGTAGTTGGTATTACAGGCATGTGCCAACCATGCCTGGCTTGATTTTTTTAAATAATAAATTCAACACCAAGTAAAATGAACATTTCCATATACATTGCAGAACATAAGGAGATGAAACTGAGAATGTCTATTACACTGATCAGAATTCCTAATTCTTTCAAAGTTGTTTGTGTTTACTATATTTTCATAGTTTAAATTATTCTCCTGTTTCTGTGCACTTCACTCTACATCAGTTCATGCAAGTCTCTTCTGAAACCATCCCTTTCATCATTTCTTAAGTACAATAGTATTCTATCGCATTTGTATACAATAACTTATTCAGCCATTCCCCAATTTATGGGTGCTTCTTCAGATTCCCATTCAATAGGTTGATATTCTTAGTTAGAGTTCATTTTGGGCTTAGGACTAATCCCCTCAGTGGGGACCTACTGGAAATAGGGAGAATTTCTCTTACTTGAGATGATGACTACCAAAAGAAAGGGGAACCAAAGCCTGGTATGATTAGTCAGAGTCTTCTGAAGATGCCAAATCTTTCCTGTATGGTACATCCTAATCTCATCAACTGTGGTGGACCAGTTATAGGAAGTTATACTTTGGCTACACCAGGCCCTAGCATAGGAGGGCAGAGTCAGTTTTCTTTTTAATTTATGTTTTTAAAATTTATTTTAGTTTTCAACACCCACTGCCACAAGACCTTGAGTTACAAACCTTCTCTTCATCTCTACCCTCCTCCATCCCAAGATGGCATGTATTCTGATTGCCCCTTATCCCAGCTGTGTAGGTAAGGCAAAATGGGCTCCTTAGCACTTGAGGAGTTTGGCTTTTATTTACTTTGTTTACTTTGAGTAAAAGTACTTTCAGCTGTTAAGTGCTAAGCCCCAGGCCCAAAGCCCTATCAGGTGTGAAACCTGTGTGGGTGTAGATTAATGACTTAAGAGGGGTCAACTTGGGAACCAATGGTCTCTGGTCGTTTGAGGCGGGCCTACTGGGCCTGGGGATTTTTGGTCAAGATATCTGAACGGGGAGGCTGGGTCGTGGATCTGTTGCTGTGGGGCCAAAATAAATGTTTTGTTGCTTTCTACTTAAAGAAGCTCTCATACCTCGCGGTTTTGAACCATTCAAATATATATATGATTATGTTTGAGATCATAAATTCAGCCTTCCTACTACATTTGGCGACGAGGATGGGATCGCTAGGTATAAGTTCTCTATTTAGAAGCAGAAGAACTTCAGAGGAAGAGATGAATGAAAGATCCTCCCAGGGTGGGAGGATCTATTTTATTCCTCCCTAGCAAAAGAACTGGCTAAAAGAGCTGAACCCTGTGAAAACTGGGAACCAAGGCTTCAGAGAGGAGATCCTAGGGATTTGGAAAGGTGTTTACAAGAGGTTGGAATTCAGTCAGGGGCATCACTAGGCAAAGCTGGATAGTTTTATCAGCCTACCGGCTAGTATATGAAAGATTGAGATTAAGTGAAAAAGATGGGGGCACTCCTATCCCACGGCAAAAAGGGGAATCTCAGATAGCAGAAGAAGAAACTGCTGCTCAAGAATCTGCTGACTCAAATGAGAATTTTTCTGTTAATGTGGCTAGGAGCAACAGGAGGACAAATAAGCCAAATAAGAGGGAATTCCAACTCAGCCCAGACCGAGCCTGACTGCTTGCTTTGTCCTTGCCATGGTGGCAGGGGAAGGGAGTCGAGAGAAAATAAGACAATGTTAGGGGCTGAGGCACAAAACGCTACTAGGGTTCATGATGCCCCTCGCATAGAGAATGAGAGATGGCTAAATACTCAGACAGATGTTCATCCCATACAAAGGAGGAAGACAGAAACCCAAGGTACCAAATCAGTTACGAGGGAAATTCAGGAAGATTTTTCACAGCAAGAGGTCACGGACATTTTGAGTAGCTTCAGCCAAAGAATAGGAGAACCATTAATATCTTGGATGGTAAGACTCAGTGATCAAAGGGCCAGTGGAATATTAGTAGATAGAGGGGATAGTGTGAGATTTATAGGTATCAGCCATGATCCTCTAGTTAAGCAAGCTTTTAGGGAATATCAGCAAGGAGACAGTGCTGGCAGGACTACTCTGTTAGCGTTAGCTGCTGAGGGATGCAATAAGAGACATACTACTGATTCTATGTGGCCCACTGAGTATAGACCCTGGTATTCACTTAGAGATTGTATCACAGGACTAAAGGAGGAGGTAATGAAGACTGCTATCATGACAGGAAGTGCAGACAAATATTACAAAGATCCCATGGGAATCCCTCATAGG
>CM053626.1:155143125-155176336 GCA_028646595.1 Phalanger gymnotis | reverse complement strand
TAGCCCTTGGAGGTATGTCAAGGGTAAGGGAAAGGAACATCATGACCGTGAGAGAAAGAAAGTGCTGAGAGTACACTTGTTACCAACAAGATAAACTAGACAAACAGCGACCATCTGGCGACCTGAGACCCCAGAGAGAAGAGGGTTCCCAGAAAAAGAGGTTTTCACTAGAGACTAAACATTTTTGTTATTCTACATTTTTAGATTAAAGCTGTCTCTGAATGATGTATTCACTTGTAGATTGTAAACAATGCTTAGGGGCTCGGGGGTATATAAGTCTCGGCCGGGCTAAAAATAAATGAAGTTAATCTGCTTATTGACTTCCGCCCCGTTTTTCCCTTTTAGCTGGTCTAATTGGGGTCAGGGGGTCCCCGAGGGTTTTGGGGGACCCTTACAATTCTTGGTTTTAATCCTAGCTCCTTTGACCTCTGGAACATCATACTCCAAGCCCTTCAATCCCTTAATGTAGAAGCTGCTAGATCTTATGTTATCCTGATTGTGTTTCCACAATACTCAAATTGTTTCTTTCTGGCTGCTTGCAACACCTTCTCCCTGACCTAGAAACTCTGGAATTTGGCTACATTCCCAGAAGTTTTCCTTCTGGGATCTTCAAGAGGCGATCAGTGAATTCTTTTAATTTCTATTTTACCCTCTGGTTCTAGAATATCAGGGCAGTTTTCCCTGATAACTTCCTGAAAATGATGTCTAGCCTCTTTTTTTTTTTTGATAATGGCTTTCAAGTGGTCCAATAACTTTAAAATTATATCTCCTGGATCTATTCTCCAGGTTAATGGCTTTTCCAGTGAGATATTTCACATTGTCTTCCATTTTTTCATTCTTTTGGTTCTGTTTTATTATTTCTTGATTTCTCATTAAGGTATTAACTTCCACTTCCTCCATTCTAATCTTTACGGCATTATGTTCTTCAGTGATTTTTTTGGACCTCCTTTTCCATTTGGCCAATTCTGCCTTGTAAGGCATTCTTCTCCTCATTGGCTTTTTGGACCTCTTGTCATTTGGGTTAGTCTATTTTTAGAGGTGTTATTTTCTTCAGTATTTTTGGGGTCTCCTTTAGCAAGCTGTTTACTCTTTTTTCATGATTTTCTTGCATCTCTCATTTCTCTTCCCAAATTTTCCTCTACTTCTCTTACTTGATTTTCCAAATCCTTTTTGAGCTCTTCCATGGCCTGAGACCAATTCATATTTGTTCTTGGAGGCTTCTGCCATAGGCTCTTTGACTTTGTTGACTTCTGACTATATGTTTTGATCTTCTTTGTCACCCAAGTAAGATTTTATAGTCTGAGTCCTTTTATGCTGCCTGCTCATTTTCCCAGCCAATTACTTGACTTTTGACCTCTTTGTCAGGGTATGACTGCTTCCAGAGTTGAGACTGCTCTGTCCCAAACTTCAGGGAAATTTTGCACTGCTGTTTTCAGAGCTACTTCTATTCTGAGGTGGTATGATACTCCTCTCCTGACCAGTACTTTGGTCTGTGAGTGAAAGTGCTACTTTCTGTTGTGTAACTACCAGGTGGGCTCCCTCTCTCCAACCACCACAAGCTCTGCCACCCTAGTGCTCCTCCTCCCCCAAGGACCACCAACCAGGACTGCAACCATGATCCAAGCAGGGCAAAGCAAGAGAATCCTGCCTCAGCACCAGCAAAAAGATCCTTGCACTCCCGCTCTGATCAGCCACTTGATTCCCCCCATGGTCTGTGGACCTGGAGATCCAGAAGCAGCTGCCAGCAGCTGTTGCTGCTGCTTCTGCTGTTGCCACCACTACAGCCACCTCTGTTGCCCTGGGGGTGGGGCCCAACTGCATCCTTCTCTCAATCTGGTTCAATAGTTTTCCCACTGACCTTCTAAGTTTTCTTTGGCGTTTGTGGGTTGGGAAGCTCAGTGATTTAGGGCTCCGAGACCTGCTTCGCCCAGTCTACTCCAGCCTGGTCTGTCCTGATACAGCCCATGCTAGGCTGAGCTCTGCTTACAGCACGATGCAATAGACTATTCCCAGTGACCATCCAGGCCATCTTGGGCTGGCAATTTGTTTCGCTGTCATTTCGTGGGTTTTGTAGCTCAAGAATTTGTTTAGAGTCATTTTTTACAGATGTTTGGAGGGATTTGGGGGAGAGCTCAAGCAAGTCCCTGGTTTCATGCTGCCATCTTCGCTCCACCCCCCAGAGTCAGCAGAAGCAGTACTCATAGTGCTCCTGAAGAAGACAAGAAAGCCAACAGAAGGTCAACAGAAAACCTCTGCACAGTGCAGCAGAGTCAAGCCTCAGCAGTAACAGTGCAACAGTGCTCAGGCATACTCTATCCTATCACTATGCAGAAGAGCTAAGGCCCTAGTAGTGATACTTGTCCTACACAATCATAGTGGGTAGGAGTAGACCCTAGAAAAGAAGGCAGGAGGAAGAGACACATATCCCATTGGCAGTGGCACAGGTAAAGATACAGATGCTAACAGCACTGTGCAGGGGCAATAGTCACAGATACAGGGCCAACCTGTGTTGGCCTAAGGGTCATTGGGTGGTATACCAGCATCACTGTCTAGGAGTATGTGAGATGGCGGTAGATATAAACATTCAGTAGGCAGAGAGACATGGACCCCAGTGACAATGGAGAGCAGATTGGCTCCCAGTTGCAATGGCTACCCAATGAAAAGAGTGGGCAACAGTATGTGCAATAGTAAAAGGCAGGCCTACTGTGGCCCATTGCTTACCGTAATATACAACTGACTGGCCCCTCCACATTGCTGTCAATGTAATGCCCAGTGATCACTGTACAACTCTTCCACAAGAAGGGCTTAGAGGGACAGTTTTGAAAGGGGAGCTGATTTCTGGCAATGAGAAGGGTATAAACGTTTAATTAGCCTCCAAAGAAGAAGGAGGAATGGGGAGTACTTCAGAAATCTCACGTGGAATAAAGATTTTTTATTTCCCCCTAGAGTTACCCATGGGGAGGAAGATTTTGGCTTCTGAACCAAGGAAAATTAAATGAGTACTCATACAATTTTCTCCCAGACAATTATCTCTGACCTGTGATAAGAATCTATGACTATGGAGGAAGTATCAGCATGTCTGCTTAACACCTCCCTGAGACCTTTGGTGCAGTTTCTGCTTATGATTACCTTTCTAAATTATACCTTTTACACTATGAACTGCAAATGCACAGCATCATCTACCACCTAGAGTTAATAATTTAGACCCAAGACTCAATTGTTCCTGGGATTCTCACAAATTCAATCATTCTTTTGGGGAGCTGTCACATTATTTTGTTTTTGATATTTTTCTGTTTCAGTTTTTCTTTTCCTCCTTTGTTCAGTCATTCAGCTATGTCTTACTCTTCTTGACCATGGGTTGTCCATGAAGTTTCTCAGCAAAGACACTGGAGTTACTTGCCATTTCCTTCTCTAGAGTGTCCCTATTTTACAGATGAGAAATTGAGGCAAATAGGGGTTAAGTGACTTACCTAGGTCACATGGCCAGGAAATCACCTTGCTGCCCCCTGTCTATATCCAGCTTTTTGAATAACCTAAGGGTTAGGGTTGACCAATAATAGTCCTAATGTCATTTAAGTAGTGGAAGGACCTTAAGGACCTTACAATTAAGTGTGGTAGGAACAATATCCTAACATCTGCCCCTATTCATATTAGGCTACCTTTTCCTTGATAGGTATTGAGATAGGTGTTGAGGTATCCTTGAGATGTGGTTGGCTCTGGTGACTAAAGACAGCTGACATAATTTCCTGATTACCTGAGTATAAAATAGGCATGAAGAGCAACAGGCATGTTCAGATCCTTGGATGGTGGACAACTATGGACAACTCAGACAAGGGAGCTTTCACAGCCAAACTCCAGAGCTTCCAGGTTAAATAAAAAATACTGCAAGCAGCCAGAAAGAGAGAATTCTTTCACCAAGGTTCAGACATGATTTAGCAGCCACCACTATAAAACAGCAGAGAGCGTAGCATTCCAGAAGGCAAAAAGACAGTCAAGAAAAACTTGCCCAGCCCAACTAAATATGAAATCCTAAAGGAAAAAAAAATGGACCGTTAATGAAATGCTTTTCCAAGCATTCCTGATAAAAACACTAGAGCTGTGTAGAAACTCTGAAGTTCAAACAATGGAGTTAAAAGAAGCATAAAAAAGTAAACATGAACAAAGATACGATAAAGGGCTGTAACAACAATTTGGCTAGCAGGTGCTGTAGGGTGTAAGACCCAAATAAATTACAAACATCAATAGATAGAACTTGTCTGCTACAACTCTCAATTCATAGTTAAATATCATTCACTTAGCTCAGGAGGAAAAGCCAGCAACCTGAACTTCAGAGCAAATACAAATACAACACACAGACCTTGTCTGATTCAAATCACAATTCATAATTACCAGAGAATCACCAACATCTATCTGGATTACAAAGCTGGGTGGCAGTTACGGCTTGCCCAGAGTCTCAACACTCCTTCCATGAGTGTGCCCCAAAAGTCAAATGCCAACCTTGGATCTCGTATACCCCTCAGGGGCCTGGGGCACTTGATTACCTCAGTGCTGAAAAGCACTCAAAGAACAGTGAAAAATCCCATTTAGGGTGTGGGAAAGTTAATCCCTTATTACCATCACACTCAAGTCAATGACTCCTGATTGTCTTAGTGCTGAGAAACATTTCAAGGCAAGATCCCACTTTATCTGCCCCATTCAAACAAAGGCCAGAATCATTAAAGACACTTAAAAGAACAGCAAAAAGTCTCACCTTAATTACTATTACAAGTGTCAAATAAAAGCATAATCTTCTTATATTGTAATATGAGGACTTAATACATGTGTTGTACTGTACTGTATCGTCATCATCAAGGTTCTTAGAGGGAGTCTAAACAAACAATGCCTGAGAGGTTCTGTTGTGTCTTGACCTTAAGAGAAGAATGGAAAAAGATGGGAAGAGGAATATAGCAGGTGGGAGGGATGGTAGGAGAGGAAGGACAGTTAGGGGAAATTATCTCATAATCAAGTTGTACAAGCAGATATAATAAGGAAGTGGTATAGCTAGCAGGTGACCCCTTGTAATGGTGATACAAATTTAAAGATCTTTCCCAACCATTAATAGGTCCATGTGACCCACTTATGTTACAGGAAGTCTAAGTCACATGTGATGGGAGAAGCTTGCCGAACCCAGAGGAACAGGAAAGTGGGGTGCAAGAAATGCTCAGAGCAGTTAGAGCTGAGGGAGAGAGCAGATGCAGGAGTACTAGCTGTGCTGTGACTGTGTTTGTGGGAAGGCCCCAGCAGGGGGGTGGAAGATTATGTGATGGCAAGGTGCCATGCTGTGATACTGTGTTTTAAGTTTCTTGTTGTTATGATAAAATGGGCTTACTGGTTTTGGCAGCTGGTTGCTACTTTGATGGACTGGACTTACTGACTATGGCATTTGGTCCTCTGGTGTCTGAATAAATGTTTTACTTCTTCTACTTTCTATATGGAGAGTCTCTCATATTTTGTGACACCGAACAACATAGTCATATTCACAACTATTGTCGATGCTGTGTTTATTGCCTGGCTAATATACCCCTGAACCTCGCTCTTTTCTGAACTGATCAAAGGAAGAATACACACACACACAGAAATTCATCTGACTCAACAGGCATATAGGAAGGAAAAGGGAGAATTAGAGGGAGGATAAATTTAAAAAGGCATTAGTCTTAAGCAAAACAAACTATAACTAAGGATATACACCTCTTTTTGAGGTAGCAAAGTATGGGCATCTGAGGAGGTACCCATAAACTGAGGTTGAATACTATTGTGCTATAAGAAATGATGAAAGAGATGCTTTCAGAGAAGACTTGAATGAACTGATGCAGACTGAAGTGAACAGAAACAGAAGAATAATTTAAAAAATGACAATACAGTAAACACAAATAATTTTGAAAGAAATAGGATTTCTGATAAGTATAATCACCAGTAATGATTCCAGAGAATTAATGATGAAATATGCTGCCCATCTCCTGACAGCAAGATGAAGGAGACAGAATGTGTGTGTGTGTATGTAGACCAATGTGGCATTTGTTTTGTTTGACTATACATGTTAATAACAAGTGTTTTGTTTTTCTTTTATTTCCAAAGGGAGGGGGTGGTGGAAGGGGAAGAGGTTGTGACATGAGGGGAAAAGGCAAGTCTTTGCTAATTGAAAACATATATGTATGTATGTATATGTACATATACACACACAATTTTTTTAAAAAGGAGAAAGAAAAGAGTATTATTGAAACATTAAAAAAAACAAACAAGCAGAAGGAAGTTCACATGAAGTAACAAGAAAGGCAATGTCAGTACTACCATGTTAAATTTAACACACAAACACACATATATGTAATATTTGCACTGTTTCACATACAGACCTCTTTTTCTGACTTTTGTGTCTGGAAATGTTCACATTTGTTGATGATTTTCTGGTTAATGATAAAAAGGGCTCCCCCTTTTCACTGATTTAACCATTTAACTGAAAAAAACAAAGATTTTTAAAAAATCTAATTTCAAAAAGTTAAATAGTTAGCTAGTCTGTTTTTTTTTCAATGAAGTGCTGGAAGAAACTCTGTTTAGACTACCACTTTATACCATATACCAAAATAAGCCTGAAATGGTTATGTGACTTAGATAAAAAAAAAAAAAGGTCACATAAATAAGAGGGGCAAGAAAGAAGCTACCTTTTAGATGTATGGATAGGTTAAGTATTCATTACCACACAAGCACTCAGGAGGAGTATATAAGATGAAATGGACAATTTTTATTATATATAATTTAAATTTTTTTACACAAACAGGAAAAAAAAATTGCAGCAAATATATCTGATAAATGTCGGATAGGTAAGATATATAGAGAACCAACTCAAATTTATAAGACTAAGAGCCATTCTCTAATAGATAGGATATGAACAGACAACTTTCAAAAAAGAGGAAATCCAGAAATCTATCAACCACATGAAAAAAGGCTTTAAATAACTGAGAATTAAAGAAACAAAAATTAAAGCAACTTTGAAATTCTACCTTACCCCTATGAATCTAGCAAAGAGGCCCAATAGGGAAAATATCCAGTGTTAGAGGGTTACAGCAAAAGAGGCTGTGAACTGGTCCTGTCATTCTAGAAAGCATTTTGGAACTATGCCTCAAAAGTCTGACCTTGCTCAACCCCAAAGAGATCAAAGAAATAAAAGATCTATACGTACAAAAATAACAATAGCTTTTCTCATAGCATCCCAAAATTGGAAACGGTCTTCTATTAAGGAATGGCTAAACAACTAATTCTACAAGAATTTAATGGACTATTATTGTACCATAAGAAATTATGAAATAAGTAAGTAAACATATATTGTTTAAAAAGAAAACCACATAAAAACCAATAAAAAGTGAAAAAGGTTTAGGACAATTATATGACAATAAAACCAATGACTTAGACTAAAGGGATGAATATTTAAATATAAAATACTCAGACTAATAGAAGAAATAGAGGATTTGTATAACCCAATCTCAGGAAAATAAACTGAACAAACCATAAATGAACTCCAAAAAAACCCCACTCCAAAAAACAGGTCCAGATGAATTAAAAATGAATTCTACCAAATAAACCGAGAAAAATGCATTCTAATTTTTAAAAAACTGGTTGAAAAATTGGAAAAAAAATCCTATTATTCTCTTTCTATGATACAAATGTCACTTTGATACCTAAATCCGAGGAAAAATCATAGAATGTATGCTATAGGCCAATATTCTTCATAAATATTGATGCAAAAACATTTAATAAAATATTAGCACTGAAGCTATAACAACATATTTAAAAATTATACACTATGATCAGGTTGGATATATATTAAGAATAAAGATTGGCTCAATATAAGAAAAAATTGGCTATATATACTGAGTAAAGATTGGTTCAATACAAGAAAAAACTGGCTATATATGTTGAGTAAAGATTGTTTCAATATAAGAAAAAACGTAATAGACCATATTAACAACAATAACAATCACATGATTATAATCAATGATAAAAAACTTTAGACAAAATGCAAAACCCATTTTTATTTTTAAAAAAAACACTAATAAATGTAGGAATAAATGGAACATTCTTTAATATGGTAAACAATATCTACCTAAACCCAAGGGCTAACAATATTTGTAATGAAGAAATGCAGAGACCTTTCCACTAAGTACAGGTAAAGCAAAAAGTCCATTTACCACCACTATTATTTGATATAGTGTGAAAAAGGCTAATTATAGTAAAATGATATGAGAAATAGAGGGACCAAAAAAAGGCAAATAAAGAAACAAAATTATTCCTTTTTTGAGAATACAATGTCTTATTAAAGAGAACTCTGGTCAACTAAAATATTAAATGAAAAATAACTTCAGCAAATTAATAGGATATAAAGTAAATCCATAAAAAATCATCAGCTCATATTTACATATGCAACAATATTCATCAGGAAGAAATAGAAAAAGAAATTCCATTCAAGGTAACAATATCATTTATAAGTATTTGGCAGTCTACCTATCAAGAAGCACACAGGAAGTAGATGAACAAAACTTTAAAACATTAGTTATAGAAATACATAGACCTAACTTATTAGAAAAATAATAATTGCCCATAGTAAGACCATGCCAACATAACAAAAATGAAAACTAATTGAATGGAATGCTGAAACAGTGAAGCCCCCTCAGTACGGTATTGAATAGAATACTGAAATAGTTAAGCACCCACTGAGCATGGGAAAAGACCTTACCTCTCCTACAATCCATTCCCCCCACCCTCCACCCCTCCTATATTTTTAGAAACTGATTTGCTAAGAAAGTAGAGATAAGAAATTACATCAGTAGACAGACACCTGTCCTGTTTATCTAGCTTTTCCACGGTCTCACACCTGTCTTTTTGTTCTTTGTTCTGTGTTGCTGGGAAAAGATTCTGTGTTTAGAATGTGAGCTCCAAATCCAGTCAATGGGAAGAGGAGCCAGTAGGGGGTGGGGAAACTCTGTGTTAGTGTCTATATAACTTGCTTTGAGCTGTATGCAACACACACACACACACACACACACACACACACACACACACACACATGCTGGCATCATCTCGGGCCATGCTGGCGTGTGTCCTTTCTTATGAGAAAGCAATAAACTCCTTTTTGCCTTTTCTCAAGAACAGTCTCTGTATATTTTTAATGTGAGTAGTGGTCTCTGACCCACACAGTTTTGGTGCACTGGCCGGGAAGCCCCTTTTTTGGGAAGGGTCTTTGCATACCCAATCCCGGGGCAGGTGCCATGTGGCGATTACCGGTGCTTCTGGGACTCTGGTTTGTGAAAACATCTCTTCTGATTAGATAAGGATCCAAAGAGAGACTATCTTGGGAGGCAAAAATGAAAGTGGAACAGAGCTCCTGATAGTGTTAGAGAAGTCCACCTAGAGGAATGGCCGAATTGATCTGGTCATGTAAGTCGTGTGCACGATCCCAGGTGAGTGGGATCCATGAGTCCTCTAGAGGGCAAGACCGGTGAGCAATTCCTGGGTGACCTGGGGTTGGGGCAAGATTAGTGAGCTTTCCTTTTTTTAGAAAGAAGGAATAAGGGGAAGGATGATATAAGTCAGTGGTGTTCCTCCTCAAAGTATTGGACTCAGTGTCACATGGGGCTGGCCAGAATGTGTACAGGCAGTGGCAGCTAGTGCCATTCTGGTAGAAGAAAGTAGGAAGTTGAGGAAGAGGCCAAAGGTAGAGAAGCCTGCCAGTCAGTGTCTATACTTAGGGTAAGACAGCCCATCCTTTTATAAATAATAATAATTATTTTTTAATGACAATGATGTCATTGAAATTTATTGTTTTTATTACAGTTTAAGTTTTTACAGTTAAGAGCAGTTTGGTTATTTTGTTGATTATTGTTTTAATACTAAAGCCAAAAATGGTTAATTGATTACTGTATGTGGAAAGAAGGAGATTGTGTAAAGCCTTATTGATTTTGTTCTGACCATTCAGAACAGCCTTCCTGTATGCATGGGAGTCAGCAGACAAAGGGCACCAGTATTAACCCCTTCCTGGGGTCTGCGTTAATTCTCCTTATTTTGTGAAATTGCCAAGGCCCCTGGAAACTATCTGTATGGGCAAGGTCATCAGCCCCAGGAAAAGAACTTGTTTGATTTATGTGGGTCCTAAACAATGAACTTAGCTTGCTTGGAAGTGGCAAGTTTATGTACAATAAATAGAAAGGATTCTAACAATTGGCCTTTACACCAGGACAAGTTTAAATTTAAGAACGGTAAGATGTTTAATAAAACCTCTTATATATGTGAGTCCTAGTGTATCTTTATTGCTTATTATAACTCCATGAAAGTAAAAGCAACTGTATCTGGCTCTAAGCTGTGACTAGTGAGACTTGCTCTTTAAGGTGAAAGGCACTTGGGCCCATAACTAATTTGTGTTAAGTTTGAATTTGGGGATAGTTGTCTGCATTAAATCAGTATCTGAAAAAAAAATGCCACAAGATAAGCTACTCAGAGGGGATGTGATACCATACTGTTAACAGGTAGAGATCTGCATCTGGAAAAAAGCGGAGCGGACAATCTTAGCCTCAATCTGGGATGAGATCCTCCTGACTCAGTTTCCCCATTGTGTTCCTTCGAAAAGGAATGTTTCTCACCTATTCCTGAGTCCAGCTACCAGGAGACACAGATACTGCATGATTGGAGAACTGTGACTATCTGAATTTAAACAAAGCTAAGGACATTTTATCCTTTCATATTTGGTATGTCATATGTCCCTGTTCTTTTTCTGTCTACAGTAAGTTTCTATGATCGAAGCACGTAGTCAGTATAAGATATGAGCTCTTTTGTGTTATCTTATTGGGAAATCTAATAATATTTTTATCTAGAACTAGAACATGTGCAGAAATTTATGCAAACTACTTAAGACTCATCTTAAGATGTTCCCTTTGTTTAAAAGGATTCTAAGAGCAGTAGTATTTTTCCTGTAATCAGTCTTTTACTGTTACCAGTGTGAGATTCTATTACAACACCTTTTGACTAAGGAACTTTGTGATATTTAGGGATTCTGTGATAACTAGGAATTTAATTCCTTGATAATTCTCTGGAATTTGTGCTACTTAAGGACTTTTGCACAAACTTAGTAAGGCCTTATGAACAAGGGTAGAAATGCATGCAAGCTAGTTAGGACTTGCCTTGGAGATGTTCCTTAAGCAACGTGAGACTACAGTTAGATCTTAAACTGACTACTGGAATTTGCTATTCAAAGACCTAATGGGACTGAAAACTGATAAGTCTCTAATCTCTTGGTGGCAAATTTCTATAATCGGAAGGTTTTGTAAGTACAGTAAGAAATTTACTCAAATAATTGATTATGTAATATCTTAGGTTACTATAGGACTGGGACCAGTGTTCCTGTGTGTGTTCCTGTATGAGTTAGTCTCCTTTAATTCTTGGTACTGGTATGGAGACAATTAGGTCAAGGGCTTGTGAGAATTTTATTTGTTATTTGATTAATATCATGCTTGTCTAAAGTTTTGCTACAATTAATAATGCTAAAAAAGAAGAAGGGCTTGTGGTTTATTTTGTAAATGTCATCAAAAGAAACATGGCATGACTAAAAGTTTAAGATTTTCTATGTACTGTGTTAAAAATTGGTTATTTAATGTATTTATGTATGCACTGGAGCCTCTTATTAATTCCTTAAGTGAAATCTCATCCTCCCAGTGAGGAAATAATGGATTAATGTAAGGTGTAACACACTGGGTTCTCATGTGAATTTCTTAAATGTTGGCCATGGTTCCAATTTTGAGTTTGTAAAAACAATCAGGGTTATGAGGATTAGAAATGGTAGTTTAAAATTGTGCTAGGGTCACTTTTGTAGGAGAATGGACAGAAAGCTGGTTCCTACAAGACAAGAAGAAGATGCTGAGATGCTGTGCTAGAGATGGCTGGAACAATTACCAAGGACCAGAGGACTTCATTGACAATGTTCCCTGCCAGACAGCTGTACAGGAAAAGACTTTTTGAATCTTAAAGGGACAAATGCATTATTGTTTTCTTTTGGGTCTGTGCATCGGTATTTATAATACCGATCCTGTGATTTGTCAATGTGTCAATCAATCCCTCCCATATTTACTTAAAGGTGTGATGGTTGAGAGGAAGAATTCAGATGTATCAATAATGGTGAGGTGTCTTCAGAAGGTTGAAAAGAAGAGGAGGAATTGAGTGGAATGATGAAATAGTGAAGTATGGTATTGAATAGAATACTGAAATAATGAAGCCCCTCCCTCAGCACGGGAAAAGACCTTACCTCTCCTACCATCCACTCCCCCCAACCTCCACCCCACCTATATTTTTAGAAACTGCTTTGCTAAGAAAGTAGAGATAAGAAATTACATCAGTAGACAAACACCTGCAAGGTCCTGTTTATCTAGCTTTTACTCCCTTTTCCATGGTCTCACACCTGTCTTTTTGTTCTTTGCTCTCTGTGGCTGGAAAAAGATTCTGCATTTAGAATGTGTCCAAATCCAGTAAATGGGAAGAGAACCCAGTAGGGGGTTGGGGAACTCTGTATTAGGGTCTATGTAACTTGCTTTGAGCTGTATGCAACACACACACACATGCTAGCATCATCTTGGGCCATGCTGGTTTGTGTCCTTTCTCATGAGAAAGTAATAAACTCCTAAGCCTTTTCTCAAGAACGGTCTCTGTATATTTTAATGTGAGTAGTGGTTTCTGACTCACACATAATTAAATTAATTTACTTATTATAATTTACTTATTGTACTTACTTACAATCAAGCTACCAAAAGATTACTTTAGATAACTAGAAAAAAAAATTCATCTGGTAAAATGAAAACAATTTGGAGGAAAACAGTAAAGAAAAAAGTAGGAAAGAAATGTACCTAGAAGTACTCTCAAAAAAAGCACTATATAAGTAAACAAATAAATTGTTTAAAAAGAAAAAGCACATAACCAACAAAAAATGGAAAAGGTTTATAAGTCAATTACATGCCAATAAAAGCAATAGCTTAGATGAAATAGATGAATAATTAAATGTAAAATACTCAGAGTGATGGACGAAATAGAGAATATATATCAAATATATGTATCAAGGCTTTTTGTTGCTGGTTTTAAAAAAATAGAAAAATTGTTCAGTGGAAGAGATTAGGCACACAACATACTGAAACAAATGTAGTAGCAAGTGTTCATAATACTATGATAATATTCAACAAAAATCACTAGGAAAACAGAAAAGCTATAGGGCACAAAATATATTTAGAACAGCTTCTGACACTATATACCAAGATAAGCTCCAAATGGATACATGACTTAGATATAAATAGTCACATTATAAACAAATTAGAGGAGTAAGGATAGAAATATCTTTCACAATTATGAATCAAGGAAGAATTCACAAACAAGGAATATAGAAGATTACAGAAAATATACAGACGATTCTGATTACATAAAACAGAAAAGTATTTGCACAAACAAAATCAAAATGGTAAAAAATTTAAAGGGAAACCACTAAGTGAGAAAATTATCTTTGCAACAAGTATCTCTGACAAAGCGAAGTACTGATTCAAATTTAAAAGAACAAAGGTCATTTCCCAATAGATGACCAAAGGACATTTTTAAAAAATGTTCAGAAGGTTATCAAAGGAATAAAAATTTATGTTTATAAGCTATTCATACCTTCATGAAAATGCTCCAAATCATCAATAATTAGAGAAAAGAAAATTATAACAACTCTGAGATTCCATTCATATCTATTAATATGGACAAAGATGACAAAAAAGGAAAATAAGAATTGTGAAAAAGGCTGTGGAAAGGGTGGTCACATTAATGCACTATTAATAGAACTGTGAATTGGTCCAGGCTTTATGGAAAATAATTTGGAACTATGTCCCAAAATTCACTAAATTGTGTATACCTTTTGACCAAGTGATACATCTAGTAGGCCTGTACCCCCAAAGGATCAATGAAAGAGTTTTTGGAAGACTCATATATACAAAAAATATTCATAGCAGCTCCAACTTTTTTTTGTAGCAAAGAAATGGAAATTAAGGAGGTGTCCATCAATTAGGAAGTATCTGAACAAATTATGGCATATGAATATAATGGAATATTAGTGTGCAGGTGATGAAAGGAAGGGTTTTGGAGAAGACATGAAGACATGCATTGAACTAATGCAGAGTCGAGTGAGCAGAAGCAGAACAATTTATACAAAAACAATATTGTAAAGACAAACAATTTTGAAAGATTTAGGAACTGATCAATGCAATGACCAACTATCATTTCAGGGAATAGGTGATGGTACATGCTACCCAAGTTCTGACAGAGAGACAATAGACTCAAGATGCAAAATAAGACAGACATATATTTTTGGATGGGGCCAATATGGTCACATGTTTTGCTTTACTTACGTAACTAATATTTGTTGCAAGGATTTTTTTTCTTTCTTTTTTTCCAATTTGGGGGAGCTGATGGTAGAAGACATATTAGTATTGTCTCCTCCAAAAAAGAAAAGAAATTTAAAAGGGCCATTGAAGTATTTTTAAATGTACAGAAGTGAACAGAATTTCAGAATGAAACAGGATAGCAAGAGTACTTTCAAGGCAACATATTGAATTTATTATAAAACACTTGAAAAGCAAGCTGTGATTAATAAAACCTCATGGTTTCATATACTACCTTCCTTATCCGCTGTACTTAGTATATGGCAATGCTCATTTGATTTGGTGTTTTTTAAGTTCAATTTTTTTTAACATAGAAGAACTTGAGAATGCAAAGTCATAGAAGCCAAGGAAGAAGGCAGTGCCCAGAAGAAGGGGATGGTACACATAGTAAAATGCCAGAAAGGGGGCTAGCAAACAAAGACAAGAAAGAAAGAATTTTAATAAAGAAGAAGTCATTAGTGATTTCAGACAGAACAATTTCAAAAGTGGTAGCACCAGAAGCAAGAGTACAAGGCTAAGAAGGGGGTGATGAAAGTAGAAACAGCTGAGTGTATAGTGTACTTTCCAAAGAGTATAGTGGAAACTCAAAGAACTCTCCCATTTTTATTGCCAGGGAGTATCCTCCCATGATTGCCTTTACGAATGGGCTTTGTGGCCTATTAACCCCTTCCCCTAAGCCAGGTCACCTGTGATCATCTGTTATAGCCACTGCCTGATGGGCTGCTCAGGAGCCACCATTGTTTATGACATTACAAGAACAAGCAACATGATAGCAATCCCATCCAGTGGTTCCCTCATAGCAACTCATGACTACTTCTAGCAGCAGTTCCTGTGGAAGTACTGAGTACTCTGGGGAAGTGATCCCCTATCATCCTGATCAGACCCAGGACAATGGTGGGCAAACTTCTTCAGGAAGTCAAATCATCCATTCATTATAACTGTATTGGAATCCCCAGAGCACTCAGGAACTTTCCAGGTTGCTCATGGCACAATCACTTGTGACCTACCTCAGGAGGCCATGAGGAAGCAGCATGTCAGTAAGCCCAGCAAAACCAGCACTGGGCCTTCTGCATGAGCAGCAGCATCCTCCTTACTGCCTCCCCCCCACCCCCATTCTGAAGTGTGCTAGAGCCCATTTCCCCCCTCCTCCTTTCCCCCCTTACCTCTCCCACCCTTACAATAGACAGGCAGCTTAAGTGTAGAAGTAGTTGTGATGTCTGTATGCATGTTTAAAGAAAAACAAAAACAAAACATCAAAAAACAAGAAACTACTTATTATTTGCTTGTTTTTTTGCTATCCGAATAACCTATGTGCTTTCCAGTAGCCTCAGTAACTTTGTTTACTTCGTACTCAACATTTTGAGCAGCCTTTAAAAAAAGAGTATAGTGATGTAGATAGGAGTTCAAAAGGTGGCAGATTCAAGATTTTGGGGGGGATCTTTTTGTTTGCTTTTTTGATATGGGGAGCCCTGAAAATGTCTGTAGGGTGAGGGTGATCAGTGTAGAGAAAGACCTTGGAGATGCAGGAAAGGGTAATTGATAGAGCAAGAACAGGGAATAGAAGGAAGGGGTTAAGGTCGAGAATAGAAGTGACTGAGTTAGCTTTAGCAAACAGGAGGGTTACCCTCCTCTCAATTATAAAATCCAGTGATGACTGGTCATATATTGCTGTTCCCTAACACATGCCACATTACCTGGAATCAGCTACACAGTCCTCTTCATCAATTCACATTCTTTACATACTTTAAACATTGAAATAAAAATCACTTCCTCTAAGAAGCAGTCTATGGTTACACTTCCTAACAACTCATTTCTCTGCGCAGCAACCATTTAACTATTTCTACTAAGTTTGTACTTCATTAATTATTGTTGCTTTGTCAATTTGTCCTATGATTGTTCCTCTGGGTGTTCCATATGTTGGACCAATCCCTTGAAATCAGACTGTCATATCCTTAAGCATAGTAACTATCTTCCCATCCTTTTGTTTTCCAACCTCTTCTCCTGCCATTATATGCTGAATACTATAAGCATTCATTAAATATTGATTTTCTATAATGTCATCACTTTCAAGTCTTATAGTGTAAGACTGTGTTTTCTACCTTGAATGTACAGTATCTCAAGAGTGTTTTACTCAAAGGGCCTCACAAAATTCTCAAAATAAAATTAATTTTATTTTTAATTCTTACCTATGTTCTCCCAAAAGTTCAAGTGGGGGTTCAATATAATAGCTAGCAGCCTCCTTCACTTTGTCATACCATTTCAAGGAGATCAGTGAGACATACTGGCTATCAATCTATCATCCCTCATTCTTGTCACAGGAACAGCTCATCTTTCTTTTTTTCCTATCGTTTTACATCTTTTACTCTTGTTCTTCAGAGTTCCTCATCAATGATACGTTAATGCTTGCTCACATGCCCTGGGCACCTCTCCACTTGAAATATTAAATGGTTTACAACAGAAATTAGTCCTAGGGCCTATGCTGTCTAATATTTCTATTGAGGGCAGGTGAAGGAATCAAGGCGTTGCTCATTGGATCTGCAGGTGATACTAAATTAGGAGTTTTGCGCAAATAAGGAGTTTTGCAAATATTTGCTAAGAAATTAAAATAAAAATGACCTTGACCTGTAAAAAGTCAAACAAAGCAAGATAAAATGCAATAGATATAAATACAAGGTGGCATCAAAACAAATACAAATAAAAGATGGGGAAATGATTGGCTAGGCAGAAAGGTGAAAGGAGTAAAATGATTTGGGGGTTACAGTGAAATAGAAATTGTATAGGAATTAGATGTATGTAGCGCTGGTCTTAAAAAAAAAAGGAAACAAGATCCTTGATTATATTCAAATAAGTATAAGATGCAAAGGCATGGGAAGAATTATTTTTTCATCCTCTGCATTACTAAAATACTCACGGTTGTGTCCAGTTTTGGGTTTTTTTAAAAAATATTTTTAAAAACATGAGGAAAACTACTACTGTACAGTAATCTCCTCCAAAGCTCTTCATAACCTAAATGTAATAAAATTTTCACTCTTTAGCTTTCTCTTAAATTTATTCCTTTAATATTCTTTCAAAGGATTTCTTTTCCATCTCACTAATCATTGTTACTATTCTTCTCAAGGCCTTCTCCAGTTTTTTTTAAGTAAGTCAAGTGACCAAAATAATACATATGTAATCCAGAGAATGCCAAAAGGATTCATTCCAATCCTTTGCATGTCATATTCTGCAGAGGAATAAGCAAGAGGCAAAAGGTTAAATTAACTAATCTTGGCAGATTTTTTTAACGCTGACCTTTATTTACATGTGCCTAGAAACATGATTTCATCTGTCTCTGAACATATATGCCTGTCAATGGGGGAATGAATTAAACTATCTGAGAAGCCTCATTAAGTCCATTAGGGCACAATCTTCTAGACTTTAAAAGACCCCAAAGTTCCAAGTTCTAATACTTACCTCTCTCTTGTAGGGCATGGAGCTCTGGAAACTCACACTTGACCTCGGCCTCCATGGTATGGAGCTGGCCATGACATGACTCCTGTACCTTATGTGCCATCTCTTCTGAAAGGACCTCCTGTCCATAAGCACAGTTTGGGACCTGGAAACAATTAGGTATGATTGCACTCATGAGGAACTTGGAACTACAAATAACATCCCAAAGATGACACGATAGGGAATACACCCCAGAGTTCCATTTGATCCCCAAGGTCAGGAAGCAGAGGGGGGAAAATGAAAAAAAAGAGACTAATAATCCAGCCAGCCTCTGTGTTCCTGTCAATGCTGTGTTCCTTCCCTGGGCTTGGACCTGGAGATCACAACCCTGCTCTCTGAATGTAGTGCATAGTCTTCCCCTAGCACATTCCCACCTGTTGTCCTGGTTCATCAGGCTTTCTCTCCAAATCCTCCAATACAGTCACCACTTCCTCTCCATTTCGTGGATGATGTTCTCTCACCCAGGCCTGGATTTCCACGGGTAGGATGGTTAGAAACTGCTCCAGCACTAGTAACTCCAGGATCTGTTCCTTCGTGTGCATTTTTGGCCTCAGCCACTGATGACAAAGCTTTCGGAGTTGGTTCAGAGCCTCACGTGGCCCAGGGGTCTCCTGGTAGCAGAACTGTCTGAATCTCTGACGGAAAATCTCCTGAGGAGGGAGTTTGTCTCCTCTTAAATTGGATTCCTGGTGCCAGGAGTAATCTGCCTCCTCCACCTTCACTGTTAAAAGTTCCAATTCCTCTTCTAAGACTTGGTTGTCCACGGCAACAGCCTCCATCAATCTAGTAGCAATCTTGAGCTTCAACTGCTCAGAAGGCTTATTCAGTTGAGTTCTACACTTTAGGAAGATTTAACTCAAGTATTTCCTTTTCATAGGCTGTCCTAAAGCACAAGAAACCATTGTTAACTTATCGAATTGACATGTTGCTTTAGAACTGATAAAATAAAAGTCAGTCATTACAGCAATTCAGAGGAAGGAAAGCAATTCAAAATCAACCAACCAACAAGTAAACTGATACTTCTATCACTGTGCTGTATACAAGTGAAAAAGAAAATTGGATAAAATTAAAATATAGGCTCTTGTTCTTGCCCTTGAGAAGTTTATAATCTCTTGGTGAGACTAACATGAAATAATTGCAGAATACAAGGGTGTGTACAAACAACTTATAAGTATGAAGCCAAGTGTGGGGTGGTGTTGCCTGAAAAAAAAGTTCTGTCCAAGTCAGAACAGTGGGGTAATGCTGTACGAGGAAAAGGGTTTTGAACATCTTAACACAAAGCTAAGGAAAAAAAAAAGAATAAATAAAAAGCACTGTATGCTTTGCCTTGTTTAGAATGAAAAAATTGGTTTCTAAAAACTAAGGGCAAAACTTTTGAAAATATAAATGATATGCTGATCATGGGAAATTCGGGCAAAAGACATTTACCAGACATTACCTGGCCTTGGTTCTATGGGGAAATAAACTCACAGGAGAAGTTCTCCTGTTTGTTTTGTTGCAGTTTTGTTTTGTGAAAATGCTGAGGAAATGAAGCAGCTGGACACTGCAAGAAGAGGGAAACTTCCAAGAATCCAGGACACTAGAGAAGGCTCCCCCGTGGAAAGGGCTGCCACGTCACTTAAACAAAGCAACCCGACTTCAGCGCTTTCAGTCACTTAGGATTCCTCAGACCGCACACCACGTCCAGCGGCGCCGCTAACCTCCTGGGAGAACCGACCCCGGGACTTGAGCCTCGCCGGCTCCTGAATACGCAGAAGGAGCCGCAGCCAACAGCCCTACCGGCGCCCCGGAAGACCCGATTGCCCCCAAATCTCGATTTCCGTCTCTCCGCGAATATGTGCTTCCTGCAGGGGCCAAGGCTGGGGGACCAGGAAAGGGGCTGGGTTACCTGCGCGTCGGTGGCCGAACAGATTCCCTTTGCTTTGCGAGCTCCCTCTGCCTCAGCCCCCAGCCCACTTACCCTGGAAGCGCAGGCACAAGGAGGCACAGAAGTACTGTACACACGATTTCGGATCTGCAGAAGCCTTGACTCACTAGCCAGGCCTTGAATTTTCCAATCGGTGGCTCGCCCACGCAGATCCAGTCACTTCTAGGTCTCTCTAGGAATCTCCGTCTCGGTGGTACAGCTTGTCTCCTAGGCTCTGCCGGATCTGGCCTGCCAGGCAATTGAGCACAAACTGTGCGTTGTGTTCTGTCAGCCTGCCCCGAACAGTTGCTCAAATTGAGCTCACAGTCTAAGTAAAACAATTACCAAGTTATCTCAGACAGCCACATTGGAGGAGAGAGTAATGCAGAAGACCTAGAAATGTATACTACGTTACTGACGAGGTTTTGGAGTGCTGGGGTGGAGTGGATGAGGTGAAGACTAGGAAGAAATTTTAAAAAAGAAAAATAGAATACAGAGGCCCTAATTCGAGGATCTCCAAACTCGGAAAATCCAATGTGGCTTTATGCATTGGTGCAGTAAGGAATCTATTACACCTCCATGGTGTAATAGATTCTCCTGATGAAATGTACCCACGTATATTTGGAAAAGCATTTATTATGTTCAAAGGCGCCTGACACTAAAAGTTCCAGCATATTTCGATGGGGCACACTTATTTTCTGGTTCCAATGCCTCCACCTAGGTGAAAGCTGGAAATTTCAGTATCTGGCACCACCCGAAGGGTGTCCCTCAATTTACTTTTCTCACTAATAGAGTGATTTGATCGCCACTCAAGTACTACCTGTGCATATCAGTGGCATTTTCCTAAAGGATGGCCATCAGCTCCCCAGTGTAAGGACTCAAGCTAGCAAAGGACCTAGAAAGAACTTGCAGCTGAGCCCACAGACAGATCAGCATACCGTTTCCATTAGGCTCCTGTCTTCTACAAGGATTGTATAATAATCAATAGGGTCTCCCTGATTAAGGAGGCAAACTTGCCTCCTTGTTGGTAAGACAACTACCCTCATACCCAGTGAGTGTCCTACACAGCCATTACCCCCACTTCCCTTAACAGTGAGCCACCCTCCTTAGTCCACATTATCTAACCCTAGTGCCTTGGATGGGGCTCAAATGAGAATTAAAGTTTGCTGTTCTCTAGCTACCTGTGCCTCATTGCTCCTCCTTTGATAGTTCCTCCACCTACTACTCCACTCTGATTCTGCCTTCACAAATCTCTGGTTCTACCTCTCACATCTGGCCCCTTCTCTCTACTCACACAGTCATCACCCTAGTTCAGCCCCTTATCACCTTCTGTCTGTGCTATAGCAATTGCTTCTTACTTGTTCTGCCTCACATCTCTTCCATGCCAATCTGTTCTCCACACAGGGGCAAAAAAGTTTTTTTTTTTTCCTATGTGCAGATCTGGCTATGTTACTCTAGCAAGTATTTCCTAGGACCTTTCCATATAAGTTGAGCTTCCTTTTCTAAGCCTCTACCCCACTCAGATCAGGCTAGTTCTTTTCCTTAAAAGGTATCTAAACTGTCCTTGAGACTTGATTGGCTAAAGCTATATGTTAAGGTTAATGGCATGGCTTCTTGGTGGCCTAAGAACAAAAGGACCTCAGGAGAAGCTCTGAGGTTTCTGACAATGTACCAGCAGCATGACTAATGTGTGCTCACCTGAAATAATATGGTATCTTCACTAAATATACTTGTTGAATGTACTTTCTCTGTTATGGCTAAGAAAATTGCATTTTGTTAACTGTTAAATGTCTCATTTCATTCCAGTATCAGACCTAAACCTGAGTCACGGGCAACCCACAACACTTCTGCATTTGATAAATTCCACTGACTCCCAATTGCCTCTAGGACAAAATATAAACTAACTGTTTGGTTTTTAAAAATCCTTAATATCTTGACCCCAAGCAATTTTGCTGCCCTCATTACACTTTGCTCCCCTTCTCCACACTAAGGTAAAACCAAACTGGCCCTCTCTGTTAATTGAAAATAGTTCATTTCCCATCTCTAAGCATTTGAAATTTTTTAATGAAGACTTTTTTTTTTATTAACCTGTCACTTCTACTACTCCCGCTTTTACTACTCCCAATTTTTTTAAGTCTAAATAATAAATAAACTCAATACATACCTGCATAGTCTGGCAAAATATACATTGCCACCTTAGCCATGTCTCAGCATTTTAGTTTCATGACCTCTCTGACAAAAGGTGGGTGGTATGTTTCATCTTCATTTCTTTGGAATTTTGGCTTATTATTGTACTGATGAGAATTCTAAAGTCTTTCCAAGTTGTATTTCTTTGTAATGCTGTCATTGTATAACTTGTTCTCCTAATTCTGATCACTTTATTCTGTGTCATTTCATAATGGTTTCCCCAACTTCTTCTGAAATTATCCATTTAATCATTTCTTATGGGACACTAACATTCCATTACATTCCTATATCACAGTTTGTTTAGCCATTCTCCAATAGGAAGACAGTCCCACAGTTTCTAGTTTTCAGCTATTATAAAAAGAACTACTATAAATATTTTTGGACTTATAGATTCATTTTCTTTCTTTGATTTCTTTGGGGGCATAAACCTAGTAGTGATGTAGCTTAGGTGAAAAGGTATGTGCAGTTTAACTTTCCAGCTATACTTGCAAAATGCTTTTCAGAATATCTAGACCAATTCATAGCTCTACCAACACTGCAGTAGCATACCTGTTTTCCTGTAGCACCTCTAACATTTTTGCCAGTCTGTTGGAGTCAGGTGGAACTTCAAAGTCACTTTAACTTAAATTTCTCTAATTACTAGTGATTTAAAGTATTTTTTCAGATTATTATATACAGCTTCGATTTCTTCCTTTAAAAACTGCCTATTGATATTTTTGGCCATTTACTTATCAAGAAATAGCTCTTAATCTTATAAAGTTGAATCAGTTCCTCATACATCTTGAAAATAAGACCTTGAACAAAAAAATTTATTGCAAAGCTTTTTTTCCCCCAGTTATCCATTTACCTTCTAATTTTTACTATAATCATATTTGTCTGTGAAAAGAATTTCCAATTTTCATAGTGCAAGGGAGTTTAGATGAAAAGCAAGTTACCACACAGGTATAGCTTTTAACAAAAATCTATTGCTACTTAATAAAAGGGGAGGAGAATAAATGCCAGGAGAGAATAATCTTAGTGTGCACCCTCAATTCTCAAAGGGCAAATCACCAGGAAGACACCAACAAGGTACTTCCTTGTTAGCTAAAGGAGCAAGTGAAATGAAGTCATTTTCTAAATTTCCTAATAATTAGCAGTTATTTACTTTAATAGTGCCATTCAGCAAAGAGCTAGAAAGGAAGAGGAAGTAATGCCTATTCTCTGGGTCATGCTTGTATACTAGGGGGCTGGGGCTGTACCAATCCAAACGATTTTCACTGACTCACAAGCCATCTTCCAGTTCCCAGCACCCCATGGTCCAAATCAAAAGCTCTCCTCTTTGGGGTATGTATAAGGCAGATGGTGAAGGAATGAGAGATCTAATACTAGATACACAGGAAGCACACAATAAATTATCATCAGGATTATAGCTATGCCTATGTAATAGCAATTAGATTTGAAGATCTTTCCCACTCATTAATAGGCCATGCAACCTATGTAAGCCACAGGAAGCCTAAGACACATGTGGTGGGAGGAGCTTCTTGACAGGAAAAGGAAGTTATGTCACAGAAAATGCTAAGACACACACACACAGAGAGAGAGAGAGAGAGAGAGAGAGAGAGATATTATGGTTGCTAATGTCTGCTAATGGCTGCCCTTGTGATTGTTAGAACTGAACAGGCTGACTTAGCTGTACCATGAGTTTATCATTGGAAAGACCCTAGCCGGAGTCGGAGAGGTTTTGGAATGTCCAGGCTCCAGGCTGTGATATGGTGTTTTAAGTTCCTTGCTATTATGATAAAGTGGGCTGACTGGCTGTGGGAGCTGAACATTTGGTTATGGGATATGGTTTTCTGGTGTCTGAATAAATGGTTTACTTCTTCTACCTTCTATGTGGAGAGTCTCGTATACTTTGCGATACAGAACTACACAGGCATTTTGACAATTATCATCTACATTGTTATTATTACCTTATTGTTTCAGCCTATCAGGTAGAGACCTGAAGTTTGGAAGGTACTCCAGAACCAGGCTCCTCAGGAGAAAAACTTGAGTCATGATATCAAATCCTATATTGCAGGGTCTAACCTCACTCTGATGAGCCAGGTGGCCTACTCCTTAATTTTTCCTATGACTTGTTCAACTTTCCCAGAGGCAATATCTCCAAAGTAACAGGAGGCATTAGCAAGTGAACAGACTCCTCTCTGGATGTATAATAATAGATAATCCAGGACAATAGTGTAAATATTATCTTGCAGAGTTGAGAATTCAGACCAGGAACCAATACTTCCTAAGCTTCTATAGTTTCTTTGGCTACCTGGACAAAGTAAAGGTTGTTTTTGTTTTATTTTGTTTCAGCCACCCATAGCCATGAAACCAAACAAATGGAACCATGTATGGAACTTAAAAACCAATGGAACTTCAAATCTGACCCCTCTAGGAGATGATATTACCATGACCTCAACAGTTCCCTCCCCAATCAATGACAGGTGGAACTTCAATAAATAATGAAGTGCAGAGCCACCATCCAAGGGCATATTTTTTGGCCAGGGATTAGGATGAAGGAAGCAACGCCATCACAAATATAAAGGGTCCTGTGGGGTGCTTGCTAACTTAGACTCTAGTCTATGACTTTCCTTGTTTAACTTTTTTTGGGGGGGTCTTTTTTATTAATTTATTTATTTTTAGTTTTCAACATTCATTTACACAAGATTTTGAGCACCAAATTTTCTCCCTATTTCTCCCTTCCCCCACCCCAAGATGGAATGTATTCTGATTATGCCCTCCCCCAGTCTGCCCTCCCTTCTATCACCCCCACATCCCCTTCCCCCTTACTTTCTTGTAGGGAAAGACAGATTGCTATACCCCATTGCTTGTATATCTTACTTCCCAGCTGCAGGTAAAAACAATTTTTAACATTCATTTTTAAAGCTCTGAGTTCTAAATACTCTCCCTTCTTCCCTCCCTACCCATCCTCATTGAGAAGGCAAGCAATTCAATATAAGTTGTACATGTGTTGTTATACAAAACACTTCCATAATAGTCATTTTGTGAAAGACTAACAATATTTCCCTCCATCCTATCCCTTCCCACATTTATTCTATTTTCTCTTTTGACCCTGTCTCTTTTCAAAAGACACTTCTTACTTCTGACTACCCCCTCCCCGACTCTGCCCCCCCTTCCACTTTCCCCCCTCTTATCCCCTTCCTCCCTACTTGCTTTTAGAGTAAGATACCCAATTGATTGTGTATGTTATTCCCTCCTTAAGCCAAATCTGATGAGAGTAAGGTTCACTCATACCCTTTCACCTCCCCCCTTCCCCTTCCATTATAATAGTTTTTCTTTCCTCTTTTATGTGAGGTAATTTATCCCATTCTATCTCTCCCTTTGTCCTTTGCCCAATATATTCCTCTCTCACCCCTTAATTTTATTTTTTAGATATCATCCCTTCATACTTGTATGCATATATACATATAGGGGTGTGTGTGTGTGTGTGTGTGTGTGTGTGTGTGTGTGTGTGTGTGTGTGTGTATATATATATATGAATGACAGACAGCATAGGGTGAGTTGAATATGAAGGGATGATATCTAAAAAATTAAGGGGTGAGAGAGGAATATATTGGGAGAAGGAGAAAGGGAGAGATAGAATGGAATAAATTATCTCACATGAAAGAGGCAAGAAAAAACTGTTACAATGGAGGGGAAGAGCCGGGAGGTGAAAGGGAATGAGTGAACCTTACTCTCATCAGATACACACACACACACACACGCACGCACACACATACATATATGTATATATGTGTATGTACATATATGTATACGTATACATATTTCCTCCAACTACTCTAATACTGAGAAAGGTCTCATGAGTTACAAATATCATTTTTCTGTGTAGGAATGTAAACAGTTCAACTTTAATAAGTCCCTTACGATTTCTCTTTCCTGTTTACCTTTTCATACTTCTCTTGATTCTCATATTTGAAAGTCAGATTTTCTATTCAGCTCTGGTCTTTTCATCAAGAATGCTTGAAAGTCCTCTATTTTATTGAAAATCCATATTTTGCCTTGGAGCATGATACTCAGTTTTGCTGGGTAGGTGATTCTTGGTTTTAATCCTAGCTTCTTTGCCTCCAGAATATATAATGTTCCAAACCCTCTGATCCCTTAATGTAGAAGCTGCTAAATCTTCTGTTATCCTGATTGTGCTTCTACAATATTCAAATTGTTTCTTCCTGGCTGCTTGCAATATTTTCTTCTTGACCTGGGAACTCTGGAATTCGGCTACAATATTCCTAGGAGTTTTCCTTTTGGGATCTCTTTCTGGAAATGATTGGTGGATTCTTTCCATTTCCATTTTACCCTCTGGTTCTAGAATATCTCCTTGATAATTTCTTGAAAGATGATGTCTAGGCTCTTTTTTTGATCATGACTTTCAAGCAGTCCAATAATTTTTAAATTATCTCTCCTGGATCTATTTTCCAGGTCAGTTGTTTTTCCAATGAGATATTTCACATTGTCTTCTATTTTTTCATTCTTTTGGTTCTGTTTTATAATTTCTTGATTTCTCATAAAATCATTTGCTTCCATTTGCTCCATTCTAATTTTTAAGGAATTATTTTCTTCAGTGAGCTTTTGGATCTCCTTTCTCTTTTGGCCAGTTCTGCTTTTTAAAGGCATTCTTCTTCTCATCGGCTTTTTGGATCTCTTTTGCCATTTGTGTTAGTGTATTTTTAAGGTGTTATTTTCTTCAGTATTTTTTGTATGTCTCCTTTACCAAGCTGTTGACTCATTTTTCATGATTTTCTTGCACCACTCTTATTTCTCTTCCCAGTTTTTCCTCTACTTCTCTTACTTGATTTTCAAAATCCTTTCTGAGCTTTTCCATGTCCTGAGACAAATTCATATTTTTCTTGGAGGCTTTTGATGTAGGAGCTTTGCTGGTTGTATGTTTTGATCTTCTTTGTCACCAAAGTAAGATTCTATAGTTTGAGTTTTTTACACTATTTGCTCATTTTCCAGGCACTTACTTGACTTTTGAGCCCTTTGTCAAAGTAGGCCTTTGCTTCCAGTGTGGGGAGTGTACTGTCCCAAGCTTTGGGGGTTTTGCACAGCTGTTTTCAGAGATACTTCTAGGGACTTGTAAATTTTCAGTTCTTCTATGGTGGTATGATCAAAGGAGAGGGGTTTACTCCTCTCCTGGCCTGTACTCTGGTCTCTGAGGGACCTCAAGCACTGTTTTCAGCCTTGGAACTTTGAGGAGGATTCCCTCTCCATAGCCACCACAAGCTCTGCCACACCAGTACTCCTCCTCACCCAAGGACCACCACCCAGGACTGCAACCCAAATCCAAGTAGGGCAAAGCAAGAGAATCTTGCCTCATTGCCAGCAAAGAGATCCCTGTAATCCCCTTCTGATCAGCCTCTTGATCCCCTCCACCACCACTGGCTGCTGCTGCTGGCTGCTGCCACCACTTCTTCCACCCTGGAGCTGGGGCCAGCCTGGGCTCCTTTCTCACCTGGGTCCAACAGAGTTTTCCCACTGACCTTCTAAGTTGTTTTTGGCATTTGTGGGTTAAAAAGTCTGGAACCCACCACAGCTCTCAGTGATTCAGTCCCCTGAGGCCTGCTCCAGCCCAGTCCGTGCTGGCATGGTCCACACTGGACTGTGATCTGCTCCCAGCCTGATGTGGTAGATCTTTCCTGTCGACTTTCCAGGTTGTCTTGGGCTGGAGAGTTGTTTCACTCTGTCATTGTGCGGGTTCTGTAGCTCTAGAATATGTTTAGAGTAATTTTTTTACAGGTATTTGGAGGGGTTTTGGGGAAAACTCAAACAATTCCCTGCTTTTACTCTGACATCTTGGCCTCACCCCCTCCTTGTTTCATTTCTACAGGTAACATTAGAATTTGGATGGGATGATTAAAATTCTCTGACTCCATTTTCATTGTTTCCATTGACTTGTTGGATCTTCAACCCTGGCTATCACATACATGATGGCGGCATTCAGACCCACATGGCACTTTTCATAAGTACCCTTATTTTTCACAGGGGCTCTCTTGTTTTTGTGGTTTTCCCCTAGGCACATCATCATGGTGAAACTAGCAACACTGAACTGCTTCTTACTCTTGACTCAAGCAATACAGCTGCAGCTAACTTCAGCAGCAGATTGATCTGTTGCCTGGCTCCAGAGACACCTGCTGGGTAGAACTGAAACTTTCCATTTAATTGCTCCAAATATCTTTGGAGGGAGCATACAATTTATGGATTGTGACCTGGAAGGGGAAAGGATGACAACCTGACATGACATCAATGTAGTATCACATTTTGGCAGATGAATTGACACCCCAAGGGTAGAAAGTAGAGTTTTGAATACTATTGATAGATACTTCAATGACAATGAAGTTTTGCAATTATGCTATACAACAGCCTATCTGAAATATTAGCCAAATGTGGATCTTATATCATCATGCCTCCTCCTTGGTAAATGATTGTGCCAGCAAGTTTTCCCAGCTCTGCAATTCCCAGGCTCTGTGAATTGGAGGTATACTCATTTGACATGCATGCTCCTCTCAGGAGCAGGAATGGAATTTCATATTCTGTGAGACTACTACTTATCAAAAAATTCCCTCTATCTCAATGAATAAAACACAGCACAAGCTCTAGGGAAGCAGATAAAGAACTAAAATCTACCACCTGGCTGGAAGCCAATAAATGGTTTCATACATATCAGCACATGTTCAGAGTAATCCCAATAAAAGAAATTATTTCAAACAAAAGGAAAGGAATACTGTAACAGGGAAGCAAGAGACTTAAATACCATTCAGTTCTTTGAGGATCTTCATCTAATAGCTGGTTGAGATTTACAATTCACTTCGAAGTGGCGTTCATTGGTAGTGTGGCACAGTGCATTAAGCACTGTGATTGGAGTCAAGTTCAAATGGATCAAAGTTCAAATGTGGCCTCAGATACTTACTAGCTATGTGGCCTTAGACATGTCACTTAACCTCAATTTACCTCAGCTTACAATGCCTTAACTATAAATAACACTTACCTCCCAGGGTGAGATGATATTTGTAAAACATTTAACATAGTTCTTGGCAAATAGCAGGTACTATAAAAATGACAATTATTATTATTATCGTTATCATCATCATCATTATTATTATTATTATTATTATTATTATTATTATTATTATTATTATATTGTACCCTGTAGTAGAAATACCAACACTCCACCAGAAAAACACAATATGATCTGTAGGAATTAATTCCAATTTAATTGAATTAAATATTTCACATACATTCTACATCATTTGCTGGATTTTGTTCATTATGACTGTTACTGTGATCTGTTTATTTCAATGTACCAGAATGAAATCTTTCTATCTTTGAAAATACTGTCTATGAAAAGATTCCATATATCTCAGCAAATAAAACAGTACTATGTCTAATAATAAAGATAAAGAACTGGAAATATGGTCCTTTGCTAGAATCAAATAAACTGTTTAGATGACACTTGATTCATTTTTAGTTTGTATTCTTTCTAATCCACAAGATACATTATTTCAATCTAAAGGGAAACACCGTTGTTAACAATTAAACAAGGAACAAATCCAATCCAATTCTTTGAGTTCCTTCATTTTATAGCCTATATAGATTTCCAACTAATATCAGGTGTAGCCTATAGGGTGACTCCTGGAAACCATATGTTTCAACAATTCGGCTAGCAGCTGCTGTGCGGGTGTAAAACCAACAACAACCAGCACACAGAATGCTACAAGCCCAGGTTCTTTTGATCTGCTTTATTAAGGAAAGCAACATTAAGGGGTTAACAATCTTACTTTAATCCAACATACAAATATCATCCACTCAGCTCAGGGAGAAAAGCCAGCACCCTGAGCTTCAGAGCAAATACAAACAGAGCAAATAAACACGAATCAGCAGACAAATTTCTGACAAAATCATAACATACAGTTACCAGAGAAGCATCAACATCAAAACTGGGGAGCTAATAACAACGGCTGGCCTAAAGTCACATACCACTCCTGCTGTGGCTCAGAGCTCTGAAAGAGAAAACCAACCCCTGGTTTGATATATCTTGTTCAGGGTCAAAGGTGAGTCATACATGCGACTCACCCACATGACCTAAAATCGCACAAAAATGCTACTTAAACTCACATGTTCTAAAAGCCTCTGATGTCACAAACATGTCACACGAACCCATGTAAATTAGGCTTTCCCTTGAGGCAAGAAAGTCATCCAGGACTCCTAATTTAATCAAGGAAACAAAGGCCAAACTCTTCAAGGGCACTTGGCTGAATAAATGCTAAGAGCCCATCTTGATTCCCAATACATTGTATAGGGAAAGAAAAAATATAATCCCTAGGAATATTTGAACATGTTGAATATGTTACATTCTTTGGAAATATACTTTAATTTCATTCTGTATTATTTACTCCAGTTTGGTTGTTAGTATTATCCATTGATAGAATCTTTTTCTTTCAACAGAAATGGAATCTTAGATTCTATGAGACTGGGGCTTATCAAACACTCCTTTTATTTCAACAAATAAAGCACAGTACTACCTCTAGGGAATAAGAAAAAGCCCTGGAGGTATGTTTCTTTGCTTCAGTCAAAAAATGATCTGGTATGCACCTATTTGACTCCCAGTGATATTTATTTTACTTAATCAGTGAAACAGATTATTTCAAACTAAAGGAAAGGAATATCATAACTACTCATGGCATAGCCAGTTAACACTTCCAGTTCATGTCAAACTATGGCCAATAGTAACACTGAAAACCATGCCAGAAAATCTCAATATAATCAGTAGGAATCAATAAATGTGACCAATAATCTGGTACATTCTTTGAATTAAATACATTTTACATCATTTACTCTACTTTGCTTCTTATTGCAGTCAATGAAATCTTGTTTTCTATGAGAATGCAATCTATAAGATTATTTCTGACATCTCAGCAAATAAAGCACAATACAATCTGTAGGGACACAGATGTAGAAGCAGATATTGGGTAGTTTATTGGAGTCAAATAAATGGTTGTAAGGCTCACCTAGTTAACCTCCATGGTATTTGTATTGCTCTTAATCAGTGGACCAGATTATTTTCATCTCAAGCAAAAGAATATAAATTGGGAAACAAGATGATTGAATTTCATTTAATTCTCCTCAAATTGCCACTGGAAACTTCTAGATTGCAACTGGTAGAACAAATCTAGGAAATGCTTCAGGGCAAACAAAATATAATCTCTACAGACCACTGTATATGAACAACAATCTAGTATATTACTTGATTAATATTCTTTTTCTATATTTCAAATTTTTTATTCTAATTTGTTTGTTGCAGTCAATATAATATGCCTTTCAATCTACAATAAAAATTTCTTTCTTTTAACATGCTTCTTAGAGAATGATTCCTGAAAACTCATCAAATAAAACTCAGGACTACCTTTAGGAACACAAAGAACTAGAAATCTACTATCTTGTTTGGAGTAACACAAATGTTCCCGAACCAGTTTGATTCAATCCTACTGAGTTTGTGTTACATTTAATTAATAGGATAGATTATTTCAGTCTAAAACATAGCAATATGGAAGGAGCAAAACAAGACACAAATCTCATTCAATTATTTGAGAACCTTCATCCAATAGCCAGTCAAGATTTCCAGTTAATTTTAGATTGCTACCTGTAATAGTAATCCTGTAATTCTTCAGGTGAATAATGATCTTTTTCTTTTTCCTTTGATTTTTTTGGGGGTATAGCCTAAAATAATAGCCTAAAAAGCTATTACACTGTGCCTACCCTTTGATCCAGCAATATTACTACTAGATCTGTATCCCAAAGAGATTTTTTTTAGAGGAAATGGAAAAAGATCTACTTGTCAAAAGCTTTTTCCTGCATCTATTGATAAAATCACATGATTTTGTTGCTTTTATTATTGATATGATCAATTATGTTCATAGTTTTCTTAGTATGGGAGCCATCCCTGCATTCCTAGTATAAATTTATACAATAGTATGCCATAATGTCATAGTGTTTGATCATTGTATGGCATATTGCTGTGTTCTCCTTACAAATATTTTATTTAAAATTTTGCCTCAATATTCATTACAGAAATTTGTTTATAGTTTGTTCTCTGCTTTTGCCTCTTCCTGGCTTATATATCTAAACTGTATTTGTAAGGGCAAAGCCAACATGGCAGAGTAGAGGCAGCAATCCAGTTGAACTCTCCCAACATTCTCCTCTAAACAACTTTAAAATAATACATCAAGTTGAATTCTGGGGCACATAGCTAACAAAATGTCAGGGTGACACATTTTTCTAGCCCAAGACAACTTAGGAGGAGGGCAGGAGAGTTTGTGAAACTCAGGTGGGAGCCAGCCCAGAGTGTATGTGGCAGCAACACCAGTGGTGAGTCTTGAAGGTAGCTATGTCAGCAGCCACAACAGCAGCAGCAGCAGCTTCAGGAGCTCTCAGATCAAAGACAGTAAGGGGATTGGACAGAAATATTGGAATCAGAAAGAGATTACAGAGGACCCTGAGCTGGCTCTTGGCACAGGACTAGGCACTCTTTGGCAGATACATTACCCATATGCAGTTTTGGGTCACATTTCCAGGGTAGAAAGGAGAGATTATGATTAGGCACAGGAAAGCAAGGCCACTGGTCACAGTTCCAAGGCTGAGAGAAGCACTAGCACTTGAGGTTGCAGGTGAGGAGGGGCCCTTCTTGCATAAAGACCAGAGTGCAGACCAGGAGATTGGTGACTGCACCTGTGACTACACCTCTTCTTCACTTTGGAAGCAGTGAAAACTCGAAGACACTCAGAATTAGCTTTGATAATAGCAGTGTGAAAAAATGTAAAGTTTGGGATGGTGCCTCTCCACCCCCAGGTGAGTAAAACCCAACTTTAATGTAAAGTTAAATTTTAAGAAATAGGCTGGAAAAAAGAAAAAAAAAACAATGCAAAAAGAACCTGCTCATAAAAAGCTACTATGGTGACAGGGAAGGTCAAGACACAAACTCAGAAGAAGATAACAATGTGAAAACAGCAAAGCCTCAAAGAAAAAATATGAATTGGACACAAGCCAATTAAGAATTGCTAAAAGAATTAAAGAAAGAGATAACAGTGATAGAGGAAAAATTGGGAAAAGAAATGACAGTGATGCAAGA
>CM053626.1:155106127-155125836 GCA_028646595.1 Phalanger gymnotis | reverse complement strand
AGTCTTTTTGTCAAGATGTTGGAATGGGGAGGCTGGTTCACGGATCTGCTGCGGTGGGGCCTAAATAAATTTTTTGTTGTTTTCTACTTAGAGAATCTCTCATACCTTGCAATTTCGAACCATTCAAACACATACATGATTATATTAGAGATTATAATTTCGGCCTTCCTACTACAAGGAGCTCCTGTTGCCTCTTTCTACCCTAGCCACTAACCAGTTCTTTACAAGATCTCTGAATTCTCATTAGCCTCTGCTAATTTGAGCTTTGATGAAAGGAAAACAGGATAAAAGAAAAAAAAGAACAGAGGGTAATTCAGCAGGGAAGAGTGGAAAGAGAGGTTAGTAGCAATGTTTACCCACTTAAAAGTTGGGAATATTATTAATAAAAATTAAAATCCAGTTCCATCCAGTAAGCATTTATTATCTATGGTGTGACTCAAAGTACTATTCAAGAGGATTCAGATACTAAGAAAAAAATCCTCGTTCTCAAGGAAATTATACAAAGTCATATCTGAAGTATATTCAAGTGTTCTTAGAATGTTATCATTTTTGATGCTCTTTCCAATGATGCAAGTCACAGCCTCTTTATACCTGCTCTTCCTGTACAACTCTTTTCGACATCCTCTCCAAAACTTGCCACAAGGGGTCACCAAACCAGCTAGAACCTTGCACTAAACACTCCTATGCTTCATTATATCATAGAAGTATTTTGGAAGGCTCTGCCAGTGGAATGGAAGCTATAGCGGGTCTTGCTATGCTATAAAAGTTTCATATGTTTCAATAAACAATAATTGCAGAAAAACAGACTAAACTAGTTAGTAATATCATTTACCTAAAACAGAGAGTGAGTCAAGGGAAATAATTTGAAATGAGATTGGAAAAGTAGATGAGGGTCAGACTATGGATAGTTTTTAATATGAGACTAAGGACTTCATATTCCCAGAGGCAATGATATGAAGTTGGTGGAGATAGGGTTAGATTCAAGTTTCAGGAATATCAATTTGGCACCGTGCAGAGGATAGCTGAAGAAGGATAGATTCCGGAGGCGTGGAAACCTATAAGGAGGCAACAATAGCAGTCCAGGTGAGATAGGATGGGACATAGCCAAGAGTCAATGCAGTGAGAAAGGAAGAAGGGGATAGAGGTGAAAGATTTGGAGAGGGAGATCTGAGAAAATTTGGCAATTGAGTGGATTTGAGTTGAAGAAGGGAAAGATTCAAATATGTCTTCAAGTTTGCAAAACTTAGAGAGAAAGGATGATGGTAGTAGTGACAGAAATATGGAAGTTCAGAAAAATGGGTAGGGTTGGAGAAAGTATAATGAGTTAATTTGAGAACTGGTTAGTGTGAGATGCCTTTTAGGAAACCATATGGAACTGCATAGAATATAGTTGTTAATATGAAAGAGGCATTAGGGTACAATATATAAATTTTGGAGTAATTTTCCTTGTGATAATATTTGAACTCATGCACCTGGTGAGATCAGTAAGGGAGAAAGAAGAGATAGGTAGGAAAAAATACATATTTAAATAACACTTTTAGATTTGCAAAGAGCTTTTTATTAATCACACAAAATACATAGCATGTTATTATTTTAAATGTAAAATGTCCATTGCACATAACAGAACATTAGAGCTAGAAAAATCCATAAACATTATTTAATGTCATTCTCTCATTTTGCAATTAGGGAATGTCCTTCCCAAACTACAGAAGTGAATAGAAGCACTCAAGTGGGTGGTAATTGTGACTTGTGGGTCCATTCCAACAGGCTTTGCAAAGACTATGTGATTTCATTCTCCATATTCCTGAGTAACTCTAAAATATATTTTATTATCCTCATATTAGAGTAGGTACTTAATGAATGCTTATGGAATAAATGAATGAATGATGTCCAGAGGAATTAATTCATACACCAAAAGGAGATCTGATCACTAGCATTTATGACGCGTAATCATCAAGATACAATTGAAACTTTCCTTAGGGGGCATTTATTTAAAAGGGATAAAGGCAATGATATGTGTATTTTTAAAATATATATATATTATATGTGTATATTATATTATATATACATACATATATATATATACCAGAAAAGTCCATTCCAGCAATAGTCTTCATAACTGGAAGAAGAACATCCCATTTAATTGTGAACTCTGTTGATGTCCATACATCTTAAGCTCTAGCAGTTTGTATTTTATTCTTTTTCGATTATAATATCAAACATTTTTGTAGCTCTTTCAGGTTTGAAAAGTACTTTACACATATTATCTCATTTGATTCTCATGGTAAATTTGTTGGTAGGTGGTATTCTTATCTTCAACTCACAGATGCAGAAACTGAGGCTGAAAAAAGTTTCCCATAGTCATATGGCTAGTAAGTTACTGAGGAAAGATTTTAACTGAAATCTTTCTGGTTCCAAGTTTACAAGTCTATCAAAAATCTAGCAATACTATCAACCATCCACTAAACAACCTCAGGGAAGAAATACTTAATAGCCATCTTGGCTTGTGACACATTACATTCTCTACTTAAATAAACCATGAAAGCTATATAAGCATATTTTAGGATCACAGATTTAGAGGGTTTGGAAGGACCTCAGACATTGTCTGATTGTCCCACAGATGATCAAACTGAGTCCCAAAGAAGGTATGTGACTTGACAAAATTGCCACACCTAGTATTAAAACTAGAGCCAGCATTTCTTTAATCACTGTCCTCCAATGTTGCTTCCATTATGTGTAGAAATCTCAGAATGTATTTGAAATATTGGAATCTTTCTGGACTGATTTCCTATAATACATCATGCAGCCTTTTCTTTATCATGAACATAATTTATCATCATCATCATCTTCATCATCATCATCATCTTCTTCTTCTTCTTCTCCTTTTCTTCCTCCTTCTCCTTCCTTTCCCAGAGTTGAATGAAAGAAAAGCTTCTTAGAAAAGCCATTTCCCTTGCCTCATACTTAATATCACTTTAAGAGTTATTTATCTCCCCCCATCCATTTTTGTTCTAAGTTGTTATAGCTTCTGTCCCTGTGAGAATCTATCTTTGTCAGAATGACTTTATTTAGTTTCTTTTTAAGGAAACTTCTTCATATCTCTTCCAGTTTCTCTTCTGTCAACCTTTTAGCTCTGCTTCTGCCCAAATTATTTGTATCTGTCATGTATATTGTAAATGATGGTTGTGTCCTTTCCCTGTTATTTACCACGGAAAACAAGGATGTTGCATCTCTTTTTGTTATACTGTTGAGGTTTGGGGAGATGAGGTCAAGGAACTCCAAGACTGGAGTTTCCATATGTGGCAGTTGAGGGGGGTACCCCTCAAGGACCCAAGTACTGGAGAGGGTTGAGGATGGCTGGAATGAATTCTCAGACTCAAGCATTCTTTAAGTCAAGGTGGCAAAGATTTGTTATGCTTTTTGGTGGGCAAGAGTTCTTAGAAAACCTGCAACCTTGGAGGGGTGCAGATAAAGTTTATATAGGATATTCTTTAGTAAAACATGTTAAATATGTTAATTAGGTGTTTTGGGGTGGGATTAGGGAGTGGTTAACGGGTGGTCAGTTCTTAAAGGAACTTAAAAGGAACTTTTGTGTCTACTGTACAGATATTTTACCCAGAGTTCATTGGGAAATAGCCCAAAGAGGGTACAGGGAGGTGTGGTTTTAGACCTAAAACTTCACTAAGTCAACTAACAGTCAGGGCCGACTAGAAATATCCAGGTTGCTTCCATCAATGTCTTGTTAGACAAGATAAATGTTAGAGAGTATACATATGTCCAGGTCTAGCATGCATGTGATAGGCCAGTGAGTAGTAAATATTTCTATGACCCAGTACATGACCAATTCAACACATAAATTCCATAGATGCAGCTGGCTACTGTGTCAGGAGGAGAGATAAGCATTTTGCTAGGCCATGCTGTCTTGTTTTGCTAGGGAGAAACTGCTAGGGACAGTGTTTTGAAGCTAGAGAGAGATGTGATTTTGGAACTGGATGTAATTTTACAACTCGGGTCCAAGCACAGAAACCCAAGCAGAGGCTAAGGAGAAATGTTAGAATTAGGGTCCAAGCACAGGCACCCAAGCACTCCATCAATACTACAGTGGAATTAATTAGTGAGACATAAGTATATGGTATCTCTTTAATAGAAAATGCTTTAAAATTTATATTGCATCTGAATTCCATAGTGTTTTAGCTACAAACTTCAGTTAATTAATTCTCAGTACCAATTGAATGAAGAACGTCTCTGTTTCTGAAGAGAATTTTTCTAATTGAATAAATGGAACAATCTTAATACTCTATATATTGGAAGGTGGGCCTTTTTTTTTAAACTGTTTTCTCTTTTGGAGCACTTATTTAATCAAGTGCCCTTGATGAGTCTGACCTTTGTTTCTTCGATCAAATTAATTGTTAAACGGTACCATTCTATTTATGTTACTACTTTTTATTAAAATTTTTGTATAGTTTAAAGAGAATTGTTTTAGATAAATATTTATTTCATCCAGATAGCGTGTTTCTAAAATTGCTGAACATACTGAAATCAATTGCACTTTAAATATGTCCAAGTTCTTTGTATACAAGCATTTTTGCTATTTAAAAGTATGTGATAATATGATTGTGTTGAAAGTTGAGGTAAAAATAGTAATGTGGGTTTTTTGAGATGGTTTAATTTTGTTTATTCCTATATTAATTACCTTAATAAAATTATAAGTAGACATATAAAAATTAATTATAATTTAGCTTTATTTCTACATCAAATACATGTGAATTCATACTAAAATGAAGACTTTTTTTTAGAGTTTTGATGGCTCAGGGCATATATTCTGGCTTTGGTAGTCTCATTGCTATGAAACAATCTTAAGAAATTATATATATATAATTATATATATATACATATACACACATATGTATTCATGTATATATATTCACAAACTCATATATGTGTATGAAAGAATGTTTCAGAACCCAAGCTTTGATAGATTCCATAATGAATATGACACAGATAAAAATGTAATTTCACTCTTATTTTTGCCTATGTGTCATTCAATATATGGGTTATTAATCAACTTCTTTCTCTGAATTGTTGAATAGCTTTACTGTATTTTTTCCCACATCATTCTTATATAATACTTCCTCTAGGCTACTAATTTTAGAACTAACACCTACACCACCAAGTTGGGTCCTCCAGAATGTGTCTACTGTCACAGTTACTGGAATAACTCATGGGGATGTACTTCACAAGTCCCCACTACTCTGTTTTTCTTTAATTTTCAGCAATTAAATCCAATCAATTCAAAAGAAAGTCTTTGAGACAGCAGAGTAAAAAGGACATCTAGAGGCCATCTCCCTGTCCCTTCCTTCTCCTTTGTGGAAACTTGAAATACAGTCTCTGAGAGATTAACATAGTGCCAGTGGGGAGAATAGGCACAGTATAATGAGATTATGTTAAGAAACATGAGGAACTCAGGCCTCCACTATGATAAATATCTCAATATCCTATCTCACTTCATGTCTTTTGTTGGACTCCTTAGGTCTTTTGTTGGACTCCTTAGATTTCTCTATTTTTGGTGAAACATCTTGCTCAGTAGGTGGCTATCAGTTGGGGAATGGCTGAACAGTTTATGGTATATGAATATAATGGACAGCTATTTTGCCATGAGAAATTATGAAAGGAGTGGTTTAACAAAATCAGAAAAGATATATATAAAATGATGAAGGATAAAGTGAGCAAAACTCAGAGAAACAGTTTATAAAATAACCAAAACATACAAAGAATTTTGAAAGTTTTAAGAACTCTATTCAACACAATTAACAGGCAGTTCAGGGGAACTGAGAAGAGACTTGTTACCTAACTCCTGACAAAGAGTTTATGAACTTGAGGTACAGAATGAAACACAGTTTTTTTGAACATGACCTACAAGAATTCTTAAATGGAGGGAGGAGGAAATATGAGGCAAAGAACATCAGTTTTTGGCAATTAAAAAGGAAATTGAATTTAAAAAAACCCAAAATTATGAACCAAGCACAGACCAGCCTACATTCATTGTATTGGTTATAGTTCACCCAAAACCAGAGATTGCTGGAGGAAAATATCAAACTCTTTATGTTTCTCATCAAACTCTCTACATCTGTCTCCTAGCTCTACTCCTTTCTTTATAGGTGGTAGCCCTTCTCTTATTTATCAATGTATTACCTAATGAGAAGTTTATGGTTCTTCCCCTCACTCACTGAGAAAAAAATCCAAATAATTTCTTTTGTGCTGCATTTTCATTCATTCATACTAACCTAACTTGATAGAGAAGAGCACACAAACACAATTTGACATATGGATTTTTGACATATACTAGTCTATATTTCTGATACTAACATCTCTCTCACAAACTGCTGGCACTGTTGTTCACTACTAATATGTTATATTGTTATTTATCCAAAGGAAAATTCAATCTCTTGGGAAACTGGCCTGATTATAATACCAACTTCCAGTGGACCTAAGCTGAAACTCCTTTGTGACAATCAGTATTTCTGTAACTCAGTCCCCAGGATGAAGTTTTTGGCCTGCCCTCAAATCTTTTTCACACAGTCTGTTTTTGATCAGTTTAAATTCTCTGTAGTTAGAGAAGGTTGGTGTCTTTTTTTAAATCTTAGTCTGATTCTATCAGAAGCCATGGTTTATCGGAATTGGGGATAAGAATAAGAATTGGAATTGGGGAATAAGAGAGACCAAAACCCCCCAAGTCTTACCTTCTATGCCCCATCTTGTTTGTGTATTTAGTAAATTCACTCAAAGTCTAACAATCCTGGATGAAACATCAGTAGATTTTACAAAGAACTTCAAAATGAGCTGAAGATCAGATGTTTCTTTTACCAAAGGTAGCTCAGATTGAAAGGTGAAGTATATGTTGAAGTCAGGGTATTATTACTTTCTGGTGATAGCAAAGAAAACAGGAAGTGATGGATGCACACACTCACCTTAACTGTTTAAATTAATGTGACACAGAGAAAAGACAACCAGGGCAAGAGAAATACTGAAAACTTGCCTGTACTTTTCTGAGCTCCAACCAAAACAAATGCTTCCTACTTCTCTCCCAAGAGATATCTTTCCTGAGTACTGTGACAATAGGTGTTTTGTTAATCTTTTTCACACTGAACAGACTTCAAATACTGGTTTAGTTGTTTCAAAAGCCTATTGAGCTTCCCTTTTACCCTTTATTCATTTCCTCAGAGTTCTTTACTTAGAGTTGTGACCTAGATAATGAGTATAGTCAATCTACCATATTAGTGCAAAACATGAGTACTAGACAAAGAGGGGATTTTTGAGGATTTGCTTACAACTCATTGTCATTGTATAATTTATCTTATGAAAGCTAAACCTCAGTTTAGCCTTAATTAGGGAATTATTTGCTGGACAAAGAGGGACATTTAAAATATATATACTTCATTTCTTACAATAATTGTGATTTGTAGATATTCAATATTTTTTCATATAGGTAGCAAATGGTCTCTTCAAATGAAATTTTCTTTTAAATGACTACAAAAAGTGAATCACAATTTAAATATTCATAATCTCATAGTAAAGATTTACTACTAAATGTATTCAAATTCTGAAATATTTATTTCACATGAAAATAAAAATATATTTAATTAAACCTGCCATTTAAACTGATTCATATAATAAAAAATGACTACAAATCTCTGGCCCTAAATTCAATGTCTTTGTTTTCAGATAATGACTCTTTTTTCCCTAGATGTGGCAATAATATTCCAGCATTGGTCTCAAGAATTCAGATTCCAAACTTGTTGCAAGTTTAAACAAAGTAAGTCAAGCACCAGGGAGTATAACTGACAAAACATGCACTAAGCAAACCCAAAGGCTGGGAAATGAGATTTGACTTCATGTTATCTCTCCATCATAACATCATAAGAAGAACCCTATATCAAATTTCTTGAAGCAGTAATATTATTTGGCAGCATTCTGCTTAGCTTCATTAAAACCTTAATGTAATTGTTCTCCTTTTAAATATAAAATAGCATGATAGGTAGTGGTAAGCCTGTTTCTTTTGGCTTTATTTGCTAAGGCGATTTAGTTCTCTGTTTTATTTTGCTTAATCAATCATCTTGTTAGATGAAGTACTTTCTTGGGGTCAGCAACCTCCCACTTATTTTAGACTTAATGCAAATGGATAGTGAAATTTATTATGTGGTAACTGAAAAGAATTGATGAATGACATAACTTGAGATTGCGGAAAGAAAGAACTTTTAGAAGGTAAAATAGCATGTTATAGCAATGACCAACAAAAATCATTTCAAGTCCCTACCTTAGACTCTAGCCATATCATTACTCATGCATCATATTGATGCAGTTTAAGGGGTTCAAGGACCCCTCAAGGACTGACGTTCTGGACAGAGTCATCTGGAATGAATTCACAGACTCAAGCATTCTTCAAGTCAAGGTGGCGAAGGTTTATTTCAATGCCAATATGGTGGGCAGAGCTTACTAAGAACCTTGCCACTTAACAGGAATGATGCTAAAGCTTATATAGGAAAAAGTAGTAGATTATCTGCCAGATATGCTAATTAGGCAATAACTTACAGCCTTGGTCACAGGTGTCATTCACTATTGGAAACCAAGGGAAGCTTTTCTAAGGTGTGTATTTTTGATCTGTTATGTCTGTAGCAAGATAACTTTGAGAGTTGATGTCTACAGCTTGACCTTTGAATTGAATGTGATAACTTTGGGAATCAATAAATGATAATTCTGTGGTTACAAGATAGTCCTGCTTTTAGAAGAGAATTTCTTCAGAGGTCGGCTTGATCTCGTGATGGGGAAATATAGTTTGTTTTACTGGGGCCCACTCATGCGTGATTGGTAGGCATAGTGTCCTTGGGCTGGGAAGAAAAGTGTCAGGGATAGTGTTTTGAAGCTAGGGAGAAATGTGATCTTGGAACTGGGGTTCAAGCACAGGCACCCAATCAATATTAGAATACTTGGTGATGTTTTCCATACTTTGAATCAACCCGTCACTTCACACAAAACTGTTTTAACATTCAGAAGCTGCAAAATAAATTACTCCAAAAGTAATTTATCATTTGTTTGATACCTTCCAAAATCCTTTGTTCAGGAGATAGAGGTGGGTGGGGTGGGGAGAAGTGTGAAGGAAAAAAATAAATTGATTTATGTCCATGGGAAAGTGTTTCCAGTAAATTTGTTTATGAAAATAATGAAAGACAGCAAAGACACTTACTGTTCTACTTTAAAATTGAATGTTTACTCTCTTTTGGTATCAGACAGTCTGGCTTCAAGGATCCTATGAAAATTCACAATTTGAGAAACCTTTACAACACTTCTTTCTTAAAAGGGACCTAAATTACTTAAAAAACCAAAAATTTCTGCGGAGGTGGGGTCCTAGGTGAGTAAAACATTTCTTTTCATCATCAGCCTTTGGCTTTTTCTTAATCAGGCACCCCCTAAAAATAATTTTTCAGTCAACTTGGGAGGTGTTTATGTGGATTCCTATTTGATTTGTGCAAGGAATGCGTTTGACATGTTATACTTGCTGGTGGAGATGGGTTGAATTTTACAGCTGATTCAGAAATGCAGTTGGGAGAGCTGACAATTGTATTTCCAGCCCCTGCACCTGCCACCACGTAGTCCTCCTCCCCCTGGCATTGCTCCTCCCCCTCTTCCTCCGCCTCTCTCCGTCCCTCCCCCTCGTGGCTTGCCCGCAACTGCGCGGCCGCCCCAGAACACCCCAAACTGATCTAGGGAGAAAGTGAACCCGTGTTAGCTGACTCCCCGCAGCACCTTCATTTTCATTTCTTATGTAATGTACCTCAAATTTCCTCGTTGGAGTCCATGTGAATTGAGGCGTAAGATGACCCCCAACCTGCTGTTATGATGAGGGCACAGTCTCTGGGAGCCCCTTTGAACTCTCCTCCAGTCTTCCAACTAGATCTGCCTAGCCTAGCCCTCTATTGTCCAGCTGTTTCCCACACTTAATCCTGATCAAAATATCTATACCTTAGCTCTGTTACCCTAGTCCTGTATTGTCTGTCATCTGCATGTAGCCTTCACCTATTTCCCACCCTGGAGTCTGACCTCATCTCAGTCCCATCAAGCTCCTCCTTTAGACTCCTCCTCAAGTCCCTCCCTAAACCCCTCCTCTAGTCACCACAGACCACCCCTCAATCCCTCCGACGATCTTTGTGTATATAATCTCCATCTTGTCTCCATGAAGGCGCTCAGATTCAATGTAGCTCAGTAGATTGAATCTGGCCTGCTTGTGAAAACAGGCTTCACAAAGAGTGGGATTTCTTAAGACAGCCCATTATGGCAAACCCTTAATAAACTTTGTCTTTTCCCTTGGCTGAGAAGGCTTGAGTCAAATTCTTTTGGCAGGACCCAGCCTGTCGGTACTTTGGGGTGTCGAGCACCCCTCAACCCCAAACCTCTTCAGTTATAGCCTAGACCCACATTCCAGCCCATCTAGGCAGCAAAGCATCTAGGCAGGTTTAAAGCAAAACAGCAACAACCCTCTCCTCCCTGGTCCCGCGGTGTGCGGTTAAAAAAAAAAAAGCTATTGGGCACAATTTGTCTTCTTGGACTTGGTTTCCCTCTGGGCATCAGCCCTTGGAAAGCATCCTTGTCGCATGATGTGTCACTAGCAGACTGGGGAATAAATTAATCCACAGATACTGTGAGATAGTGGGGCAGAGGGAGGACAGGCTGATAGTGGTGGGAAGTGGGATGTGAGAGAGGGAGAGCTCAGGCCCGATTTTCCTTTGGTAAAAGTAATTGGTGTGACAAATATTCTGCGAGCTAATCAGAAAGTACTGTACAAAATCTCAGATCCTGAGTCCCATGTCACTGAACCCACAGGGAAGCCACGTTGGATAAGTACAGAGTGTTTCCACCTCACCCGCCCACCCCACCCTCAGATCCTTCTTACTAATAACTAGCCGAAGCTTCAGCTGCCTAAGGAGAAACCCCTAAAGCACATCACTTCTATATTCCACCTAGACACAAATTTTTCTTAAAATATTAAAGTTTTCTCCCCTCTATTGATAGGGTGTGTCACAGCCCAGAGATATTCGCTCGTAATGTATGATTGAATTTTGTTTCCACAGAGGTGATAGGAAAATATGATTTGAAGCCATACTGGTGGCTAATTATAGGAAATCAAACTGCTTTTTGAGGCAGTTGTGGAGGTTATTCCCTTGAAAATGAGCATACCTAAAAGGTAGACTTTTTGTTCTAAGGCCAGTCCTGGTATTGTCAGGCCAGGTGTCAATTACAAAAGGTTAAGATTCAGTCCAGACTCAGATCTTTTATCATGGATATCCTGGGTTTTTATCTCCAAAATCATTTTGTCAATTCTCTTTAGCAATTGAAAGGGATCCCTTTCTCATGCTATCAAATCCAGACAAACTGAAAGGAAATTAAAAATATGAAGAATAAAGGGTGGATGAGAAGGGAGAGGGGGATTAAAATGTGAGGTGAAAAGATGTAAACAAGGGATGGGGTTTAGTTAGCTCCAAAATGCCGACCAATGGGGTTTAAGGCATGAAATTCGAATCTGAATGTATTATAAAGAGAGTTTTGTACCTAGCTTGGGTGTGCTTGTGCCAACAAAGAGGCCAAGTGACCCTGTCAAATATGAGGTGAAATAACAATCTTATTTTTTTTTCTAAATTCACACATGGCCAGGTAAAATTCTTGCTATTTCTAACATTGCTGGAGCTAACCCAGCTATTTATTCATGTAACACCTCCACACACAAGGGCCAGTCCTGGCTTCTTTATCTTTTCTCTTCTTTCTTAGTAGAATTGCAAAACTATCATAACATTATGCATGTTTTGCTTACCAGTTGGGTTCTTGTTGTGTGAGGTAAATAAAATGTGAAAACTTCACAGGGAATATATATGTATAAATATATATCTATGTTGATTCATATCTGTACTTAGAAATGTTTAAAAATTAAGAAATAGGGAGATAGGGAAGTGGAAAAATCTTCTGAGGCTGTAAGTCTGATGGCTGAGCCTCTGGGAAAGTTTACTCTGAAACTTTTTGTTCTTTCTTCTGGTTCTGGTTTAAAGATTTGCTCAGTAAGAATAGGGTCACTGTGACCTGCTTTCCTTTACTGTAAAAGTACTGTAGAAAAATAGAGACGGTCTCCCCCTCCCCTTATCTTATTCTCCTTCAGATTTATAGATGTCACCTCAGTTGTAGTCATTAACTAAGGAAATGGGAATTGGAGTTTCTGTGCCTTCATTTCCCTGTTCTTTGTCTAGCTTTCATGCTCAGATTGTAAGCCCGCCTCCCAGCCAATGGTGAGAAGGGTAAGAGGTGGGCAGGAATTCTCTTGCATTAGGTATAATTATTGCTGCTTTGCTTCTTGTACTGTGCCTACCTTGCTAGATGTGTTCTGGCAGACGACTCCTTCTTCTCGAGAACTGAATAAAATTTATTTCTGTTCCCACCCTGAGATGACTCCTTATTATAAATTAACTTTTTTTAATTGGTGAGGGTCTTTCATCCCACACATTGTTTTTCTTAAGATTCTTGTCACAAAGACACTGCAACATATGTGTTCCTTTATGAGCCAATGAAACCACATTGATTCAGGTGAAACGCAATCCAGCAGTTTAGACACCCTGAGAAAGAAGAGATTCTTGTAGTTGCAAAATAATCTGAGATCAGTTCTCCTGAAGAGGGGCACCAGTTTTAGCATAGGAAAAATGATGGTATTCGATCTTCTCCCAGTTTTTTTCCCCCTCGCGTGGTATATTTCTTTGAGACTTCTCAGAGAATGTTTTTTTTTCTTCCAGGCTGAATGATCTGTCCCCCTCGATCAACACTAGATTATTACCAAAAGTGCTCATTTTTTTTGGTGAGGTGGGGTGGGGATGGGGGAGATTCCTTTTCAGTCTGAAGCCAAACAGAAAGGCAAAGAAATCCCAAATGAAGCCAAAAATTAATCAGGTAGAACGGTAATGCACAAAGGATCCCCAAAGCCTTTAACTCGATCGCTATGGGGATGGGGGGATCTGCCAAAGCCAAAGCAGATTGTCTTACCTAAAGAAGACTGCCATTGTCTGAGACTTCACATTCATAATAAAAGGATTTTTTCCATAAAACTCGGTCAAAAGGTCCACACGTAAGGACCCAAAAATTCACATGTGGCCTCCAGGCTGCAGGTTCCCTACCCCTCTAGTGCCTAGGAGGAAGGAAAAAAAATAAGAAAAACACTACACAACACACACCAATACCACCTCCGAAATCAAGTCTGACAGATGAAGATAAAGATTTTCCTCCAAAAGTGTCCATATTTTACAATAAATTCCCAGTGATGTCTATAATCTGACTGAACCTGCAGTTCTCAATCACCTCCTAGAAAAGATACAAATATAGGTCTCCCTCCCCTTAGCAATCTCATAGCAGGTGGGAAGAACGACAGACCCCTTCCTCCTTCTCAGTCTCCCTGCTTCCAGAAACTGTCTGCAAGAGGAAAATCTCCCCTTTGGATTTCTCTCCCAGCCTTGGATGTGAGTTAAGGGCATTAGTAGGGGGAGGAGGAGTAGGAGTTGAAATTTGCACTGAAAAGCCTGGCTTTCCACGCGGTAGCCACAGGTTTTCAGACCCTCCACCAGTGAGGTGCTTCATCCAGCCAGCAGAGGGCAGTGTCATTGTGGTCTCTTTCCCAGTCCCTCTCTCCTCCTCACATTGCCAGAAAACCCAGTGTCAATTTTCTAACCTCTGCTCCTTCTCCCTCATATCAACCCCGAATCTGAACTGCTGCTGGCTTCTTTTTTACTGTAACCAAAAATATTATAGACATGTTTTACTTTAAAAAGTGATTTAAAGAAAAGAAAATAATAATAGTATCATTGAAAATAATTAAGTCATGGCAAAGTCATAACTTTCTAAAGACAGGCAAAAGGAAACCTTTTATTTTTGCTGTTGAAATTTTACTTTTATCTTTTCTTATTTTTAGTTCTCTAAACATCAAAGATTTGTCTCTCAAAAGCCTTTTTATGATGAGCCCTTATTAAGTTTTTCATTACCAAAAATACTACTTTGGAATGGTGTTTTTTAAAAAAGTCTGTGGCTATACGCACACACACACACATACATATTCACATATACATATATATGTTTTATATGTATGTATATGTGTACATATACATATGCATCTATCTTTTTCTACTTGTATATGTATACATGTTTTCCTGAAATGGCTCCATTTTGGCACCTGCCAAAATCTGTCTAGTAAAATATTGGGATAAAAGCACAGAACAGAATTACATTTCCCTCTGGCATTATATTTTTCTTAAATTTTCCTTAAACAGAGACTTATGTTACACTATTCTAATTTAGCTCTTGTTGAACTAAATTACTATCCATTAAGTGAATCATTATAAACTGCCCCTCTTATTTTCTGGATTCTCCTCTTTGCTTAATATGCAATCTAATTACCCCACACTAAATTTCCTCCAAATAAGCCAGGGTCAAAATTTCCTTCAGGACAGATTCCTAATTCCAATTACCCACCTAAAGGGTAAAGTAGTAACTTTATTCAACAGTGAAACAAACTCCATTCCTTAGTTAAAATGTAGTTCACAGATCTATATAAAGTTTTATACTTCCCAGGTACTGTACATGCATTGTCTCATTTAATTCTCAAAAGGACCAGGTATGGGAGACAATGAACATATTATCATCCCATTTTATAGATAAGAAAACTAAAGCTTAAAGAAGTTGTGTGGTTTGTCCAAAGGCACAAAGGTAATAGATGGCAAAGCCAGGACTTAAGTAGAAGTATTCGGGTGTCAGATGTTTCTATCATATCTCTTCTTCCTTTCTCAGCCAAACTCTTTGAAAAAGTTGTCTATACTTGCCGCCTCTACTCCTTTTCCTCTCCTCAAACTTTTGCAATCTGGCTTCCAACATTACTCAGCTGAAACTTCTATCTCCAAAGTTAGCAAAGATCTCCCAATAGCCCACTCTGATGTGGGTTTTTTTAAGCTATCTTAATCCTTCTTGACTATCAGCTGCGCTTGAAGCAGCTGACCACCAACCACCATCTCCCCTCTGGAAGCATCAATTTCTCCTGGTTCATCTGCTACCTGTCTGATCACTTCTCGGTTGCCTTTGCTGGATTACAATTATATACATCACAAACTTGAACTATGGGTATTTTCCGAAGATTCTGTTATAAACCCACTTCTCTCTCCATAATGCTCTTTTAGTAACTTCATCCCATCTCATGGATTTAACTGTCATCTCTATGCACATGATTCCTAGATCAGTAGTAAATCTAGCTCATTTCTTCCCTATGCTTCAGTTCTGCATTACTTAGCACCAATTGGACATTTCAAACTATACGTTCCAGAAGCACCTTAAACTTAATTCATCTAAAACTGAACTCTCTGTCTTTCCCTTTCTCATCTTCTCTTTCAAACTTCCCTTTCTGCCCATGACACAACTGTCTTTTCAGTTTCCCAGGTTCATGATCTAGGCATTCTTCTTCCTTCTCCCTCACTTCATATACACAATCAGTTGCTAAATCTTACCATTTCTACCTTCACAACATTTCTCCCATTCAATCCTTTCTCTCCACTCACACAGTGACAACTTTAGTTTGGGCCCTCATAATTACCTCTTCCTTAAATTATTGCAACAGTTTCCTCATTGGTCTCTCAGCATTATCTTTCTCCATCATATACACTGCTGTCAAAGTAATTTTCCTTAAGCATAGATCTGAACAAATGACTCTTCTACTCAACCAACTCCACTGGCTTCCTGTTCTCTCTAGGCTCAAACATAAACTCCTCTGTTTGGCTTTTAATGCTATGTATAGATGGATCCCAATTTAGCTTTCAAAAACTATTGGGCGTTATTCCTCCTGCCATTCCTCCTGCAAACAAGATGAACAAGAAGCAAAAATGAACATTGGCCATTGAGAATTAATATAGTGACAGGGGAGATCAAAATATAAACTCAGAAAAGGACAACATAGTCAATACATCTACATCTGAAACCTTGAAGAGAAAGATGAATTAGTCTCAAGCCCAGGAAGACTTCTTGGACGAACTCAAGAAGGATTTTAAAAGTGAAATAAGACAGGGAAGAAAAATCGGGAAAAGAAATAAAATGTTATGCAAGGGAGAGTCAACAGTTTGGAAAAGGAAGGACAAAAACTGACTAAAGAAAATAATTGCTTAAAACATACAATTGGCCAAATGGAAAAGGAAGTACAAAAGCTCAATGAAGAGAAGAACTCCTTAAAAAATAGAATTGGTCAAATGGAAAAGGAGGCACAAAAGGTAATTAAAGAAAACAGTTCCTTAAAAATTAGAATGGGGCAACTGAAAGCTAATGACTCTATGAAACATCAAGAATCAGTCCAATAAAATCAAAAGAATGAAAAAATAGAAAAAAATGTAAAATAACCATGTTGGAAAAATAACTGACCTGGAAAATAGATCCAGGAGAGATAATTTAAGAATTATTGATCTACCTGAAAGCCATGATAAACAAAAGAGCCTGGACATCATCTTTCAAGAAATTATCAAGGAAAATTGCCCTGATAACCTAGAACCAGATGGTAAAATAGTCTGAGAGAATCCACCAATCACCTCCTGACAGAGATCCCAAAAAGGAAAACTTGAATTATCAGGTCAAGGAGAAAATGCTGCAAACAACCAGATAGAAACAATTTAAATATTGTGGAACCATAGTCAGGATTATGCAAGACCTAGCAGCTTCTACATTAAAGATTCGAAGGGGCTGGAAAACAGGGACTTGCTTAAGCTCTTTCCCAAATCCCTCCAAACACCTGTAAAAATGGCTCTGAACAAATTGTAGACCTACAGAAGCCACAAAGTAACAGAAGGAAACAAATCTACAGCCCAAGACAGCCTAGGTGGTCTCTGGGAAGGGTCTAGTGTACCATGCTGGGAGGGGAGTGCAGCCCAGTGCACGCCTGGACAGACTAGACAAGGAGTCGAGAGGAGCAGGCCTTATGACCATCAATCACTGAGGTGTGGCAGTTACCAGACTTCTCAACCTACAAATACCAAAGACAATGGAGCAAGTTAGTAGGAAAAATGTTGGATCTGGGTGAGAGAAGTGTGTGGTCTGGCCCCAGCAGCAGCAGGAAGCTACTGTGGCTGCTTCCAGAGCTCCAGAGGTGGCTGCTTCTGGACCCAGGCCCACAGAGTGGAAGGAATTGAACAGTGGATCAGAGCGGGAGTGCAGAGATTGCTTTGCTGGCACAGAGGTAGGGTTCTCTTGCTTTGCCCTGCTTGCATCTGGGTCCTGGTCCAGTTGGGACTTCTTAGTGGAGGAGGAGCACTGGTGTGGCAGAGCTTGTGGTGACTGGAGTGGAAGTAGCTCTGAAAACAGCAGCATTAAGGCCCCTAAAGCTTGGGACAAAGTATTCTCCACTCTGAAGGCAGTCATACCCTGACAAAAAGCTCAAGGGTCAAGTAATTGGCTGGGAACATAAGCAAGCAGCATAAAAGGACTCAGACTCAGACTATAGAATCTTTTTTAGTGACAAAGAAGACCAAAACATACAGCCAGAAGAAGTCAACAAAGTCAAAGAGCCTATATCAAAAGCCTCTAAGAAAAATATGAATTGGTCACAGGCCATGGAAGAACTCAAAAGGGATTTGGAAAAGCAAGTAAGAGAAGTAGAGGAAAAATTGGGAAGAGAAATGAGAGAGATACAAGAAAACTATGAAAAATGATCAATGACTTGCTAAAGGAGACCCCAAAAGATACTGAAGAAAATAACACCTTAAAAATTGACTAACCCAAATGTCAAAAGAGCTCCAAAAAGCCAATGAGGAGAAGAATGCCTTGAAAGGCAGAAGTAGTCAAATGGAAAAGGAGGTCCAAAAGACCACTGAAGAAAATACCACCTTAAAAATTAGATTGGAGCAAGTGGAAGTTAGTGACGTTATGAGAAATCAAGAAATTATAAAACAGAACCAAAGGAATGAAAAAATGGAAGACAATGTGAAATATCTCATTGGAAAAACCACTGACCTGGAGAATAGATCCAGGAGAAATAATTGAAAAATTATTGGACTACCTGAAAGCCATGATCAAAAAAAGAACCTAGACACCATCTTTCAAGAAATTATCAAGGAAAACTGCCCTGATATTCTACAACCAGAGGGTAAAATAGAAATAGGAAGAATCCCTGATGGCCCCTTGAAAAAGATTCCAAAAAGAAAACTCCTAGGAATGTTGTTGCCAAATTCCAGAGTAATGAGGTCAAGCAGAAAATGTTGCAAGCAGCCAGAAAGAAACAATTTCTTCCCTGAGATTGTTTAGTGGGCAGTTGATGGAATCAATAGATATTTGATAGAGTTGTAAACTTGGAATCATAAAGACCAGAATTAAAATCTTGCTTCATTACCTTTTGTAGTTACTTTGCATGTACTTACTGGATATGTGTTGTTACCCCCTTAGAATATAAGCTCCTTGAGAGGAAAGATTACTTTTTGGTTTATCCTCAATATCTAACACAGAACCTTGAATATGGCATAGGAACATTTATTGAATCAAATCGGATATGTGATTATGTGTGTGTGTGTGTTTTTGCCTATAGCATGCAGGTTATATTGGAGATAGAGACTAAAGAAAGAGATCTACATTAGAATGCTTGTGTAACATGACATTATAAAAACAAGATTGTTTTTTTGGAAGATTAAAAAAATCCAACCGAGAAACAACCCCTGCCTTCTTAAAAATCTCATATCATGTTGACACACACATTTGATCATTCTCTGATCATAAGGAATGAGATATTGATAAAGAAACTGTTTTCATGTTTTCCTTCAACAAGTATTTTTATTTTCTTCTTACTAGTTCAGTTTAAGTACTTTAGAACTTAATTAATTGTGCTGAATTCTGTTGCAAAAAGGTAACTCATGAAAAGAATAGCATGTGTTTTCTTTCTATGTGTATATCTTGTTTCTCCTTTAAATTTTAAGCTCTATGATGGCACTTACCCTGTATTGAGTTTTTTCTAAATTCTCCACAACACTAACACAGTGGCTTTAACTGAATAAATATTGTTTGTTTGGTTGGTTGATTTCTTCAAAAAGAAAATATTGGTAGAAAAAATGGCTTGAATTTTTTCATTCCTCATTCTTATCCGTAATTGAGAAAAAATATCCTACTTTTAAAAAAAGTTGGGTTTTTTTTGGCAGGGCAATTGGGGTTAAATGACTTGCCCAAGGTCACACAGCTGGTACATGTGTCAAGTGTCTGAGGCCGGATTTGAACTCAGGTCTTCCTGACTCCAGGGACTGTGCTCTACTCACTGTGCCACCTAGCTGCCCCTTAAAAAAAGTTTAATCGCATCATGATCTGAAAAAGATGCATCAACTATTTCTGTCTTTCTGCACTGGATTGAGAAGTTTTTATGCCCTAGTACATGGTCAACTGCCTTAACTTCTTTCTTATTTACTTAGAAGTTAGATTTATCAAGTTCAGAAAGGGGGATTTTGAGGTCCCCCACTAGTATAGTTTTGCTGTTTATTTCTTCCTGTGACTCCCTTAACTTCTCTAAAAATATGGATGCTATACCACTTGGTGCATGTATGTTAAATAATGATATTGCTGCATTGTCGATGGTGACTTTCAGCAGGATATAGAGTCCTTCCTCATCTCTTTTAATTAGATCTATCTTTGCT